>OY992883.1:100822457-101057110 GCA_963921405.1 Cepaea hortensis
ATGACCCGCTCCTTCAGACGCCTTCGCGCTCCTTCACGACCCGCTCCTTCAGGCTCCTTTGCGCTCCTTCAGGAGCGCTCCTTTAGCTCCTTCTCCTTGGGGCTAGTAAGCAACATTATATACTACTAAGGGCTGGCTACTTTACATGCAGACAGCACATGCTCTAGTGCTTGGGTTTGCCTTTAAAGAGGGGACATAACAGGTCGGTGGAATTACCCCACTTGATCAGGTTGCCAGCTGATGGTAGAACATCATACAGAATTCGTGCGACGAAACTAAGGCTTAGTGGTGCCATGCGCAAGATATCATTCCACGTCAGGGGACTTCAGCACTGCCCTTTCCCACAACATCCCACAATTTGGTGTGTCCAGTGTGTGCCGCGTGGTTACACATCCGCTTCACACGCGTGATCCGGGACTGTTTCCGGATCCGGTCAGGGATATGCACTACTGACGAGCTCAAACAAGGGCGAAACTCGAGTATAGTGCTTCCATATTGACGTGGATAGGCCTTAGGTTCATACCGGAATGCCATCAGCGTTGCCAGTAGTGGGTTGTGCTCAATATTTAAATTTCAAATCCCTAAACAACCACATAATCAATTTATTATTGCTCACTGGATTTAGGAGGCCTTGTGTTCCTTGCCAGTGAGAAGTCCTGATCGTTCGGGTCCCATCGATTGACGGACGTCGGTCGCGGCGATTGGGCAATCTTGAGCATAGCCTACGAAGGGTAGCGTTGTGGTGTTCTGTTGTGATAATTTGGTGTGTCCAGTGTGTGCCGCGTGGTTACACATCCGCTTCACACGCGTGATCCGGGACTGTTTCCGGATCCGGTCAGGGATATGCACTACTGACGAGCTCAAACAAGGGCGAAACTCGAGTATAGTGCTTCCATATTGACGTGGATAGGCCTTAGGTTCATACCGGAATGCGATCAGCGTTGCCAGTAGTGGGTTGTGCTCAATATTTAAATTTCAAATCCCGAAACAACCACATAATCTACTTCTTCTTCTTCTTCTTCTTCTTCTTCTTCTTCTTCTTCTTCTTCTTCTTCTTCTTCTTCTTCTTCTTCTTCTTCTTCTTCTGCTGTGAGCGCGCCAAACAATACTACGTGTGTTTATTTATGTAACTCTATAAGACTAGGTGTGATCCATGACTGCCTTCAGTTTAAATGATGCTAGGGCTGCGCTGCCGATCTTTCACTTTCTTCCTGTTTTGAGGGCGGGTTGTGAGCTTCTGACTATTTCACCCAAAGACTCCCGCAGCATCATCGCGGGTCTGGCTTTTCTTACTTTTATTCAAAGTTCGGTAATATAAAGGAAAACAATGAGAATTGACTGTTGTAGGATAAATAAATAAATAAATTGCACACATGTCCGTTTGCATGACGTTGCAGTCAACCCCAGCATTTAAAGGCTGCTTGTGATTTACTAGACAATTTTATATTCAGTAGTGTCATTGCTTCAGCACATCGGATATTTAAGAACGAGCACTATTATCCAGTCGACCATGCTCACCCACAGTAACAGTTGTGATCGTTCTCCGTATTCCTAAATCAAATCGTAGCACTGATTTATCATCAGAATTAAATATTCCCGGTCGCTAACATGGCGGTTAGGCGTTGAACCGTTAAGGCCTGTGGCGTGTTTATGCTTGCAGCTACGGTTTGCAATCGCATTTTCCTCATGTTAGACTGGTAGTACATGGTTCCGTCGCCCTGCTACATTCGAGGGGAATGCTTTTACATCTGTCCTGTACAGTGACCTGTATGTTCGGAACAATGGCTACCCGCTGTTGCTGAATTGACTGAGTTGCCTTTTCGGTTCACGAGTGCATTTTTCAGGAGACTCCCGGGAGTCGGCGCTGAAGCTGCGGAGTTCGTGCTTTATGCGACACTTTCGGCGGGTCGCCCTGCGGTAAAAGACCGAGTCATGTGAGAAAACCCGGGTCAATGAGGTCTTTCTGGTGACTGCCGAATCCATCTACGATGAACTGTGTTTTTCGTGGATGGCTTTTGTGTTGGCATTGTGGCGGCGGCATTATGCACAGTATACTTGTGCGGGCTGTTGGATTGCCGAGACTCTTGCCTATTCCACTTTTCACACTGGACAGTGGGGAGCATTTTGTGTGATATTCACTGGCACAGGAACGGATCATAATGGGGACGACCCGTTTCCGTGAAGTTGGAACCTCGATTAACTAACTAACTAATTAAATATTCAGTATTTGTATTTTTATTAGTGCTGCGAAAACCCCTCATACCTTTTGTATTCTGTTGTTAAAATCTCTTTCTGTTCACATCTTTGTCTACATTGCTACCTAAATAAGTGTATGATTTCATCTCTTGAAGTAAGGTTCACAATGGCTGGCCGCATGCCGAAGTACATTTTTCGTTCACTGGGTGAATTGTTGTCATTTGGACGAAGCAAGGTCACATCTAGATGTAGTTGTAAAATTAATACGTTTTAGTGTTTCAATTGACAACACAGAACTGGAACTATTAGTCGCAGGACGCTGATATATATGTTGGGGGTGGGGGTACCTATGGATTGTCCGGAGTACAAGGATGATAAACCAAGAGACAACCAACCAAATAACCAACTAACTAAGTTAGTTAACTGCATTCATTCACAGGGTATTTTGCAGTCAACACCAGCATTATTTGCTTTTGTGATCTATGGCAAGCTTATGTTCAGTAGTTTGCCATTGTTTTCTGAATGACCGGCACCCATACAGTTTCGTAAAAAATCAAATCAACGCGGTCTGCTGCCAAATCGCGCGCAGGTGTGTTTCGAACGCGGGTATACGGGATCACGAACTGCGCCATGGTGCAGTCAACTGACTGACTGACTGACTAACTAACTGACTAACTAATTAACTAACCAACTGACTGACCAACTAACTGACTAACTAACTAACTGACTGATTGACTGACGGACAGACTAACCAACCCACCAACCGACCGACCGACCGACGAACTAACTAACTAACGAACGAACTAACTAGTTAACTAGCTAGCTAACTAAGTAATTAACTAATTATTATAGCTACTTAACTTGCTAGCTAGCTATATATTACTAACTATTAGTCCGTCGTCTGATTTCAACCTCTTCTGTTTGATTCTATGAATGCCTATGACCAGTACCCGTGAACGCATTTCTCAAATAGAATATTTTTAAATTAGATATTAATATACGGTGTAGTGGCTAGACGCTAGCTTGCATGACCAGTTGTCGTGGGATGGAATAGCATCCGTACTTGAGATTCCAAGTCGACCCAGATGGGTAACAGGAAATAGGTGGCCCGCCGCGACACTCAGTACCGATTGGTCTACTCTATACAATTAAAATATGGGTCTAATGCCACATATCCAATATGAATAAACGCGTGTAAAAATGCCTCCGAAAGAGGAACAAAGAAGAGAAATGCCGACCGGTGGTGTATAAATAGCCCGGCTATGATTCCGCAGCAGTTTTGAGAACATGGTCAGCTGCAACAAATGTAATTTAAAGTCAAAATGGAAGAAGACGACGAACACAACTCGGGACCTAACGAAGCTGCTAGAAAATCCCTGACTACTTTTCCCTTTTCTAAAACAACTTGTGTTTGCAACTGTGGTAAATATAATTTACAAGATCTCCCGCTGCTGCGGGTGAGTAATTCCAGCAGAAGTATTCCACAGTAATCATTATTAATATTATTATTAATAATAATATCGCCGTGTCTTCCGAGATTTATTTGGGAGAGATTTCATTTGGCATTCATTGTTGATTGAGTTTATATTCATTGCTTCTCTTCTTGTGTATTGAGACAATTCCGAAGAAAAGTCTAAGTTGTGACGCAGCGTTTGAATATCGTTGAAAATGAATGACTGAATCATAACAATTAAGTCCCATAGCAGCAGTGAACTTGGTCAGATCTATGCGCCAACATATGATGAGGATGCCCAGTTCCCCTCCTTGTAAAAAGGAGAGAAATCTTGGATGGGTCAGGCAGAGGACATTATTGAGCAGGTTTGTTCCTTGAGAACATAGAACCTGGTGAAAAATGGATACAGTGTGTGGTACATCCTGTTCTTAGTAAGTCCAACTGTCAACTGTCATTACTGCCTTGGTGTAGGATAGTAGGTCTAAGGAATTAAGGCTGTCTGACTAGTGTAGCTAACATGAACTGTACAGGTTAGGGTTTCCTTTTTGCCCTTGACAAAAAATAAATCCATCAACTTACCGAGGATTCAAACCCAGGTCTTATGAATGGGATCCTATCATTTGCTGCTCTAGTACGTTCCCCGTCTGATTATATTCCTTGCCACTCTACAAACCTGTCCAGTATTTGTTGTCTTCTGATTATATTCCTCATCACTCTGTCATCCTATCCAATATTTGTTGTCTCCATTAATTGCTATCTAACTAGCTCAATGTTCGCAGTAAGATAAAAGTCAAGGACCTCTTTACATGTCTTGAGCCATGTTGGGTATATGGTAAAAAGTAAGTAAGCAAAGGGCCCATTGTTTTGCCATATGGCATATTAGGTATTAGTGTGAGCTGCATATTTATGGACTAATGTAAACAGCACTCTGTGGGTGATGTGGTATCATCACATTTATGGACTAATGTAAACAGCACTCTGTGGGTGATGTGGTATCATCACATTTATGGACTAATGTAAACAGCACTCTGTGGGTGATGTGGTATCATCACATTTATGGACTAATGTAAACAGCACTCTGTGGGTGATGTGGCATCATTACATTTATGGACTAATGTAAACAGCACTCTGTGGGTGATGTGGTATCATCATATTTATGGACTAATGTAAACAGCACTCTGTGGGTGATGTGGTATCATCACATTTATGGACTAATGTAAACAGCACTCTGTGGGTGATGTGGTATCATCATATTTATGGACTAATGTAAACAGCACTCTGTGGGTGATGTGGTATCATCACATTTATGGACTAATGTAAACAGCACTCTGTGTGTGATGCGGCATCATCACATTTATGGACTAATGTAAACAGCACTCTGTGGGTGATGCGGCATCATCATATGTGGACTAATGTAAACAGCACTCTGTGGGTGATGCGGCGTCATCATATTTATGGACTAATGTAAACAGCACTCTGTGGGTGATGCGGCGTCATCATATTTATGGACTAATGTAAACAGCACTCTGTGGGTGATGCGGCGTCATCATATTTATGGACTAATGTAAACAGCACTCTGTGGGTGATGTGGCATCATCATGCCAGCCATCTTTACTCCCCAGAAATTTCTTGGTACCCATTTAAGGCTGGATTGAGCTAGGATTGCAGGTCAGTGGAAAAAACTAAATTACCACTTTGAAGGGGGTTCGAATACATGATCATTAGGCCGGCGGGAATGTGCGCTAACCATTGCACATCATGGGCACCCCCAATATTCATCATAGTCAGCATATTCCCCAGACATATATTCTTCTCATAACATGACAGAAAATGACAGCTGTCTTAACTTTACAATGTCTTGTCCTTACAGCTGTCTTTGCACAATGGAACACTAACATGGGTGGAGTTTTTGTTATAACTTTTCTTAAGAAAACACATTCTAAAAATGCTTGCGGATATAACAAAATATAATGTGAAAAAAGACAATACAAACTGTTTGTATATATCAACTGTTTTATTGCAACCAGTATTTAGAAGCATAGGCTCTCTAGATTTTTTGGGCACATTATAAGAAGAAATAAACCGGAGATCTTGGCGACAACTGGCAAGATTGAGAGGAAAAGAACAAGGAGAAGGCAGAGAGATAAATATCTAGATGGCTTGGCCTCATGGCATAATCGAGACAAAAACACAGAGATGATCCACAACTCGTGTGAGATGGCGAAACATGGTCGCCCATGCTTATTGACAGACTCATGATGATGTTGATGTCTATGATATTTAATGCATTTATTAATTGATCTCTCCTTCTGTCCAAGGCATTCACAGAATCTTTCTTTAGCACTTAATTTCAGTTGTGTGCTTCTTTTGTGCAACTGTGATTTAATTATGTGTTTCAGAGAATTCTTCCGGAAGGTTATGAATACAAGTTGTGTGAGTATTTACCCCTGGATCGGGCAGATAAATTCCTGGTCACGCTACGCATGACTCTGGCAACACAGGAAGAAGCCTTGGAGTGGAAGCGACGGTTTGAAGAAAAGAGTCTCACAACGCATGTCAAGGACAAAACGTTTCCAAAAGTCGAGAGGGTCAGCATTTTCAAGGTTAGTGCTGCCAGTGATGTCGTCTCAACGCTGGACTTGGCCAGGTGTTTGATCGGGTACGAAAAACACTGACTGTAAACTTGATAGATTCTGTCGAATACACACTATTGATATTGCACACACATAAATGCAAGCATGAACATACAGAAGAGAGAGAGAGAGAGAGAGAGAGAGAGAGAGAGAGAGAGAGAGAGAGAGAGAGAGAGAGAGAGAGAGAGAGAGAGAGAGATGTGCAATCATATGAACAGACACAGGGAGAAAGTGAAGTTTATTGTTTCTTCTTCTTCTATTATCCCCCAACGTAGCATAAACCCTCAACCAGTTCACTTCAAGTCCCAGTCTATTCAATTCAAGCCCACCACCCATTCACTTCAAGCCCACAACCAATTCACTTCAAGCCCACCAACTATTCACTTCAAGCCCACAACCAGTTCACCTCAAGCCCTACAACCTATTCACTTCAACCCCACAACCAATTCACTTCAAGCCCTCAACCAATTCACTTCAAGCTCACAACTCATTCACTTCAAGCCCACAACCAATTCACTTCAAGCCCTCAACCAATTCACTTCAAGCCCTCAACCAATTCACCTCAAGCCCTCAACGAATTCACTTCAAGCCCACAACCAATTCACTTCAAGCCCATGCCCTATTTACTTTAAGCCCTCCAATTCACTTCAACCCCACAACCTATTAAATTCAATCACGCCACCCATTCACTTCAAGCTCACAACCAATTCACTTCAAGCCCACCACCCATTCACTTCAAGCCCACAATCAATTCACTTCAAGCCCCACAACCTATTCACTTCAACCCTACAACCAATTCATTTCAAGCCCTCAACCAATTCACTTCAAGCCCTCAACCAATTCACCTCAAGCCCTCAACGAATTCACTTCAAGCCCACAACCAATTCACTTCAAGCCCATGCCCTATTTACTTTAAGCCCTCCAATTCACTTCAACCCCACAACCTATTAAATTCAATCACGCCACCCATTCACTTCAAGCTCACAACCAATTCACTTCAAGCCCACCACCCATTCACTTCAAGCCCACAATCAATTCACTTCAAGCCCCACAACCTATTCACTTCAACCCTACAACCAATTCATTTCAAGCCCTCAACCAATTCACTTCAAGTCCACAACCCATTCACTTCAAGCCCACAACATATTCACTTTAAGCCCACAACCCATTCACTTCAAGCCCACAACCAATTCACTTCAAGCTCACAACCAATTCACTTCAAGCCCTCAACCAATTCACTTCAAGCCCACAACAAATTCACTTCAAGCCCACCATCAGTTCACTTCAAGCCCACAACAAATTCACTTCAAGCCCACAACAAACTCACTTTAAGCCCACAACCAATTCACTTCAAACCTGCATATCTTTTTCTGTCTACGGCAGCTTTCTTCATGTCCTCCCTATATTCATCATATATACTCTCTAACCCATTTCTTGTCACTGTTTTAGGTATCCCTCCACTTCCTTTGCTCAGTGGGTTCCAGAAGACGAGTTTTTTACGGTATACTATTAGCATGTTTTCTCAGAGTGCGTGCTATACTGTGTAAATGTCTTTTTCCTACCTCTTTACTGGGATCTGTTTAATTCTCTTCATGAGCTCCACATTAGTGATTCTAATATTGTTTAACACACAAAATGGTCGCATGTTAAAGCTGGCAGAAGCAATCACCATTAATTTACAGAAGCCAATTTTGTGCAAATAGAAAGACATCCTGGGAAGGTTAACCCGGTCAACAAATGCCCGCAGAAGTCGGATGTGTCGGCCTAACAGCGCAAGAACAGGCACAATACAATCTCGTTCAGATGAACGCAGAAGAAGAAGAAGAAGAAGAAGAAGAAGAAAGACATGATGCTCAGTTAAAAATTACTGTGGTAGACAATTCAGATTACTGTGTGAAAATGTATGCTGTATATTTCAACTTGAAGGATTTATCTAATTACTTTAGTTTATGTTGTGTGATTTCTGCAGATGTACCTGACGAGATGCAGCAAAGTACGCCAGGCACTAAATCAAACAATCTATTGTTTGTGTCTTTGTTATTCAAATTAGTGATTATGTCATAGCATTGCAGTCCTATTCTGTGCAGACAGCAATTAACGAAAGACTAGTTTATTAGTAATTGTGTTAGTTGTTCTCCATGTTCTAATCCATACAGCAGTGCTGGTTTGACATAAGGGTTACCTATTCTAAGTCTGGTGCTAGATTTAATTTCTGTATTCATCCACACATTCCCTAGTGCTATGAAAACTCCCCATGATTTTTGTATTCTTGTTTTAATATCTCTGTCTGTTCCTCCAACTTTGTCTACAGTGCTCCCTTAACCCTTTACCGGGCAGACGTTTGTCTGTTTTGTAGCCCTGAACGGGCAAGAAGAATTTAGAGGTGCAGTAAAATTTTGGATTACGTTAGTAAAAATATCACATATAAGTTGTTAGTCAACAGATTTTAGTCAAATAAACAGCAAAAGGAAGGGAAAAGCATGCAGAATATTTTACTCACACGAATAATACCGCTAATCCACACATGATCACAAATATTTACAAAATACAACATATTGTTTGTGACTGTCAGTCATCTATACGGCAATTTACAAACACATTTTCCGAATCATAATCTCTTTCTTTAAAGTCCGACTTACGACTGCTAATGCAAAGTAATGCTGATCACTGATATCTAGCTCCAATTAATAGTCAATTTCGTGCCTTTCAATGTCACTTAAATTGAACTCTGCGAAATCTCCGCTAGCTCTTGAAGACTCGTCATAATTCATTTTGAAATACAAAGCGTAAAACCCACAAAAACTATTTTTAAAAATCGGTTCAGATTCAAAGTACATGCTTGCAAATGGCGGCCACGTTGTCAAGCTATCGACGAAATCGAAAGTAGACAATCAGAAGTCTCGGAAAGCCGAGAGATTGCGTTTTTTACAATGCATAATAGTATTGGGCAGTTTCAAACGCTTTGCCCGTTCGGGGGTA
Source organism: Cepaea hortensis (assembly GCA_963921405.1). Taxonomy (NCBI): domain Eukaryota; kingdom Metazoa; phylum Mollusca; class Gastropoda; order Stylommatophora; family Helicidae; genus Cepaea; species Cepaea hortensis. The sequence continues at coordinate 100,831,719 of OY992883.1, forward strand.
GAAACGTTCCCGGACGCTTTGCCTGCTAAAGGATTAATACGTGTATGATTTCACCTCTTTGAGGTTTCACAAAAGGAGATGGGGTTATCATTTGCTTGATTTATTCTCACTATTTTTGTCTTTTCCTGTGAATTTTTAGATCTAATTGTTGTGACCATGCATCAAGTGTGTTTAGTTTTTCTTGCTTCTAATTTCATGTGGTGTCAGATTCTCACCCATAGTTGCACCGCGTCGTCTTTACCAACGCCAGGCAAATGCAACCAGGCTCAACTCTGAGCGATGTTAAACACTCTAGTTACAACGCGGCGTCTTTGACGGCGCCAGGGAAATCCAGCCAGGCTCAACTCTGAGCAACGCTAAGCCCGTTGCTGGTCAGTCTGGACAAGCGTGAAACTTGTGGGTCACGCAGGGGGACTCTACTCCGACTGACGAGAATGCTGAATGGCTCGGCAGACAGGCTTGGGATGTCGTAGCGGACAGACGGTTTGAATGGGGCTTGCAATAAATTGAATGTTTGAGCGTGAATCGATGGCTAGCCTGTACGAGTGTAGGAGACCGAGCTCCTGTGTTATTGACTTGTAAGTGTATTGCATTTATGTATTGATCGATTGCATGTATTGATTGTATGATGAATTGTGATTGCACGATGCATGCATTGATTGTGAAGTGCGCATTGTGAGAATAAAGTGTTTGAATTGTTGTTACCGTGTGTCACGTTGAGTCATTTAGTGACAGTATTTAGTATCTCACTTGTCAGCCAACGAGCCTGAGTTCTTGCTGAAAGCAAGATCCTGACAGTGGGACAGGAAGGCAATGTTGCCAGTGAAGTCCAGATCATCAAGTTGCTCTGTCAGAGTCAACTGAATTCCATTTCTGGTGGTAGCTATTGTTGTCTTCATAACCCAGTCAGTAGTCAGTAAGAATAAAGCCAACAGAATGCAGCTCTGCTGCGAAGGGCAACAAAAGGCATCTCTGCTGCGAAGGGCAACAAAAGGCATCTCTGCTGCGAAGGGTAACAAAAGGCATCTCTGCTGCAAAGGTGTTCTTGATTCAAACTAATTCATTAGTTTTCCCTCATGCAGAAGTCTGCATTGTCATGTCCTCATGTGTTGTCTTTATGAAGTTATGAACTTCTGTGGCATCCCATTGTGCTTCATTAATTTCCAAAGTACTGGCCTGGCAGAGCTGTCAAGGCCTTTTCATAGTCCTCAGATCCAATATAAAATGGTAAACTCATATGACTGGTTGGATTTTGCAGCTAAACTTTTCTATGGGATGGGATAGCCAATCCCGCACCAACCTTCCTTAGTTGCCACTTACAATATACATGGTAGATTACATGCATGCTATTTTTTGCTTTCCTTAGGGGCACAGATAACACATGATTTTACCATTTATACTCTCTGGAACTTACTTTCCTTGTTTCAACTTTCCTGTCTGAGTTGTTTTATTTCTGTCACCAGGCACAGTACAGGTGCCAGTTTTTTGATCGCCGCAAAACAAAGAAAAAGCTGCCAGAGAAATCCAAGTTTCGAGATTGCCGGAGCATTCTATTTATCAACATCAAAAAATTCTTCAAGAACACGGTGTAAGTTTGATTTGGCCAAGTCAGCCATTTGCATAAGTGAAATTAGAAGTAAATGAAAGCTCGTTGACATGTCAGTCAGATGTATTAAGTAAATAAAGGACACTTTAACATGCCTAAGGCATATTTTCCAAGGCATTTGTTGGCATCCATTTTAGGCTGGGTTGACCTGGGAGCCCAGGTTAAATAAAAAAAATGTAACTCTTAATTGAGGATTCAAATGCATGACCACTGAACCAGCCAGCAAGCATGCTGGCCACTTCGCTACCACAGCTCTTCTGGCAAAATGTAATTGACATAAATGTGTAATATAATTAACTTTTTCATGGTTTATTTTGTAGCATTTAAAATGTAAAAAAATAATTGTAAGGTTTCATCCAGCATTTATCAACATAATTGTAATTGAACATGCCTTTAAATGAGTGACAGATATCAAAAATAAATAGGCAGAGCAAAGGCTGCATTTCAGAAAATGAAAAATATCTTCTGCAATAAGTCTCTGTCATTGAACGCCAGAAAAAGAGTAATGAAATGTTTATAGAACTTGTTCTGCCATATGGCAGTATAATAATGGAATGTGAACAGATTAGGAAGTGCTTGGAGGCCACGGAGATGTGGTTTCTGAGACGAATCTTGTGAGCACCTTGACTGCCAGAGTAACTGTCAATGAATGCCTGGACAAGGCTAATGAAGTAGAATATTGTATACAGATATAATAGGACAAACTGTTCTTTGGTGATGTAATGAGGAGCGAGACATTGGAGAACATTGTATACAGATATAATAGGACAAACTGTTCTTTGGTCATGTAATTAGAAGCGAGACAATGGAGAACATTGTATATAGATATAATAGGACAAACTGTTCTTTGGTGATGTAATGAGGAGCGAGACATTGGAGAACATTGTATACAGATATAATAGGACAAACTGTTCTTTGGTCATGTAATGAGAAGAGAGACATTGGAGAACATTGTATACAGATATAATAGGACAAACTGTTCTTTGGTCATGTAATGAGAAGCGAGACATTGGAGAACATTGTATATAGATATAATAGGACAAACTGTTCTTTGGTCATGTAATGAGGAGCGAGACATTGGAGAACATTGTATACAGATATAATAGGACAAACTGTTCTTTGGTCATGTAATGAGGAGCGAGACATTGGAGAACATTGTATACAGATATAATAGGACAAACTGTTCTTTCGTCATGTAATGAGGAGTGAGACATTGTAGAACATTGTATACAGGTATAATAGGACAAACTGTTCTTTTGTCATGTAATGAGGAGCGAGACATTGGAGAACATTGTATACAGATATAATAGGACAAACTGTTCTTTGGTCATCTAATGAGAAGCGAGACATTGGAGAACATTGTATACAGATATAATAGGACAAACTGTTCTTTGGTCATGTAATGAGGAGCGAGACATTGTAGAACATTGTATACAGATATAATAGGACAAACTGTTCTTTGGTCATGTAATGAGGAGCGAGACATTGGAGAACATTGTATACAGATATAATAGGACAAACTGTTCTTTGGTCATCTAATGAGAAGCGAGACATTGGAGAACATTGTATACAGATATAATAGGACAAACTGTTCTTTGGTCATGTAATGAGAAGCGAGACATTGGAGAACATTGTATACAGATATAATAGGACAAACTGTTCTTTGGTCATGTAATGAGGAGCGAGACATTGGAGAACATTGTATACAGATATAATAGGACAAACTGTTCTTTGGTCATGTAATGAGAAGCGAGACATTGGAGAACATTGTATACAGATATAATAGGACAAACTGTTCTTTGGTCATGTAATGAGGAGCGAGACATTGGAGAACATTGTATACAGATATAATAGGACAAACTGTTCTTTGGTCATGTAATGAGGAACGAGACATTGGAGAACATTGTATACAGATATAATAGGACAAACTGTTCTTTGGTCATGTAATGAGGAGCGAGACATTGGAGAACATTGTATACAGATATAATAGGACAAACTGTTCTTTGGTCACGTAATGAGAAGCGAGACATTGGAGAACATTGTATACAGATATAATAGGACAAACTGTTCTTTGGTCATGTAATGAGAAGCGAGACATTGGAGAACATTGTATACAGATATAATAGGACAAACTGTTCTTTGGTCATGTAATGAGAAGCGAGACATTGGAGAACATTGTATACAGATATAATAGGACAAACTGTTCTTTGGTCATGTAATGAGAAGCGAGACATTGGAGAACATTGTATACAGATATAATAGGACAAACTGTTCTTTGGTCATGTAATGAGAAGCGAGACATTGGAGAACATTGTATACAGATATAATAGGACAAACTGTTCTTTGGTCATGTAATGAGGAGCGAGACATTGGAGAACATTGTATACAGATATAATAGGACAAACTGTTCTTTGGTCAAATAATGAGAAGCGAGACATTGGAGAACATTGTATACAGATATAATAGGACAAACTGTTCTTTGGTCATGTAATGAGGAGCGAGACATTGTAGAACATTGTATACAGATATAATAGGACAAACTGTTCTTTGGTCATGTAATGAGGAGCGAGACATTGTAGAACATTGTATACAGATATAATAGGACAAACTGTTCTTTGGTCATGTAATGAGGAGCGAGACATTGGAGAACATTGTATACAGATATAATAGGACAAACTGTTCTTTGGTCATGTAATGAGGAGCGAGACAATGGAGAACATTGTATACATATATAATAGGACAAACTGTTCTTTGGTCATGTAATGAGAAGAGAGACATTGGAGAACATTGTATACAGATATAATAGGACAAACTGTTCTTTGGTCATGTAATGAGAAGCGAGACATTGGAGAACATTGTATACAGATATAATAGGACAAACTGTTCTTTGGTCATGTAATGAGAAGCGAGACATTGGAGAACACTGTATACAGATATAATAGGACAAACTGTTCTTTGGTCATGTAATGAGAAGCGAGACATTGGAGAACACTGTATACAGATATAATAGGACAAACTGTTCTTTGGTCATGTAATGAGGAGCGAGACATTGGAGAACATTGTATACAGATATAATAGGACAAACTGTTCTTTGGTCAAATAATGAGAAGCGAGACATTGTAGAACATTGTATACAGATATAATAGGACAAACTGTTCTTTGGTCATGTAATGAGGAGCGAGACATTGGAGAACATTGTATACAGATATAATAGGACAAACTGTTCTTTGGTCATGTAATGAGGAGCGAGACATTGGAGAACATTGTATACAGATATAATAGGACAAACTGTTCTTTGGTCAAATAATGAGAAGCGAGACATTGTAGAACATTGTATACAGATATAATAGGACAAACTGTTCTTTGGTCATGTAATGAGGAGCGAGACATTGTAGAACATTGTATACAGATATAATAGGACAAACTGTTCTTTGGTCATGTAATGAGGAGCGAGACATTGTAGAACATTGTATACAGATATAATAGGACAAACTGTTCTTTGGTCATGTAATGAGGAGCGAGACATTGGAGAACATTGTATACAGATATAATAGGACAAACTGTTCTTTGGTCATGTAATGAGGAGCGAGACATTGGAGAACATTGTATACATATATAATAGGACAAACAGTTCTTTGGTCATGTAATGAGAAGAGAGACATTGGAGAACATTTTATACAGATATAATAGGACAAACTGTTCTTTGGTCATGTAATGAGAAGCGAGACATTGGAGAACATTGTATACAGATATAATAGGACAAACTGTTCTTTGGTCATGTAATGAGAAGCGAGACATTGGAGAACACTGTATACAGATATAATAGGACAAACTGTTCTTTGGTCATGTAATGAGGAGTGAGACATTGTAGAACATTGTATACAGATATAATAGGACAAACTGTTCTTTGGTCATGTAATGAGGAGCGAGACATTGTAGAACATTGTATACAGATATAATAGGACAAACTGTTCTTTGGTCATGTAATGAGAAGCGAGACATTGGAGAACATTGTATACAGATATAATAGGACAAACTGTTCTTTGGTCATGTAATTAGAAGCGAGACATTGGAGAACATTGTATACAGATATAATAGGACAAACTGTTCTTTGGTCATGTAATGAGAAGCGAGACATTGGAGAACACTGTATACAGATATAATAGGACAAACTGTTCTTTGGTCATGTAATGAGAAGCGAGACATTGGAGAACATTGTATACAGATATAATAGGACAAACTGTTCTTTGGTCATGTAATGAGAAGCAAGACATTGGAGAACATTGTAATTACAAGAAAGATCAGCGATAGAAGAGGCAGGGGGAGACAGAGAGAAATGAGGATGTATGGACTGCGATAGTGGCATAGAGGAATGTCATCCATAGAATTGATCCAGAACACCAGGGACCAAGATCTTTGGAGATCAGTGAACGCCTACGCCAGCTGGCAGGGTGTATGAAGATGGTGATTCATTGATTCAACCATCTTTAGTCTTTAGGTTGCATTTCCTTGCACTAGGGTAAGACGTGTACCCTCCCAATTGCACTCCTATGCACCGGGTCCTGTAATGGATGGAGCACAAAACAGTAACGCTGTACCCGACCATGCATGTCATAAGAATTGACAGAGGTCAGCATGGCTGAATGAATAAGAACATTCGCTCTTAAACATTTGGTATGCTGATGGTAAGGTAGCGGGTTCAACCTCTACATTGGTCAGCTGGACACAAAATGTTGACTTCTCATCCTTGACTTAGGGACATAAATTACGAGTACCTCAGAAGTTGGAGTGGGCAGCCCGATGACAGGGGACACTGGTAATAAAGAAAGCTAATCCACATCCAAACATCAGTTCAGTGCACTCTCCTGTAGTGACAATACTAGTAGTAGACGTAGACAGTCACAATATTTTAATCACGTTATGAGAAGAAATAAATTGGAGAACTTGGTGACAACTGGCAAGATCGAGGGGAAGAGATCAAGGAGAAGGCTGAGAAGAAAATATCTAGATTGCTTGGCCACGTGTATGGTCGAGACAAGAACACTGAGCTGATCCATGACTCTGGTGATCGCATGAAATGGCAAAATATGACCGGCCAGGTTATCATCATAGCACATGATGAGAGTATCACGTACATGAACTACACTTGAATTCAAAGCAAGCGAGCGAATAAAAAAAATAACAAAGAATTAACTAAGGAGGGTTGTGGTGATACTGGCTACCTCATCTCATAGACAACTTTAGCTTCAAAATCCAGCCAATAATGGACATTTCTACAAATGGCTTGGCTTCAGTTGGATGAGAACCTATACTCCATTGGGAGATGAACGGCAGAAGAAAATATGACATCATAAATCACTCTTCTCACTGATTGTTTTATCTGTCTCTCTCTGGAAGTGATCGACACATGCCGACCTACCAGACCGTGGTCAGACTGCACTATGCTCATGACCACCCGCTGGACACAGCAGACGTACTCAAGAAACGGCAGCTGAATGAAGACATCAAGTACCGGTTTCTGGAGATGTTCAGACAAGGAATGAAACCCAAAGATGCTCTGGATAAACACAAGAGGGAACTGCTGCAAAACCTGGGGCCTGAGAAGTATCGCCAGGTTGTATGTGACGGGTATTATGTGCCGAATGTGCCTAAAGCTTACAGGTAATTGGTGGATCTTCTTCTCATGTTTTTAGCTTCCTAAGCCTTTAAGACTCTTGGTGTAAGCATAGTCTGTTTTATTCTCTCTCTCTCTCTCTCTCTGTCAATATATCCTCGCAGGATGCTCATGCTGTATGATATTCAGTTGCTTCAGAGTTAGTTCTACACTACCTGTCTGAGTGTCTGTCTGTCTTCATGGAATCCTGTTGGTCTTGTACCTTTCATTTTTGCTGACTTTATATGCAAGACTTCTGTCATATGTCTTCATTATACACCACATAAATGTGTGCACCCATTGTAGATAGAACAAACACTAGAATTAACACAGATGACGCCACATTGAGAGAGTGGAATGTCCTACAGAACTAACCAGAAAGACTAATCTAATCTGTTGAGAAGAAAGATGCGTCAGCTGAAAAGTGAAAATGTAACAGTCGTGCTGTAAACATCTGCAATGCAATTTGGTCCAATAATTAAAAACGATTACAGGTGTACAGCAAGGATGTCTTTATTACCTCAGTTATTCTTAATTAGGGAAGGAAAATATGTTTGTTGGTTAGGGAAGGTGAACATGTTTGCTGTTTTAATTATATTTGTTGTTTTCATTATTTCTAATTTGTCATATGAACATTTTGTTTGATTTCATCTAAAATGAAAGACCAGAATTTTCTGTATATATTAACTTGATACTGGAGTCACGGCTAGACGCTTGATACCGATGGTCTTGGGTTCAATCCACATTAGGGCGGTTTTGGATTTTTAAAATGGACCTTGGCTACCAGGGCGACCCAGACTAAAATGGGTACCAGGGAATGTCTTGGGAAGTCAAGGCGGTCAACATGGTCCCGATCGCATGACCCACAGAGGGCTGCTTGGTCTAGACCAGTGTTTCCCAACCTTTTTTGTGCTATGCCCCACCTAAGCCTTTCTAAATTCTTATGCCCCCCCCCCCCCCCCCCCCCCCCCCCCCCAACATATGCATCATTTTTAATATTCAAAAATTAAAATGTTCACTAAAGAAACTTGAATTATTTTTGGTTTAGAAGGGCTCACGGTTCCCAAAGGGGCCAGAGCCTATTTAAGTTAAACTTGATACCATTACTTCAGTTTAACTTGATACCTTTACTTTAGTTTTACTTGATTTCTTTACTTCAGTTTAACTGGATGCCTTTACTTCAGCTTAACTTGATACCTTTACTTCAGTTTACCTTGTTATCTTTACTTTTGTTTAACTTGATACCTCTATTTTAGTTTAACTTCTTCTTCTTCTTCTGCGATCATCCGGAGTTTTTTTTTCGGATGTGATTGCGTTGTGCCTGTTTACAGCAGAGCTGCGTTCTTGCGCCGTTAGGCCAACACATCCGACTTCTGCGGGCATTTGTTGACCGGGTTAACCTTCCCGGGGGTTTCTTAGGACGTTTGACTCTCACTGTTGTGGTGTTATCCCCCATCCCAGCTGGCCCATTATAGAACAGCCAAAGATCCTGGTCACCCCTCAAGGGAAGGCAGGGGCAGACCATGGGCATTCCCCGCCATCCAAGGAGGCTTCCATACTTGCAGAGCCGATACATAGCGCTCTGGTACTGGGCTCACCCAAGGAATCGTCACGTCCTGCACATGGCTGCTTAGCCTCACTTCTGTATATTGGGCCTTCCGTTCACCATAGGCTGTTCTTCCGGAAACCAGAAGTATGCAGTCTGCAGATGACATCCACACAGTGAGCTTTCGATTCGGACTTTCCGTGTAATGGATTTGCTATCCAAGCAATATTCCATTTCGTGCCACTAGGACACTTTTCCACCTTTTATGAAGTCCACACAGTGGGCTTTTGATTCAGACTTTCCACGTAATGGATTTGCTATCCAAGCAATATTCCATTTCATGCCACTAGGACACTTTTCCACCTTTTATGAAGCCCACACAATGGGCTTTTGATTCGGACTTTCCACGTAATGGATTTGCTATTCAAGCAATATTCCATTTCGTGCCATTAGGACACTTTTCCACCTTTTATGAAGCCCACACAGCGAGCTTTCGATTTGGACTTTCCACATAATGGATTTGCTATCCAAGCAATATTCCATTTCATGCCTCTGGGTCTTCATGCACCTTTAAACGTCAACCTGTATGTAGTTAAAGTAAGATGCGGTCAACTTGAGCTTGTTGATATCTCCATAGAGCTTGTCCTCAAATGAAGCAGGTGTGGGCCAAAATATCTTTCTCTGTTCTGCATACGTTGGGCAATCTTGCAGCAAATGTTTTGCTGTCATTTTTCCAGTTCTACAATTACATTCATCGGTATCTCCTATCTTTAGTTTATTGAACAAGTGGTATTTCAGCCTGTTATGTCCTGTGCGGACTCTGAAGATTGCTACTTGTTCTCTTCGGTCGAGTTTGTAATATGCATCATCCTTCTGATGGCCTGGATGCTCTGATTCCCATTTGGTTCTATAAGTGCTTTTTATCAACCTCTTTGCCTCATTATAGGTTATGTCTATGTCAGGCTGTGGTAGTCGTCCGCCCTCTTTTGCCAGTCTGTCAGCCTCTTCGTTTCCTGGTATACTGCAATGTGATGGGATCCACTGTATTACAACTTTTTTGGATTTCTGGCATAGACCATGGAGTGTTGCTCTTAGGTCAGCTAGTTCTGTGCTGTTATTGCTCTTCAGTATTGAGACAGCTGACTTTGCATCTGTGAAGATAGCTATTTGCTTCTCTTTATTTTCCTCCATCAGGAGCATTTCTGCTGCAGTTTTCAGAGCCTCTACCTCCGCTTTGAAGTTACTTGAAAATTTTCCAGTTGCCATTGAATGTGTTTTTTTCACTCCATTTTTTAAATTTAGGAGAATTCCTCCCCCTCCATTCTCTACTGAATTTTTGGCTGATCCATCTGTATATGCATGGGTCCAATTGCTGCTTGGGTAATGTTCTTTTATGTAGTTTAGGGTTATTTCTCTTCTTTCTGTTTCATGCTGAGTGTTCTTTTTCTCAATACCAGGAATGTTTTCTATCATCTCAGGCAGTTGCTGCTGTCTCCAAGCTGGGAACTTGTGTGCATTGTAAATGGGTTTGACTGTTGATATGTTAAGTATAGGATCTGCCCTAATCTTTCGTTTTGCAGTTTCTACAAAGTTGCTACATTTCAGTCTTCCCTTTCCAAAACCATTAAATCTGTTGTACATAGGGTGGTCTGTCAATCTTCTAAATTTTTCTGCTTGTTGCTGGGCTCTGCTATCTCTTCTATCCTGCATTGGTTGTAAACAAGTGATCTTTTCTAGTTCATTAATAGGCGTTGTCTTCAGGCTTCCAGTTATGATTCGCATTCCTTGGTTTTGGACTCTACTTATTTTGTTAAAGTTTGACTTAGCTGCTGTTGCCCAAGCTGCAATGCCATATTCCAGTACTGGCCTCACCCGTCCAGTATATAACTTCTTGAGAACTTTCTCATCTGCTCCCCATGTTGTACCAGCAAGCTTTTTCATGATTGCCATTCTCTGCCTTGCTCTTGTTCGATTTTTCTCAACCTGTGTCTTCCATGTCAGGCGATGATCAAAGGTGACTCCTAGATAGTTTGGATTTTCTTCATGGCGCAATATTTTTCCATTCAATACCAGCTTAGGTTGCTGAGTTTTATTTGAGAGGGAGAACACTGTGCATGTTGTTTTCTCCTCACTTATCTTCACTAGCCATGATTTTGACCAGTCCTCTAGCGCTAATAAGGCTTGCTGTATTCTGCTGTTAGCTGTACTAATATATTCTTCAGATGTCCATATGGCTAGGTCATCTGCAAAGGAGGATGTGTGTACTCTCGCTGGAAAATTTTCTGTGATGTCATTTATATATGCTAGGAATAATGTTGGTGAAAGAACTCCTCCTTGGGGGACACCTTGCTCCAACAGCATCATTTTGCTTGTTTGTCCTTGTACTTTTGTCCTGGCAGTTCTGTTCTCAAGGTAGTGGCTGATCCATTTATACATTTTTCCACAAACATGCATTTTTTGCAGTTTTACTTTCAGTCCTTCCTTCCATACTTTATCAAATGCTTTTTCTAAATCTATCCAGACTGCTAGTGTGTGCTTTTTCTCTTGGAAGGCATCCTCTATTTCCTGAGCTATATAGGTTATTTGATCTTCAGTGGATCTGTACTTTCTGAATCCTGCTTGGTGTGGTGTTAAGAGTTTGTTTTCTTCCAGATGCCATGTTAGCCTGCCATTGATAATGCGTTCCATTAATTTTCCTACACAGCTAAGTAGACTGATAGGTCAATAGCCATTTGGTTCTTCCAGGTCTTTTCCTTTCTTTGGGACTGGTATTAGTATAGCTTCCTTCCATGCCTGTGGGACTATTCCTCTCTTCCAGCTGTTATTTAGGACTGCTAGTAGTTTCTTCTTTGCCGTGGTGCCTAGTCCTATTAGCATTTCATTTGTGATTCCATCCTTTCCTGGTGATTTCTTCTTTTTTAGGGTATTCATTGCCTGTTCCATTTCTTCCATTGTTAGATTTGCCATCATATATTCTGCTGCTGTCTCTGTATTTCTATGATGTATCTGTTTGTCTTTGATTGCTTTCTTCTGTTCGGTTGTAATATCAATGTGGTTTGCATTTGCATAGTGTTCCATTAGTGCATTTGCAGCCTTTTTTCCTGTAAGCAAGGCATTTCCTTGTTTAATTGTTATTTGTTTGTTTCTAGGTCCTTCATTGTTCATGGCTTTCACTAGTTTCCATAGTTTGTTTCCATCCCTGTCAAAATTCAGGTTTTCTGTTTTTTCCCTCCAACAATCTCTTGTTGTTTGATTTACTGTACTTTTATATTTTGCTGAGATGGCTTTGAGAGAGATGTTCGCTTCAATTGTTTGTTCTCTCTCTGCTGTCTTCCTGGCATCTTCAACTTTGTCCTCCAAACTTTGTAGTTCTTCAGTCCAGTATGGTTTGTAATTTTTCCTTGCTCCTCTAGGAATGGACTCAGTGGCTGCCTGTATTATCGCTCTGTTTAGACTTTCCACCATTTGCTTTATGTTGCCATATCGTGTATTTATGTTTTCACAATATTTGTTTGTTAGTATGGCAAATCTGTCCCAATCTGCTCGTTTGTAATTCCAGCGGGGCAAGGGCTTTTGCTCCTGTGGAACATACTCCATATTCATTACAAGCTTGATTGGTCTGTGGTCACTACCTGCTAATTGGTCCAGCACATGGCGATCGATTTTGTGGAGGATGTCTCCTGTGCAGAAAGCTAAGTCTGGAGTAGAAGTGGTAAGCCATCTTCTAGAGTAGAAGCTCGGTGTGTCATCCGCTTTGTTGAGTAGATGGAGATTTGAGTCTATTTCCCAGTCCTCCAATTCATCTCCTCTTTTGTCAGTATCTGGGTATCCCCATCTTTCTGAACGGCTATTAAAGTCTCCAACAATAATGCAGTTTGTGTCAGTTATTTTCATGTTTGAGAGTGTAAGGTCCTTATCTGCTGGGCTATACAGATTGTAGATTCTTATTTTCACGTCCTTTATCATTATATCAACACCTATAATTTCCGTTTGGTTGTCAGAGATCACAGATACTTCGCTGCAAGGTATTGTATTTCGTGTAAGTATTAGAACTCCTCCTTTGTGTCCTTCGCGGTCAAAACGTGTGGCCTGATATCCTCTGACTGAGAATTTGTCTCTTGAATGCATGCCACATCTATTCTATCTTTATGAAGACGCTGTGTTAGGGAGTCTTTCTTCTTGTAAACTCCTTCGGCATTCCACTGTAGTATGTTGAGTGTCCGGGGTATTTGGTCAATAGCTCTTAACCTACTCCTCTGTGCCTTGACTCCACAGCACAGGGGAAGGTGACCACCAGTAGTCATGGGTGGACCCCCTCGAGGCAGGGGGCCCGGCACTATCGCCGCCTGATGGGACTTCACGGGATTAGCACCATATCGATTAATTTTGATTTGTGACATCATGAATTAAGTTACGTTGCACTGCTTTGTCAAGCCTGTGGCTCAGTACATCCGATTTCGACAAGCATTTATTCGGGATGCTTTCCCTAGCCTTTGACTGTCCCTAGTCTACCTACAAGGCAGCAGGTTTTACGTTGCACTGCTTTGTCAAGCCTGTGGCTCAGTACATCCAATTTCGACAAGCATGTATTCGGGGTGCTTTCCCTAGCCTTTGACTGTCCCCAGTCTACCTACAAGGCAGCAGGTTTGTGTGTCTCTTGGTCTGGTCCCTCTCCCTTGACCTGTCCGACATGGGTGGCCCTACCAGTAGCTGTGCTACCGTCGGCATAGCTCTTGGGGTCATTGGGACGCACAAGCCCCTCTACCTCGTCACGGTGGACACACAGCAGAGGGGTTTTAGTTTAACTTGATACCTTTACTTCAGTTTAACTTGATACCTTTACTTCAGTTTAACTTGATACCTTTACTTCAGTTTAACTTGATAACTTTACTTCAGTTTAACTTGATACCTTTACTTCAGTTTAACTGGATGCCTTTACTTCAGTTTAACTTGATACCTTTACTTCAGTTTAACTTGATACCTTTACTTCAGTTTAACTTGATACCTTTACTTCAGTTTAACTGGATGCCTTTACTTCAGCTTAACTTGTTACCTTTACTTCAGTTTACCTTGTTATCTTTACTTTTGTTTAACTTGATACCTTTACTTTAGTTCTTCTTCTTCTTTCGTTCGCTTGAAATATGTCTATATCTGCAATGTTGTCTCTTGTATGAATTTAACTGTAACTTCAGTTTAATTTGATACCTTTACTTCTGTTTACCTTGTTACCTGTACTTTAGTTTAACTTGATACATTATTTCAGGTTAACTTGATACCTTTACTTTAGTTTAACTTGATACCTTTACTTCAGGTTAACTTGATACCTTTAGTTTAACTTGATACCTTTACTTTAGTTTAACTTAATACCTTTCATTCAGTTTAACTTGAATCCTTTATTTCATTTTAACTGGATACCTTTACTTTAGTTAAACTTTACTTCAGTTTAACTTGATACCTTTACTTTAGTTTAACTTGATACCTTTACTTCAGTTTAACTTGATACCTTTACTTCAGTTTCACTGGATACCTGTATTTGTGTTTCAGTTTGATAATGTCTTTGTTTCAGGCTTTACTATCAGATACATGGCAAGGGAGTATCTGCCAAAACAACCACCAAGAGATCCTCCAGACACAATCCGAATCCTGACTGGATTGCCTTTCAGAACTTTCCTGATGCTACACCAGCTGATAGTGACGAGGACTGCGATGCTGTTGAAGATGAGGATGATGATGTTGATGAGAGTGCAGATGGAGGTGCGGTTGATAATAGTTGTGAGGATGGAATGGTGCAGCAGCAACTGGAGGTTGGTGGTTCTTGCCAAAGAAGTTCAGACCATCAAGATGGCCAGAGGAGTCTGAGCTCAAGGATATGTGTCGGGGACATGGCTTTGACTCATAACATGCCGACCACCCAGAATAACCTACAAGGTTCAGAACCTGGCACAGACAGTGTGGCCACTCACAACATGGTACCTCATGACAGCCAACAGCTCAAGCTGAATGACATTGGCATCTCATACTCAAATATGCCTCCCCATAATCCATTGTACACAGATGCCAGAGGACACAATCTGCCTGCTCAGACTGTACCTGGATCCTCAGTTTGCGGTATACACCTTGGCAGGGACATTTTCAGCGTCCCACAGACTTGGGACAACTTTAACATACCCAATCAACAACCTATGGCACCAAGCATCCATCACCACCAAAGTCTTGGTTTCCAAGACTTAAACCATCAGAATTCATCGACCAACTACATGATCCTACCTAATTCCGGATACCACAACACCAGCAATCACTTTGTTCCTACACAGGAAAACATGGATCACCATGTCCAGCATCAAAATACAATCACTCATCCAGTATCCACAGTCGTGAACATTGCGGAATCAAACCCAGGACACCAGTATTCTTCGTGGAACCAGGCCCGGTCTCAGTATCATGTAGATATGACTCATGTACATTCTCAGCCCCAGGTTACAAGAACAGACCAACTAGTGTTGCCTGCACACACATCAAACCATGTTTCAACTACCAGAAAGATGCCTACTAAGAAAGCAGCGAAGAAAAAGAAGAAAGCTCTCAAGGACTTGAATATGAAACATGTAACCAAACAATGGATGGATAAAAAGCCAAAGGTTGAAGCGGAGACTCAGAACTTAGCATCAGAAGTCTTGCAGGCAATTTTTCTTGCAGATGAAGCTGAAAAGTTAAAGGTCAGACTTCTGACATTTCTCACTGACCTTGAATCTAAATTGATGTCGAATCCAAAGTTATTTGTACCAGGGGTGAGAAACTTCTTGAATGCAGGTGAAAAGGCTGAAGATGATGTACAGCTGATTTCTTTCTTAAAGGACTTTGGCAAAACAGAACAAAGTATTATCAAAGACCTTGAAACAAAACAAAAGGAATCAAGAGAGAATCACAGCACCCAGACAAGGCTGTCTGGACCAGTTTTTAAGCTGGGAAAAGTTAAGTTAAAAAGTCGAAATGTCAAGTCAGGTAAACATAAGAACAAAGCAGTCAACATGAACCGAACATCACATTCTCAGGTTGTAAACAAACAAAAGTCAAAAGTAATAAAAAACTCTTCAGCCCTGTTAGGAAAGACCTCGGAGTCTAGTGATAATGAAACTCTGGGTTCATGTAAACCAAAGCAGAAAAATGAATGCAGTTTGAGGAAGACAATCGAAATGACTCAGAAACACATTCAGAAACATATTTCTACAGACATGCTATCTGCCTGTAGCAAGCAGGCTAAGAAACCACTCACAAGGTCATTTAGAGAAAGGCAGAAAAATTCTGCATGCAAACAAAATTACTGGGAAAAATGCAATACTAAAGAACAGGTAACTCTTGAAAAACAAAGTTTGCCCTGAGAGTTCTCCCAGAATGAACAAAGTGACTCTTGCCTCCACAGATCTTGCAAAGAAACTTATGGTAAAATTCACTATCAGACATACTTCATAATCAACAGACAGATTTCATAAACAAGAAAAAAGTCTGTTGCCTTCTTCCTTTGTCATGTATCTTCTACTCTGTGCTTTAGATGAAATCATGATATCGCAGTGTTATACACTTTGAATATCTACATTGTGTTCATTTATCAAAATGGCTCCTCTTCCTTCCTATAATTTGGGGATCTTCGTTGTGAAGTGGCCAGTCTACCTGCCTAGAGCTATCAAATTCATGTGTTCCTTTACCGTCTCTCATTCAGTTCACAGATGCAATTTTCTCCGAGACCTCTGGGCATCGTCACCGGAGATATGAAGTTTGTGCTGCGTGCGGTGCTTTCAGCAGGCCACTGTGCACAAAGAAGACTGAGTGTATGGGATAGAACATGGTGCAGGGAACGACAGAAGGAGGGCATTGTGCAATAAACTCTCCACCCTCTTTTTTCCCCCTCTTTTAACCTTTAAGGAGGTAAATGAAGTAAGACATTGTGGTATGATGAATATTTCCCACATAAAACACTCAGTATTAAATAGACTGTTTTCATTGCTCCTCTTCTGCCCTAGGGTGTAGTTAAAGTTAGTTGCATATCCTTTACATGATGTCGCAGTCAACCCCTTCATTCATTTTTTTTACTGTTTGTGATTTCTTGGAATATTTATGTCCAATAGTTTGCCATTGCTTTCTGAACAATTGGCACTCATACCATTGTATGAAAACCAACGCACAAGGTGACCTGCTGCCAAATCGCCCGCAGCTCTTTTGAACGTATGTATGCAGCATTACAAATTGCGTCTGCAACCCCTTCGCCACAGACATAGAAATGGGTCCATAAATTACTGACTATTGGCTGAATAAGCCCCAAGACATGGATTCGGCAACTTTTACCAAGAAGTAAATGGAAGGAGAGAACTAGATCGAAAATAACTGAATGCAATAGACTTGAACAACATTAGCAGGAGAGTGATACAATAGAAACATTAGCTGGAGAGTGATACAGTAGAAACATTAGCTGGAGAGTGATACAGTAGAAACATTAGCTGGAGAGTGATACAGTAGAAACATTAGCTGGAGAGGGATATGATAGAAACGTTAGCAGGAGAGTGATACAGTAGAAACGTTAGCTGGAGAGTGATACAATAGAAACATTAGCTGGAGAGGGATATGATAGAAACGTTAGCAGGAGAGTGATACAGTAGAAATATTAGCAGGAGAGTGATACAGTAGAAACATTAGCTGGAGAGGGATACAGTAGAAACATTAGCTGGAGAGTGATACAGTAGAAACATTAGCTGAAGAGGGGTATGATAGAAACATTAGCTGGAGAGGGATACAGTAGAAACATTAGCTGGAGAGTGATACAGTAGAAACATTAGCAGGAGAGTGATACAGTAGAAACATTAGCTGGAGAGTGATACAGTAGAAACATTAGCTGAAGAGGGTTACAATAGAAACATTAGCTGGAGAATGATACAGTAGAAACATTAGCTGAAGAGGGATACAGTAGAAACATTAGCTGGAGAATGATACAGTAGAAACATTAGCTGAAGAGGGTTACAATAGAAACAGATTGTGCCTGTAGCAGAGCCTTGTAGGATAAGCGGAACAAAGGTTATACTGTGTTTTAAAAGTGCAATATGGTTTTTTTTTTTTCCAGATGAGAATAGTATATTTTTCATGATTGAAATTGTAAATTTAAGCAAACATGAACAGAATACAGAAGTGTTTTGTAGTTCTGTGGTTCCCTGTCAATGTTTTCTGTCTGCCTGACTCTTGGTGGACACAGTTGCTTACAACACATTAGATGTTGTGTGTGGATAAGAAATCAAAATAATACAGAATAGTAATGATGTAATGACACGACAACAATCTCACTGCTGGCATAGAGTAGTAATGATGAAATTACATGGCAACAAACTCTCTGCTGGTCTGCAACACAAACATTTTAATGAAATACTGACAAAGAAGCAGCTTCTAACACTAAAATATACAACAAGAACACAAATACTGCTGACTAACACTGAAGCTGGATCTCTGGGAGTCTTTGTGATGATGTGATAAATAAAAAAAAAAGCTTTATTTGTTAAAAGTGGATTCCACAGGCTATTTCCATGGCAGACTAAAATAAACGGGCGTCATAATTTTTGGGTTGTAGCATTACCAGCTTTCTTTTTAGAGCAATCTCTAAGGCTCTCAAAAATCAAGCCCAGTCAGAAAGAATCAGAACTTGTCAGCTCTTCAGCAGGAGAAACCATTGGTATAATATACTGTTATGGTTATTATTACTCAACATGATTACAGAAGCACTGTTGGCACACTCAGGGCAAACTCAAACATGCTTAGTCTCCATGACAAGTAAATGTCCCCTGTTCACCCATTGGACATATGGTGCTGGGCCAATATATGTAAAGACCAACTGGTACTGAGGGTGGGGTGGCCAATTATCATGCCGGCCACCTTTATTTTGCCGGAAATTTCCTGGTACCCACTTTAGGGTGGATCTATCCGGGAGTCAAGGTCAATGCTAAAAATCAGCCTCAATTTTAGTAGCAGATATCAAATGGTGAGGGTACTAAATGTCCCCACAGCACACTGGTTGTGTACGCACTTGTATTATCCACTTCTGTAGTATTGTTTAACAATCAAACTCCAGCAGCCTTAGGCCAATAGCCTGGTCAAGGTTTAGAAGGTGGCCATGCATTCTGTTCAGCATTTCAGCCAAACCCCTGTCACACACCAATACAGCACACAATCTCTATCAGTGCTGCAACCCTCTTCCCCAACAAGACTTGATTTACTGATGCTCATGAAAGCTGGGCAGGTTCCCTCTATTTCACTCATGTGTGCTGAGGCATGTGATGAGAAGGGAGGCCTCGTCATGTGATGAGAATAGAGGCATTAGAGAACATCAAGACAACTGGAAAGATCAAGGGGGAGAGAGAGAGGCAGAGGCAGACCAAGAGAAATAATGCTGGATGGACAGACGGTGGCGTGGAGGAATTTCATTAGTAGAGTTGATCCAAAAGACCAAGATCTGTGGAGAGACATGAACGCCTACGCCAGCCGGCACTTGATGATGGTGTTCTGAGGCTACAGGGAGTGTAGGCTACAAGACCCAACATCTATGCTTTAACATGCACATGAGAAGGATCACACTCATCTCATGTACACCTTGGTTAAATACTTCATGTCAGTTTGTGAATACACTGAAATATACTTAAGTATTCAATGAAGTGTCACATTTCTGTTCTAATACATCCAACGTCTTCTAAAAATGTCTCTCATAATTTCAAAGTGTCTTAAATCTAAAGTGTCTCAAACTCTACTGGCACAGAAGTACAAATGAATACTCTAATGTAGTTGACAATATCTTGAAATATCCAGAGTTGACTAGTACAATTGCCTACAACCTACACAAACACATTTACAAAAAGCTCTCATTGCCACATTACACAAGTTTTCAGTTGTCATGATACGATACGACTATGATCAAGTGATTCTGCCGCACCATTGTAGTCCTCATTCTGTGTCAGCACCAGTTCATGAACATTTGTAGAACTTTAGTCAAACCTGTCCTAGCATTATGAACATATCTGACAAAGAACTTTAGGCAAACCTGTTCTACCATTATGAACATATCTGACAAAGAACTTTAGGTAAACCTGTCCTAGAATTATGAACATATCTGACAAAGAACTAGGCAAACCTGACCCAGCAATATGGTCAAGTTTGACACAGTACTTTTGCCAAGTCAGGCAAAACACTGGTCAAGTTCAACCAAGTACTTTAGTCAAGTATAGCGCTGCAGTCATGTCTGGCATAACATGATCACGACTTAACACTTTGGCATGACAGAGAACACTATGGCAATGTTTGACAAAGCAATCTAGTCAAGTTTGACACACACAGTGCTCAAATGTGTCAAAGCTAAGGTTAAAGTCAGCACAGCACAACACTGTAGACTAGACTGACAAACTCACTTTGCCCACATTCACCAAGTGAGAACTAACATCAGAACTGTGACAACCAAATCTAATGAAGCCAATGAAATGTAATCTAAGATAAACCATTGCACAATCCGTAAAGTCAACATAATCTATTACACCAATTTACATTTCAACTAAAAAAAAAACATTCATTAAAAGAAACAGCAGTTATAGCACACACCCATATTATGAGAAAACCTTAAATATTGATAAACAAAAGCTATCCCCCACATTTGATTTCCAATATACAGCACTTGTCCACACATTTTATTATATGGTATTTAAGCACATATTTCATTGCCCACACATTTGATCAGACAGCACTTAAACCACATATTTTATTATGCACATGATAGTTACATGTCTAAGAATGTGTGTAGATCATGGATGGATACAATACCCCATGTTTGAGTTGTGGAATTCTGTGGTTATTGTCTGGGTTAACTAAACACAAAATTTCTGATTCTAGATTAAGTTTGACATCATCTGTGAGAATGTTGCCTGTAGTACACATTACAACCATAAACTGATTAAATAAATTGAACATAGACAATTAACAATTTTTGAGCACGTTATGAGGAGGAATAAACTAGAAAATGTAGTGACAACTGGCAAAATTGATGGGGAAAGAACAAAGGGAAGGCAAAGAGATAAATACCTGGATAGCTTGGCCACATGACATAACCAGACCTGATCCAAGACTGGTGATCATGTGCCATATACCTGGATCAGGCTATGGATTGTAAGACACACTGCACGGCATTAGTTTCAAAAGAATGAAAAGTGTGCAAGACGTTTTGGTGCAAGCACGAAAATGTCACGATAAAGGCAGACTTGAGCTGGCGTCCACGTCGGACACGGTTTTCTTGTCACGACGGCACAGCTAATATTATGCCGCCTTTTTAGAATAGTATGTGTAGTTGTCAGGTATGTTTGAGACTTTCTGTGGAGCGACTGCTTTTGTTTCCGAAATCGTCGTATTAAACTGGACTGTGAAAAAACTATCGTCTTGTGAAGGTTGGTTGCAGTGGCCGTTTTTTGGTTTTCACCTAAAGAACAAGGAGGACTGGAAGGTATAAATAAATAGAATATATATTATAGTAACCCCATCGCTCCTTGGCATCATGTGAGATGATGAATCAAACTACCCACGATTATCAATGTGAAACATGTCACTTAAAAAGGTCGCTTAAAAGTCGATAGGGTCGACTTCATTGTACTGGGTTTTTATCCCATATAGCTCGGACTCTTTTCGCAGAGCGGAAAGCGCCGCACAAAGCACAAGCTCCATAGAACCAGCGATGACCCACAGGAGTCTCCGAAAAAATTCACCAGTGAACCGAAGGATGCGGCCCAGAATCGAACCCACAACCTTTGGAGCCCGAGTCAAACGGCTTAACCACTTCGCCACGGAGACTTCCCTTATACTTATCAGTGACTCCCCGATGTTTTGAATGCAGAACATGATGATGATGATGAATAAAAAATCATTAAGGCTACATAAACAGAACAAAGAATTATCTTTCTATGAAAATAACGCTTCATATTTATAGTATACAAAATATCTTTGTTGAGGAATGCACAAAAAGAACCAAAGAACCAATCCTGTCAAAAGTGAAACCTTGAAAACTTTATTTTGCATGGCTATTGTTTAAAAACTCGCCACGACTCCTTGTCAAAACGAGGGTTTCTTGAAAGCTAGTGATGAAGAGGCAGCCAACAGAAATCCTATAACTATCTAGGAAGGGGCAGGCTATGGTACAGCCTCTATTTCTGAAGATGGGGAACAGTGAAAGACCTTCAATCCTGGAGACACCCTGACAATGCCAACACAGCCGTGGATCAGCACTGTGCTCTGGCAGGGCTCAGGTGACCTGATTGTCAATGCAACAGATTCAAGAGTCGGAACTGGAGTTTTCCATGAACCTACTAACCAACCAACCAAGCAAATACATAAGACTGATTGATTAACTAGACCTGGCCAATCAATGCCTTTGAAAGACTGATAAGTACATTTCAAATACATAAGCCTGGTATATGAACGAGACAGTTCCAATAAACTACATCCCAGGCACCCATCATTGGTGCAATGAAGAAGGACACAGTATGTCTTGCAATCAAGGAAACACAGAATTCATGAAACCTAGTCTGCGTTTCATAGTTTGGTGATAAATGTCAAGCTAGCTTTAACAAAAAACAAAGTTAATTACACACAATCCACAAAGTACAGAAAAACAAAAACATACAGATTAGAGTAGATAATAAAATAACTATGGAAGAGATAACGGCAGCAAGTTTCAGTAATACACAGAGAACACAATACCAGGTTAAAAGGTTAGCCTAATATACACAATGTTGTGGCAGTGGTTGTGTAAACGAAAGGAAACAAGGAAAAAAAACCATGTTCCAGGTGTAAGGTGAATGACACAAACAGAATTCTATGCATGCTTATGTTCAGTATATTTGCCATTGCTTTCTGAATGACGAGCACTCATACCTCATACATCTGGCATGATCGGAACAAGAACACATGATCCAAGATGTGAGATGGTGAACGATGACTGCCCCACTTATCAGCCTGGCACATGAAGGTGATGATGACAATGACTATTTTTCCTTGATTGTATCTTCGCTGGCTGTTGAATGAGGGGACAGAGCCCATATGGGAATGTCCTGAGTGCAGTGATGTCGATTTTTAACTCAACTCAACCCTGATTGTATTGTTCCCTGTGGGCACTGGGTTAAACTCCGCTGACAATGAAATGCCTATAGCTTGTCCAGGAAACATGACCAATCTAGGCCTGTTGCTATGTGCAGTTTGTCAAGTCTTACAGAGTTATTTGCATATCCTTTACAGGACATCGCTGTCAACATCAGCATCTTTCAGTTGTATGTTGATTTCTTGGCAAGATTACGCTCAGTAGTTTGCCATTGCTTTCTGAGCGGCCGGCTCAGTTATCCTGCAAGTCACCAGCGGGGGTCGAACCGCTCCCAGCTCTCGCCCTGCTACGAGACTGCGTGATAAACGGGATTACGGAGAAAGTGTTGTAACCCCTCGGCCAGAGAGACCGGCTCTTACAGAGTAAACAACTCAAATCAAAGGGGTTGAAAAACAAACTGAGCGGGCTCTGCACAAATGAGACTCACAACCGCAGCAAGATCACACAAGAGAGAGAGAGAGAAGATACAAAAGACTTCTGATAGATCATCAAAAGTAAAGAATAAAATTAAAACATTCCAGACTGATAAATAAGATGGAGAGCAAGATAGAGATGGCAAGAAAACTTGTGCTTGTAGAGACAGACTTCCTGGCCATGTACCTATCCTGAATGAAGTGAGACTGAAGCTGTCTGGATCTCTTTTAACATTGCAAACATTTATGATGTAAGTATTTTAGGGCAGGTTCTCAAAATGGTTTCTGTTAAACAGAAACAGATCATGTTGTGCTCCCTTCACAAATATAATGATAGGTTTTTAGTACGTATACAATGGGCATAAATCTCTTCACAAATGCAATAATCTGGTTTATTTTGTGATCAACACTTGTCATAGCCTTCTTGACAAATGTAATGGTGGCTTTTTACTACATATATGCTGGGCAGAGCTCTCTTCACAAATGTAATGATGAGGTTTTACTACATATACAATGGGCATAGCTCTCGTCACAAATATAATAATCTGGTTATTTTAGAACTGAGTACACCAACACTTGCCACAGCAACCTTCACAAATGTAATGATAGATTTATGTAGTACACAAACACAGCACAGCTTTCTTCACATATACAACCACTCTATCCCCTGCATAAACAACCCCATCACAATGTTCCCATCACAAATTTAACGCCAGCATTTATTCAGTGAGTGCAGAAACCTTCACACATAATGAACATCATATATTCAAACCAAGGTTCAATAAATACATCAGAAAAGTTAATCTCCAAAAAATGGTTCCATGTCTTACAAATAGTAGAAAAACAAAACAAAAAACACCACCATAACAAGACAATGTCATGGCACATCCAGGATGTACAAGAATGCTGAGTTCAGATCTTGTTTGTGCAGATTATCATCATAATTTACATGTAGAAACACGAATATGAATTCCTGGCAATTATACAGAAGGGAAACAAAATAATGCTTGTGTAATTGAATGGGTAAAACAACAGAGAGACAGCCGTTGACAATTTAGAAAAGACGTACCAGATAAATACATAAACAATTTCATATTAAATCATAGCTGTCGCTTAAAAACAAAAGTAAATGTAACTAATAATTAAAAACAATAGAAGATTTAAAAAATATAGCAACAAAAAACGGTAATTAAAAGTAACACAGAAAATGTTACACAACTTTAAAAAAAAACATGTTAGATGAATATGTAAACAATCTCTTATGACTTCAATAATATAACTGATAATTAAAAATAGAAGAGTGATTATAAGACAAACAAAAAATATACACAAACATTAGACATATTTACACAGTCTCGAATCAATTTATTAATGTAAACAAATAGACATGTAATCATAATAATCATAACAAAAAGAAATGCATTTTAATATAATAACAAAATACATGCTGGCTGAAAGTACTTCCTGATAAAAGAAGTAACAGACAACAACAGTAGAACATACAGCCTCAATGATCATCTTCCAGGTCCCTGCAGACAGGCACAGGTTCTCCTGCACTGAACTACCTTGTCTGCAAAGCATCCCATCAAATGAAGAACATTCTGTGAAAGTGATCTGTGTCCGGTCAGAAAAAAAGTTTTTATAATGTTATGTATTACTTAAGACATTGCTTGTCCGCCTGACAGGTGGTGGGTGCAATCCACACTGGGGCAAATTTAGATTTTTTAAACTGGACTAGGCTTCCAGATTGACCCACCCTAATATGGGTACAATGGGTGAGAGATTAAAGTGTCTGCCTCAGATGGTACAGGTTTCAAACTTAGCTAAGGGCTGGGAATATTTCCAAGGAACACTGATCAATTCTTCCATTTTGAACAACTCAAGCTGAAAGGGTGCTAACAACAAATCCTGCACAAGTAGATTCACAGACAACCTATATAACCGGTTCACAGACAACCTGTTCTACATAACTCAACGTGACCTAGCACGAGATTTCTGTGCAGCCATGACCTCTGTTAAGGGAATTGTCGTAGCATAGCGGCCAGATGCTCGCCTGCTGACCAGGTGATCACAGGTTGTGTGTTTTGCGCTCGCTTCCCGTGAACTCAAGCATAGTCCATACACACTTCTAGTAGTGCTGGACTGATTTTTGCATGTGGATTAGCGTTCCCTATTAACAGTGTCCCTCACCATCAGGCAAACCCACTCCGACTTCAGAGGTACTTGTGATTTACGTCCCCAAGTCAAGGACGAAAAATCAACATTTTAGTCCAACTGTCCGGTGTAGAGGTTAAACTCCTTAACTCGACATCAGCACACTGGATGTTAAAGAACAAGTATTCTTATCCATTCGGCCATGCTGACCTACAATCATGGGTTTATTTGCATTGAAGTGAACTTTTTTTAAATTGACTTGGGCTCCCAGGTGGATCCAGCCTAAAATGTGTACCAGGAAATGTCTTGGGAGTCAAGGAGGCCGGAGTGATACTGAACATATCACCTCAGGAATGTTGGTTGGTCTTCCAAAATGTGGGCCCAGCAATGTGGCTAAAGGTGTGGGAAAGCGACCTTTACTTCAGTTACTGACTATGTTCAGTTACTGACTATGATTGTGACCCATCCCTGACTTAACAGAAACTACATCAAAGACAATGTATTTGTATTACATTTAGATGTGGATTCTGCAGTATTGATGTATATGCAGTGACATTTGCCAGGCAATAAATTATGCAATTTGTCATTTGTATCTCCATGATTATATTTGCTTTTGTGACTGAAGCGGTTCAATTTTTATAGATAACATGCCTCAAACATGTTGACAGTTGTACAAGTGCTCGGCAGGAGAAAGATACCCAGAGTCATGATCTGGGTGGGCCTGCCCCAAGAGAGTGTAAGAAAGGTAAAGGCTGAAACATTCCAGGGAGGGGGACTACTTCTGAGAATCAGAAGCCTCCTGTTGTGCTTGCTCCACAGCGGAATTTTTATCACTCACTAAAAGCAGATTCAACACTTTTTATCACTCACTAAAAGCAGATTCAACACTTGAAATAGATTCACACAGGAATCACCAGCAATGTAACCAACTGCTCTTAATGAAACCTAAGCTAACCAGACGAAGGAACAATATCGTTCAGGTAATCCATTAGATTTGACATGTACTACTGGAGTCCATCAAGGAGTAGTAACACAATAACCTACCAAGCATGTTCTCAGAGGCAAAAGAGGTAGGTAAACATGGGGATGATGACCTCATTCTATAGAAAACCTACGCTGCAAAATCCAACTAATCATGAGCAAATCTTCAGACAATAGGAGGAAAATAGGTCAGCTTACTGTGGTGAAAGGGAGCTAGCTCTTTCCACTGAAGAATGATGTAATACAGCAAAAGTCAAAAATAATCTGTACCGCTAACTCATCTTCTTTCACCTAGGGATTCCACTGAAACAAGACATGCGGAAAGGATGATAGCACAGGACAGGACACCTTGAGAAAACCTGTTGAAGATTAAGAGCCATCTGATGATTGTCTTTAGCGACTTCCCATATCTGTTATGGGCTTATATATCGCCAAAATGCTGTCACTGCATCATAAAACAACATGTTAGCTATCATATTAACAACCGTTTAAGTTACAACTGTGACACAGCCCTACTTCCCATTTCCTGCCATCTGTGTGTGTTTGGCCCAAACCTACTGTTTGTTTCACACAGAACCTGTTAACAGTTTAGTTTAGTTTAGTCGATGGATCACCATCACGGCACACGGGTATAACCCATAAGTGCTCCGTTCTACTCGTAACCCAAGCCTGAGTCCGGAGAATCTCAGCTCAGAGCACAAACTCCGTAGTACCGACGAGGATCCTGAAATACTGTTAACAGTATGCTCAAATACAAGGCAGTCATGGCTGAAAGGTTAAGATGTCTGCCTCAGACTAGAAGGTATGATTCCAAAATCAGCCCGAGAGTTTTCCCCAAGACCTACTGTCATCTAATGATATTCCACAACCCCCTGATATCTTGGGTAGTAAGATCAGATACCTATCCTTTTCAGATAAGGACACAAAATATGAGGTCCCATGTGCAAGTTAAAAATCTCACAGCAGCTGACAATCACAATGAGAAGGTTATACGACTGTTGCCATGGCAAAATTGTCAGGAACTGAAAACCTACCCACGGGTAGAGCCCATAACCTTGGATGGAATCTGTCTAGAGGACGTAAACTTGACACAAATCCATGCTGAAGTCAAACACACTGACCTTTTTGGTGCATTACTAGGTGTGACTTACTCCCCCTCAAAAACTGAATGAAGAAGAAGATGAAGTATGATTGTATAATAGCGGCATTACACATTCATGCCATGTCTGCATTCAACCAATGATACATTTCAATGTTGTTTATTTTTTAGATGAAACAAACATTTTAAGAATGTTCCTACACAACAACAACATATTTCAGTTTTCCCCAAAATATCAAGTGCATATTTCCCTACAATCAATCGCATAATTCAGTATTTCCCAAAACATCAACCACAGATTTCAACATAGCCTTATATATATCAATTATATAAGTCAGCATTTCATTGCACGCAAATGGTATAATTCAGCATTTATATATTCATCAATTCAGCATTCTCCACATATTTTCTCTACATACTAACAATACGTGTAGCTACTTCCCTACACACAGAGAGCCAAAAATGTAATACTTGAGCATTACAGCTCAGTCCTCCACTCCATAATCTACAATGTAACTGAAGGAGAAGGGAATAAACATGTGCCCACTGCCTTCATAAAACTTGGACTGGAACTCAACCCTGAAAATAAAAACATAAATTTAACAAAAATTACAATTGTTTTATTTCTTTGGTTTCACCACAGATGATGGCTACATGTTACTGACATAAATGTTAGTTGACTTTATAAAAGTAGACAGACAAGGTAAATGGCTTTATCAAAGTAGACAGACATGGTCTGTTATTGTAGTTGAAAGATATGTTGGTAGATATCATCAAAGTTTACTAATATGTTATTTGATTTAATTAATGTTGATAGGTAATGTAATCATCTACACAGATGGTTCTGTGCTAAGAGGCAAACAAAGTGCCATGGGATTCATAGTGAAGGCTAATGGATGTTGTTTAGTGCAGGAGAGCCTGGCATGTGATACCACAACATCTAATCTGAGAATTGAGGCAGTCTCTGAAACATTCTGCTAGCTGGAGGAGAAACAGCACACACATGTTGTGATTGTAACAGACTCAAGGGCATACTGAGAAGGGTGAAGACAGGTAACCTTTGTGCAGAGTAGCATGCTTCAGTTAAAAATTCAAAGATAGGGAGCAATTGCTGGATCTTTTCGCCAGGGCATGCTAGTGTGCCTGAACGAGAAATCGCTAATTGCGAACCGCGTCCATGACATCTTCGCCAATCCCAATGTTTACTCTTCCGCTCACATGAGCGCCTCTCCATCCCCACCCCCTTCCCGCTTATTCTCCCGCCTATTAACTTAGCCAATACCTGAGCTTCTGATGGTATTGACCTTTGACCATACATCCGGTTCATACAATCCACTGATAGTCGTCTTAACGCGCATCAGTCGCTCCCAGCTAGGATGCAGATTCAGATAAGTACCCTTAATAGTTAGTTAGTTAGTTATCAGTTGGGGTATCTTCGTTGCACTCCAGACATGTCCATAGGTGCTCAGATCCTCCCCCCAGCATATGCATCAGCGTCCGGTGGCTAATAGTGCCAGTTCTGTGTTGGTTGACGAGGCGCTTTATTTTCCCGATGTACCTCTCGCGTCTGGCTGTGCCGATTCTTACTCCCAGGTCTTTCATCCTGGAAAGCGATGTGGAATCACTGGCGTCAAAATTCTCTGTTCTCGCCATATCTTTAAGGGCGTTAATAACATCGGCACGATCCATGGGCTGGCCATCTACAGGGGGTGCAGAGCCAGCCAATTTATCAGCTCGTTCATTTCCCTCGACTCCCGCATGTCCCGGGACGAAGATGAAGGTGACTTTGCGGACAACGGACTTCCGCAGCGACTCAGTCCACTGTCTACGTACAGATCCAGCTTCGACCTTCTGAATCATGCTCATTGAATCACTTCGTACACACACGTTGGTATAATGCTGTGATTCCAGCCATATGAAAGCCTGTGTAACTGCCATCACCTCCATCGTCATGCTGCTTGTCGTCATAGAGTAGGCACCACTGGATTCTTGAACGGTTCGGCCCGCTGAACGGGCTGTAAATGCCCACGCACTTCTCTGCTGCTTTACAACAGATCCATCTGTATAGATGAGCACTTCGGGGCTATCTGAGTGTTCATAGATAGAGCGTTGACCTCTGCATTGACAGCGGCAGGGATCTGCTCTCTGCACCGTCTGTCGAGTGTGATAATGCAGGAGAAGGTGCACTTAAAAGCTGGCGGCACCGGCACCCATTCCTTGCCGGGGTTGATACTGGTAAGACTGCAGACCTGTCCGACGACATCTTCCGCCCGACCCATCCATGATTTGCCCCTCTTTAGCCTGTCACCCTTTTCTCTGAATACAGCGTCATGCAGAGGGTGCTGCTCATCTGCACTTATTTTTAAGTATGCACGAGCTCTCCAGATCTTGATCCTGTGTTCCATTGTCGGGAAGTCAAGGAGGTATCTCATTGCTACACAGCTGGTGTCTCTCGTGCAGCCCAAAATGATGTGCATGGCTTCGTTTTGTACCTTTTCAAGTCTTCCAATCTGTGTAGGGCTGACAGTGAGGATGGCCAGGGCATACTCGATGCGTGAAAGCACAAGTCCTTGGAACAAAAGTAATAGCAGTCTTTGCTCGATATTGGCAGTCGCCATGACTCTCATTGCTGCCAAACCTTTTCGAGCCTTCGTTATGACATAATCGACATGATCTCTGAAAAACAGGCTACGATCAAGCCTCACGCCAAGATATGTCATTGACTGGGTTCTACTCAGAATGCTCCCATCCATTCTTACTGCCGGCAGGTCTGTTTTCACAATATGGTTGTTTAGTGAGAACCATGTAACCGTTGCCTTTGCAGGGTTGACAAGGGCATCGGCATCAGCACACCATGAGGAAATTCGATCTAGTTCGCCCTGCATATAGTTGGCAACCGCCTGTCTATCTCGACCCTGTCGATACACGAGGATGTCGTCAACGAATGATAGAGTCCTACCCCTCCCATCCAACTGTTGTTCAGTGATCGGCACCGTATACACGTTGAATAGTACTGGTGACAGTGGTGAACCCTGCGGCAATCCTGGACATATCGTTATCGGCTCAGAAGACCAACTCCCGCATCTTAGCACCACCTTCCTTTGGAGTAGAACTGCAGCTATCCATCGTACAAGGTGAGGGTGCACTTTCAGTCTGAGGAGGGTTTGCATCAAGTGCTCGAAAGATACTCTGTTATATGCGTCCTCTAAGTCTATGGCGGCCGCACATGTCTCTTCTCTGACCTGAAATCCTTCGTAAACATCTTGAGCAAAGACCGCCGCATTCAGCCATGACTCTTTGTTGCGTCTGTATCCTCCAAGTGTGGGCGGGAAGCAGCCGAGCTGTTCCAAGTCCCAAGCAAGTCTGTGTGCTACAATTTTCTCCAGTAGCTTGCCAACAGTATTCTGCATCGTAATGATTCTGTAGCCGCTTATCTTGGAGTGGTCTTTGTTCGGTTTTGGCAGCGGCAGCAAGTAGCTGTGTAGCCATTCTTCTTTGACCTGACCCCTCTGGATACTGGTGTTGAATTCTCTGGCCAGTTCTTCCATGTCATCATCTGATATCACCATTAGGTCACCATATCAGATGCCGTCTGGGCCTGGGGCGGTGTTAGGTGATTTCTTGAGCATCGCACGCAATATCTCAACTGTGATTGTCCATTCTTCGTCTGTCCCGACCCCCTCGCACAACTGAGAGAGTGTTGTTGTGGTCCTCTGTCTGGCGGGCTCGTCTTTCTGGTCAGTCTGTTCTATGTAGCGTGCAAGAAGGGCCTTACCTTTATCCGCATCCGACTTTTTCCATGCGAGGTCTGTGCCTTGAAAGTCTGGAATACCCCTACGTTGTGCAGCACCGTTCATGCTCTTGTGGAGGCGCCAGAATGTCGTAAGAGATTGCTCGGAGCACACCTTCCTGCAGAACTCGTCCCATTTGTCGGCCTTGGCCTGTTTGGCGCAGGATTTGAATAAAGTCGTCGTCCTAACGACCTCAGTCTTCAGGTTCGCCAACTCAACCTGTGGCATGTTAGCCTTTCTGGCCTTTTGCCAGACTTTGACAGCCTGTCTCTTTCCCAGCCACACCTTCTCGACCTCTCCATTCCACCATGGTGGCTGCAGCCATCTTTCTTGTCTCCTATGTAGTTTTGTGTCGGTTTGTGTTTGTTCGTTCTGTGCTGACGGCTGACAAAGGCTTTGGCCGCAACGTCCAATTTGTTTCTTGTAATCGTGTTTCAGTAAAGCTCACAATCTACTTCTCGTTTTTTGGTGATTCATTCATTGGGAAACAAACAGGAGGACACATTGAATGGATCTGCAGCACTGGGTGCGGTACTGATGCACAATAAGACAGATGTGGTCAGAACCCTTTGGTATCATGTGTATAGTGTGGAAGAGCAGATACACCATCATGATCTGGAGAGAATGGTGCTGCAGGGAGTGGCCAGAGGGTCTGGCTGACACTCAGTACTTCAAGGAAAGTCCAGATGGACACATACTCTGATTGCAACTGATACCATGAGTACTGGGACTCTTCACTAGTTGTTGAAGATGAAGCACATATATAAGAATGTTCAGAGTGCTATAATGTCAGTTCTTGACTCAACTAAACTCTTCATGATCTTCAGATATCAACCTGAATATATTTAAAGAAACCAGCAGCCATATTGTTGACATCTCCAAAGAGTTGGCCCTAGAACTGGTCTAGGCAAAAGTATTTCCTCTGTTCTGCATATATTCGACACTCTTGCACTAAACGTTTAGCCATCATTTTACCGCTTCCCATTACATTCACCAGTAGTCCCTATCCTTAGTTTTTGAACAAGTGTATCTTTGTTACGTCTTGTCTGAAGTCTACTACTTGTTGTACTCTTCTCTGCAGTTGATAGTATGCATCATGTCTCTAATGGTCTGCATTAGAAGCCCTGATTTCCACTTAGTTCTGTAGTTGTCGTTTACAAATTCTTGGCCTCATCTTTGGCCATACCTGTATCAATCTGAAATAAGTCTTCCGTCTTCTTTTGTCAAAAGTCGCTTAAAAGTCGACAGGGTCGACTTCATTGCACCAGGTTTTATCCCCTATGGCTTGGACTCTTTCCACAGCAGGGAAAGCGTCGCACAAAGCACGAACTCCGTAGCTTTTAGCGACGACCCACAGGAGTCTCCGAAGCATTTAACTCGTAAACTGAGATGGGTGCGGCCTGGAATCGAACCCACAACCTTCGGAGCACGAGTCAAACGGCTTGACCACTTCGCTGTAAGTTTCTTCATTGCCAGCTATGTTGCAATGAGATAGGATCTGCTGTATTACAACCCTTGTGAATTTCTGACTTAGCTCATGGAATGTTATTCTGTTAGTTCTGCACTGTTCTTGCTCTTCAGTGCTGAGAAACTATAAATATAAGAAATATTCTTCTTTGCTACTTCCCACATGTGAAAAGTTTCAAATTTCCTCTACTTCCTAAGAGAAAGAAAGATGTGAAAGTAAAGAGACACACAGCAGGCAAAACAGTATTGAAAATAGGGTTGACTACTGTTGAAAGGGGACCAAAATCTGAAATAAAGGGTAAGTTAATAAGTAAGTCCCAATGGCTGTATAAAAATAACTACACATGATAACAACTTGAAACCAGTTTACTTGTATACATACATTGTCCCTTTATTTCCCAACATAATTTCCACCAACATTGATGCACTTATCCCATCGTTCTATCAGTCCTCCCAAATAGGCTGCATAGAACTGCGTGCTTTGTTTTCATTTACCGGCCATGCCAGAGAACTGTGTGACTTACTTATTGACTCACCCTCGTAACTTTTTCTACCCAGCTATGCACCACTTTACGGGACAAACATTTGTCAACATAAACACTGACAAGCCACCTTGGCGGGAGACATTTCGCGAATGACGCAGAAGTTGAATGTGAAGTGAAAACGTGGTTTAGAAAACAGAGCACACAGTTCTATGCATCCGGTTTGGGAGGACTGTTAAAACCATAAGATAAGTGCATCAATGTTGGTGGAACTTATATTGAGAAATAAAGGGACAATGTATGTATAAAAATAAACTGGTTTCAAGTTGTTTTCATATTTAGTTATTTTTCTACAGCCATGTGTGACTTACTTATTAACTTACCCTCGTACAACAAAGCCTCACTACAAAGATGAAAGGAAAGCCACACACCGCTAGAAGCAAACTTTTCAACAAAAGGCTATCAACGAACAAGAAACAAAAAAAGGAATACTTAGCTACAAAACTGAAACATCATAACCAGCAATGAGTGATCCCCAACTCACCAGTGAAGCCTCAATGCATGCAGGAAAGCAGACAGTCCTTCCATGAGAACCAGGATCATCACAGTAAGCCCTGCCCATATTTGGAATATGAAGAACAAAGCTAGGGAGCCCCAGGCACTGCTGAAGCTGCGGAGGCCAATTCTTAGAACCATCTCCCACAGGACTTCTGATAATTCTGGAAACAAACATTTCCTGTTCAATACATAATATTCACCATGAAGAAACTAAAGAAAACTTCATCTTTGCACATTTCCCATGCATTTATAATTCATAAATTATTATTTGTGTCCTTTAAGATTAGCCAAATAAGGATGTATGACT
Organism: Cepaea hortensis; assembly: GCA_963921405.1. Classification (NCBI taxonomy): domain Eukaryota; kingdom Metazoa; phylum Mollusca; class Gastropoda; order Stylommatophora; family Helicidae; genus Cepaea; species Cepaea hortensis. Next base: position 100,865,934 of record OY992883.1, read on the forward strand.
GAAATAATATATGCATGGAGAGAGCAAGAAGGGTGGAATGTTAGAAGGGCCAGCGTGCCTGATTCTTAACCCTCTGAAAATAAAGTTCTCTCATTATTCCTCATTCGTCACGGAAAATACGTGCTGTATTTGTTTACAGCAAGGCCATAATGTCTGTGCTGTTCACCTGACAATCTTAGTGTCATCCTCATCATCAAATGTCTGCGATCCCAACAGGTTGTCAAGAATCTTCCTCTTGCCGGCCTCCTCTATCTTCCTCTCGCTGGCCTCCTCTATCTTTCTCACGCCGGCCTCCTCTATCTTCCTCTCGCCGGCCTCCTCTATCTTCCTCTCGCTGGCCTCCTCTATCTTCCTCTCGCTGGCCTCCTCTATCTTTCTCTCGCTGGCCTCCTCTATCTTCCTCTTGCCGGCCTCCTCTATCTTCCTCTCGCTGGCCTCCTCTATCTTTCTCACGCCGGCCTCCTCTATCTTCTTCTCGCTGGCCTCCTCTATCTTCCTCTCGCCGGCCTCCTCTATCTTCCTCTCGCTGGCCTCCTCTATCTTTCTCACGCCGGCCTCCTCTATCTTCTTCTCGCTGGCCTCCTCTATCTTCCTCTCGCCGGCCTCCTCTATCTTCCTCTCGCCGGCCTCCTCTATCTTCCTCTCGCCGGCCTCCTCTATCTTCCTCTCGCCGGCCTCCTCTATCTTCCTCTCGCCGGCCTCCTCTATCTTCCTCTCGCCGGCCTCCTCTATCTTCCTCTCGCCGGCCTCCTCTATCTTTCTCTCACGTACCTCCTCTATCTTTCTCTCGCCGGCCTCCTCTATCTTTCTTTCCATAAATCCTTTGAGTTGTCTCATATTGCAGTTTTTCTCTTCTCATAATTTAGCCACAAAATAACAACCACCTCGTTCTGATGCTTGTGTACATCAATAATAATAAATAAATTGTATGTATAATATTCTACCAACAAAAATAAAAGTTAAAAACATAAATAATATTTAATCAATAATAATAGATAACAACTTTATGTATGACATTTCACCAATAATAAAAGCAGTTAAACAACTTTACATATATTTCAGCAATAATAATTTTTTTTAAAGTTAAAAAAAACTAAGTATAATATTTTATCAAAGATTACAAATCCGATACATAACATTTTACTACTAATAATACAAATTTAAAACCCCACGCATGATATTTTACCAATAACAAATATTAAAAACTGTATGGATATTTTGCCCAGTATAAATATAAAAAACATTAGGCATGATATCTGACCAATAATAATAACTGCTAACTATCAGCACAAACAAACTTACGAGCATGGGCGAGCGACAAAGCCCAGAGACGAAGATACGATGCTGTATGAGAGATACATCCCAGACAGAACTCTATGGTATGGATAATTTGGTGGATAAATATCTCACTCAGATCCGTGTGCTGGATAAGTTGTGAATAATAACAAACATTTGGCATTAGATTAACGGCTTTAATGAAACATTTGAAAACACTAATTACAGCTAACTCCCCTTATCCCTACCTCCACCAAAGGAGCATATTCCTTCAAGCAACCCACGACAAGCCGTCCTTTTTTTTGGCATCTCCTGCAGTTCCTGCAGGGCCCTTCCCATATTATTCACGTCTGTCTCTAATGATCTTCTGTATTATTAACCCTTTACAGGGTGGAACGGCCATTTACGTCCGATACCGTAAACGGGCGAAACGTCCCAAACCGCCTGATACTCTTATGCATTGTAAAAACACGATCTCTCAGCTTTCCGATACTTCCGACGGCTACTTTCGCTTTCACCGATAGCTTGACAATGTGGCCGCCATTTGTAAGCACCTACTATGAATTTGAACGGACTTTTACGGACTTATTTTGAAAGTTTTCGGGGTTTTTATGCTTAGTTTTTCAAAATGGATTTTGGCGATTCTTCAAGTGATAGCCGAGATTTTGCTAGGTTCAATTTAAATGACATTAAAGGGCACGAAGTTGACTATTAATCGCAGTTAGATATCAGTGAAAAGCGTTACTTTGCATTAGCAGTCGTGAGTAGGACTTTAAACAAAGTGATTATGATTCTGAAAATGTGTTTGTAAATTGCCATATAAATGACGGAAAATCACAAACAATATGCTGTATTTCATAAATATTTGTGTTCATATATGGATTACCGACAACAATCACATGAGTAACATATTTTGCGTGCTTTTCCCTTCATTGTGTTCTTTATTTAACTAAAATCGGTTGACTAACACCTTATTTGTGATGTTTTTACTAACGCAACCCGAAATTTTACCGAACCTGAAAAAATCTTGCCCTTTCAGGGCTAAAAAATGGACAAGCATCTGCCCTGTAAAGGGTTAAGTCTCACTATGTGTTGTCTGCCTTGTAGGTTCCAGAGAAAGGACTTTCTAATGATGCAATTATCAGGTTTTCTCAATGTGTTTGTCATATAAGAAACCAGTGTCTTTTCCTCACCTCCTGATTCACTGGAACATGTCTAACTATTTCTATCTAAGCTCTGCTAGAGTGATTCTGTCAGACAGCTTTAGTCCTGTTCTAAATAACAGCATCAGAAATTTGATAGGCACATCACACATAGAGACAGCAAATAATGCGGCCTGGCCATCATCTGAGAATACAATTAATTCAACTACCTATACAGATCTTGATACACAGCTAGGGGAAATGTGGACAGACAACCTCAGAGGTACACTAAAAACATGGATACAAAGGCATTAGAACAAAAGCTTAGGCTCCACACACACACCTAAGCTAAATGGTAATGTGGATTAGGACATGAGACATCATCCATCTGGGGCTAGACAATATAAAAAACAGCTGCAGAGCTTTCATAATAAACAAACACGAACACTGACAATTAATATCAATACAACAGAGCTCAAAACAATGTTTTCCCATAGTGAATTTGAATAACCATGGAAAGCAATTCAAATTAGTGTGACTATATGTGTGCTGTATATTTCAGTTTGAAGGATTTATCTTCCTGCTTTAGCTGATATTGTAACAAGATGCAGCCACATGTGCCAGGCAATAAATCGTGTAATATAATGTTTAGGTCGTGTTATTCAAATAAATAGAGTGCCAGTGTGGAGAGGCCATGGACCTACCTCTTCTTGTACTCCAGCTTCACTGTGCAGAGGTCCATTGCTCTCCATGTTGTGAACAACATCCCCTGATTCCAACAGATCCCCACTGTTCACAGACAGAGGCTGGTGCTTGAACTGTCAACACAGAAGTGTCACAAAGCAAGTCAACTTAGTGGGCATCTGGGGCAAAAAAAAACACAAATAATGGCCCCAAAAATAAAATGCCTGAGACTTGTTTCTAAAGTTTTACAGATACAACAGACTGCCATTACTTACAGACTACAATGGCAGCTGCTTGGGTAATCAACTCAGTAGCATACAAAAGGGTAAAAAATAAGTCCTTAGTGAACATTTAAGGCAAGAAATACCTGGGCAGCTTCATCGATTACAGAAAGAAACAAAGAACCATGTTGTTTGCTAAATTACCAAGCTATGTCTATTACACAGCAAATTACCCAACCATGTTTATCACACAACAAATTACCCAACCATGTTTGTCATACAAAAAATTAACCAGCCATGGCTTCACACAAGTACTTGATTAGCTTCTTTGATTGAACATGAATCAGCAAATACGCTTGTCTCCCAAATTACTCAACCATGTTTATCACACAACAAATACCCAACCATGCCTATCACACAACAAATTACCCAACCATGACTTCACACAAGTACCTGATCAGCTTCACTGATAAGAGAAAACAAAAATTAGCAAATACTCTTGTCTTCTAAATTACCCAACCATGTCTTTCACACAACAAAAAACCCAAATATACAAATAACCCACCCACGTTCCCAAATTACTCAACCATGCCTATCACACAAGTCCTCGAGGAGCTCCATCAATCAGTAAAAGAATCAACACACCTTCCTGTCCCCTAAATGACTCAACCACGCCTAACACACAAATACCTGGGTAGTTCCATCACCAAGTGGATTAGTTCTCATATTAACTGTGGCAAGCTCTGACACACCAAACCATTAATTAAGTAGAACAGGAATAGGCAATGAGGAATTAAACTGGTCACTCAACCTTATAATGTCCCAATCTAGCATATGTTAAATACTCAGAATGTCACACCCCCTATGTTATGTTAGTGTTTTAAATGTGATGACTTTCACCTAAGGAACCAGGGCGAAGTCGTGATAGCACAGTGGCTAGCATGCTCTGCTGACTCAGTGGTCATGTGTTCGAATCCTCAACAGGGCAGGGATTCAGTAGGGATCTGGGGGGAAAACACTGACCTGAGCTCCCAGGTCGACCGAGCCTAAAACGTGTACCAGGAAATGCTCTGGGAAGTAAAGGAATCCAGATGACACTGACCATATACCCCAGTGTTTCCCAACGTGGGGCCCACGCCCCACAGGGGGGCAATTCGAAAATGGAAGAAATCGGCTGGACTTGAGACTGAAGTTAACTAAATTGGAACCCGACATAAAATCTCTTTGCAGCAAGAACCAAGCGCAAGGATCTCACTAAATTTAAATAATAAATAATTACTAATAATTAAAATAATATAGAAAAATCTTTCATTAAAATTATTTTGTACTTGAATTTCAGTTCTCCATTATACGTTTTGAAAATTTACTTACTGTGTTTTCTCAATAATTTCCTAGTGATGTCTTCCTAAAACCTATCATTCAAGTTTCTTTAGTGAACATTTCAATTTTTGAATATTAAAAATGATGTATATGTAATGTGAGGGGGGGGGGGGGGGGGAGGCATAAGAATTTTAGAAAGGCTTAGGTGGGGCATAGCACAAAAAAGGTTGGGAAACACTGATATACCCCTTTTGGGTGCCGACTGGTCTATACAAACATGAGGCCAGAACCTGTAGTCATTACTCTGCAAGGCATGGAATAGTTTTTTTTTACTACTTGCTTTTTTAAGGAGACAGAGCTACTATACTGGTCCACCAACTTAATGATTTGGGATTAAATCCTCAAAAATGGACAGGAGTGAATTCTCCCTCAACTAATAAGGCTCTTATGTTGACCCACCCTGGTAAAATGGGTACAAGGGTATGGCATGTTTGAGGGGTTTCAATGTTCTCTTGTGGCTCAGAGGCTATTGAGTTAACTCCCAGCATTGAGCTGGCATTTTGTTATAAACAAAACCCATTGTATTACAGACACCTTGCCATCTTGACAGATAATAGTTTGGAACATTGTGCTTCCAAAAAATAAAAGGCATAATAACGTCTCCATAGCACAAAGCCTGGGCTGGACTATACAGACCATGTGTTGCCCAAACAGCATGATCCCTCTCTCAGCCTGCTTAGTTTACTCCAGAGGAATGATAACACCAAAATATTCAGAACAAGACAAGCTGCAGAAGCTGCCAGATCAGTAAAGCTATACTCATAAATGTCCACCTGTCAGAATTTTGATCCTAGACCAGTTTCAAACCAACGTTTAGGGCATATTCTGCCCTTCCATAACATTTAGTCTTTAGGTTGCATTTCCTTGTCCCAGAATAAAGCTTGTACCCTCCCAACTGCACTCCTCAATTTGACGCCATTGGGACAATGCTGGCTCACCGGGTTTGGTGAGTGCCGCCAGCATTCGGCCCTAACAGAATGCAGGTTTTACAGTCTACTGTCATACAATAGCTCAATCATATCTGACTAAGACCTGACTAACAAAACCCATTGTTTCCAATGATTTCACATGCCCCCTTTGATCTCTTGGGTAGTGAGATCGGACAGCTAGCCCTTTAGGACACTAGTGAAAAACAGGTGATTCTCAGTGCAAATGCTGGTGTGTTACAGTAACTAACACCATATTATTACTGTATTTTCTTCTGACCCTACCAGTTGTTACAATAACCAAGTTCCTGTTATTACTGTATTTCCTTCTCTTCTAGTTAGTTATCACATTAACTTCTTCTTGATTCCTCTTTCAAGGGAAATGTGTCCTCCTAATTATGCACCTTAAAGGTTGGTGTGTCTGACTTCAGCATGCATATGTTTAAGGTTTATTTTCCTCTGGAGTCTAGACAGATTCCCTCCAAAGTTACTGGCTCTATCTACCTGTGGGTAGGTATTCATTCTTAACAATGTAGCTCATTGCAATTGTTGACTGCTGTGAGATGTTTAACATGCACACTCGCACATGGGACCTAATATTTTCTCGCACTTGTCTGAGAAGGCTAGGTATCTGATCTGTGAGCACACACTTGGAGCATACACTTAGAGGCCCTCATCTCTGTGAGCACACACTTAGAGGCTCTCAAATCTGAGCACAAACTAAGAGATTCTTATCTCTGAGCACACATTTAGAGGATCTCAATTCTGAGCACAAACTTGGAGGAACTCATCTCTGAGCACAAACTTGGAGGAACACATCTCTGAGCACAAACTTGGAGGAACTCATTTCTGAGCACAAAGTTGGAGGAACTCATCTCTGAGCACAAAATTGGAGGAACTCATCTCTGAGCGCAAACTTGGAGGAACTCATCTCTGAGCGCAAACTTGGAGGAACTCATCTCTGAGCACAAAGTTGGAGGAACTCATCTCTGAGCACAAAGTTGGAGGAACTCATCTCTGAGCACAAACTTGGAGGAACTCATCTCTGAGCACAAAGTTGGAGGAACTCATCTCTGAGCGCAAACTTGGAGGAACTCATCTCAGAGCACAAAGTTGGAGGAACTCATCTCTGAGCACAAAGTTGGAGGAACTCATCTCTGAGCACAAAGTTGGAGGAACTCATCTCTGAGCGCAAACTTGGAGGAACTCATCTCTGAGCACAAACTTGGAGGAACTCATCTCTGAGCACAAAGTTGGAGGAACTCATCTCTGAGCACAAACTTGGAGGAACTCATCTCTGAGCACAAACTTGGAGGAAATTAAACACTGAGCAAAAAGTTGGAGGAACTCATCTCTGAGCACAAAGTTGGAGGAACTCATCTCTGAGCACAAAGTTGGAGGATACATTTATAAGCACAAACTTGGAGGCACTCATCTCTGAGCACAAAGTTGGAGGAACTCATCTCTGAGCGCAAACTTGGAGGAACTCATCTCTGAGCGCAAACTTGGAGGAACTCATCTCTGAGCACAAACTTGGAGGAACTCATCTCTGAGCACAAAGTTGGAGGAACTCATCTCTGAGCACAAAGTTGGAGGAACTCAACACTGAGCACAAAGTTGGAGGAACTCATCTCTGAGCACAAACTTGGAGGAACTCATCTCTGAGCACAAACTTGGAGGAACTCAACACTGAGCACAAAGTTGGAGGAACTCATCTCTGAGCACAAAGTTGGAGGAACTCATCTCTGAGCACAAAGTTGGAGGATACATCTATAAGCACAAACTTGGAGGCACTCATCTCTTGAGCACAAACTTTGTAGCATTGGTGATGATCTAAATATGATACCACAACATCTAGCTTAAGAATGGAGGTGGAGGCAGTCAGTGCAGCTTTCCGCTGGATGGAGAATATGATACACACACACATCGTGATTGTAACTGACTCAGAAAGCATGCTGAGTAGGGTGAGGATAGCCAAGCATCGCCTGGATTTTTCCTCCGGGGCATGCTGGGGAATGAACAGGCAGACAGATTGGCTGGCTCTGCAAAACTTGGTGGCGTACTGATGCATGATAAGGCAGACGTGGTTGCGGCCTTGTGGGAGCATGTGTACACCACGGAGGAGCAAATGGATCACCATGGTCTGGCAAGAATGCGACAGCGTGGAGTGACGAGGGGATCTGGCCGATGCTCGATGCTTAGAGGAAAGGTGAGACGCACATATAATCAGATTGCTACTGGTACTATTGGTGGTTAGAACTCTTCGCTGGCTTCTAAGGATGGGGACGGAGCGCTTATGGGAATGCCCCGAATACTGTGATGTTGGTTCTTAAATGAATCAATCCTCCCCCGAAGTGTCTCCACCTTGCCGTGGTGGGGGAGCTTGAGTGTCCCACTGACCTCAAGCGCTGTGCCGATGGATATTAACTACATATTGGACAGCTCTTGGGATAGGGACCAGACTAAGAGAGACACAACCTGCTGCTCTGCAGGTAGACTGAGGATAGCAGTCTAAATCAGGCAAACGATGCCAATAATCACAGTTCGGACATAACCTCTAAGGCTCCCAGCCGAGGTGAATGGCTGAACGTCTCGAAATGAGAGCCTGGCCGGTACAAACCTACATCAAAATTGAGATAAGGTGCTGAGCACGCTACATGCTTGGTGCAGATACTCGTTCGATGGCTCTTAGCTGGGGGATATGAGGGATCCCCGGATGAGAGGGCCTGGCCGTCATTCGCACACAGACGCACGGAGGTAAGGTGCTGAGCCGGCAGCACATGTAGCCTACCTCGTGAGCGAGTACTAAAGGTGGAAAAACACTTCGGGCGCGTGTTCCGAAGATAGTCTGTAACCGTACTCATGGAGTGAGTAAAGTCAAAGGTGGAAAATTGTCTCGTTGACACGAAATGGCGCCTTGCTTGCGAATCCATTACGTGGCAGCCCGAAGGAAAAGCTCGCTGTGTGGAAGTCGAAATACGAGTCTAACTGTCTCTGAGGAAGGCTAACCTCATTAAAAATGCCCGCTGAAGCCGGAAGTGCCAGCCTACGGGCTGCAAAATAAAAATGGCACTACGCAATTACGTCCGAGTGAAATGTCTTTCATGACCGGAAAAGCTCTAACTAGTCTTCCCTCATGCTAGGAACAGCTACCTAGTTTCTGAATGCCGCTCTTGTTCGGAACAGCTCTGACTAGGTAGTTTTCCGAATGTCCGATGTGTTTGGAACAGTTCTGACAGACACAACGACAAGCACATGTCCGGAAAACTCGCTGAGTGGATACTGACTGCAGACCAGCTTGGTTTGTGCGGGAAAGGCCCGGGGTGAACGAAATGCCCAATATACTGAAGTGAGGAATTAAAGCAGCCATGAGCAGGACGTGACGATTCCCTCTGTGAGCCCAGCTCCAGGGCGCTATGTGCCGGCCCTGCAATTATGGAAGCCACCCAGGATGGCGGAAAATGCTATGGACTGTCCCTGTCTTCATTTGAGGGATGACCGTGCAGTCTCCGACTGTTCCAACTTGATCAGCTGGAGGGTGGACAGTACCACAAAAGTGAGAGTCTCCCAGGAATGCTAACGTGGTCAAAAACGCACGCTAAAAGTCGGATGTGTTGGCCTAAGGGTTTCGATCCAAGGGTACCTAACCAGACACACCGCAATCACATCTGAAAAAACACTCCGGATGAACGCAAAGAAGAAGAAGAAATCAATCAATCAATCAATCTGAGTTCCTCCAAGTTTGGAGTTCATGCACTGAGCTGAGTTTCTCCAGACTCAGGTTTGAGTTAGGAGGAGAACGGTGCACTTATGGGTTACACCTGTGTGCCGTGATGTTGATCCATCGACTAAACTGAACTAAACTAAACTACATTTTATAATTTTCAAACGTTGAGGGATTTTTAGGATATGCAGCGTACCCTTGGACATCCTACCACAAATCAAACTGCCTCAACTGTATCTGCAACTCCTTATATCCCTGACAATGATTCATTTAAATGCTAACTACAGCTGTAGATTTAAACTAACCACTTAATGGATTAAGAAAGAGTTAAACTAAATAAATACTGGTTCTAACAGCTGTTGCTTTAATGTAACAACTTATTGGATAACAAAAGAGTTAAACAAAATAAAAATAAATGCAAAAAAAACCTGTGATTAGTAAACATACAATTTCATACACCAGTGTTCACCTTATGCACCAGTTCCCTCATCCCATACAAAAATAAAAGGCCCTCTATGATTCTGTTCATGCTAGTAGATCACCGCCGCATGCAAGTGTAGTGTGCAAGAGACAAAAGATCACCTCAGGGGTGAAGCTAGGGCTACTGTTAGTAGCAGAGGTGGTAGGGAGAATGGCAGAACCATTAGCTGGAGGCCTGGCAGTACTTAGGTTTAAAAACATTACTTCTTCATCATCATCTTCATCATCGTGAGGCACATTCTGAGAGTAGGAGGAATTCTGAAAACCAGCACATTCATCACCATCTATCATTATTGCTATACAACATGATCCCCGCAAGCATCATCATCATAACTGCAAATGTCATCGCCATCATCCATTATTATTACTAATCATCATTATCAAAATAAACATCATCATCCATTTTACTACTAATCATCATTATCAAAATAAACACCACCATCATCATTCATTATAAATCATCAGCAATAATCAAGCATTGCCTGTCAAGGGCTTCAAAGAGCTACCTTAGTACTGCAAACAGGTTTATATCATCATCAATATTATCACAACAATCATCACCATTAACCACCTTCTATTATCGTGATCTTGTATGAGGCACATCCTCAGAGCTGGGACTCTGAAAACCACAATATGGCCTGAACTAGCATTGTGTTGCAGGCAGGAGCATACTGAACAGCACATCAAGCATTTCAATTATAAACCCCACCATCGTTCTTCACCATCAACTATCATTAAAAGCTAAGGGTAGCTCCATAGCAGATACTGCCTTTGGGGTGTGAAATGTTAGAACCTCACATATTCTAGGCCATAGCATATGAAGTGGGGTGGCTTATTCCCTTCCTCATAGTCTTTCTTTTCCAGATAATTCCATGAAAATTCTGGAACTTGTCTAGTAGCCATGGTTATGATACCGAGCCAATCCCAGAGCCATACTGTTAGAAAAAATAAACCTGCTTCTGCTGGAGATTGAACTCGGACTACTGTCTTGGCAGACAAAAGCACTAACAACTATACCACTACATCCCCCAACTATCATTATCATCATCAAATGTCATAAGAACTTAACCTTAAATCAGCATCAGTATAGCCATCTTCACAATTACCACCACCACCACCACAACTATGATCATCATCATCAACAACAATAATTACAATCACCAATTGTCTTTGCATTATCAATGTAACAGAGCTGTAACAGTTGCCCTCCCAGTTTCTTTCCTGGGCTGTCTTTCTTTAACAATGTCCATATGACTCCAATCTCCTTGGCTTTTTCTATGGTTCTCCGGATCTTCCTATTATTACTTTCTTCATTTTACCTCAGTTCAAGACATTACTTCTTACTACGTTATCTGTGTTTTCCTTTATCCACACTTTCCTTTTTATATTTCAACCTAGATTCGTTATTGATCCTTTCTCTTCTAAAATTAAGCATTTTTATTTTATTTGACCATCCAATGTGAAAAATTCAAAAGATGAATCCTGTAAAAAACACCTGTAATTCTAACATGATGTTCCCTGAGACATATGCAATCTGTTCACCACACAACAGCACAGATTATACACTGGTGTAACATACATACAACAGACAGGATATAACTGTATGCACAGATCTGCATGGTCGAATGGATAAGAATGCATGTTCTTAAACATCCGGTGTGCTGATGCCTAGGCTAGCGGTTCATCCCCTACACTGGACAGCTGGACTAAAATGTTGACCTGTCGTCCTTGACTTAGGGATGTAAATTACAAGTATCTCTGAACTCAGAGTGGGTTCGCAAGATGGCGAGGGACACTGTTAATAGGGAAAGCTAACCCACATGCAAAATTCAGTCCATCACTACTATAAATAGTGTGTATGGACTATGCTTGAGGTCAAAGCGAACAAGAGCAAAAAAAAAAAAAAAACTGTAATGTTATCTCAGTCAAAGATTTCAATCCACTCATGTTTCTACCTGAACTTTGGGCACACAATGTCATGCTTTAAGAGAGACAATGTTTTCCCAGCTCTTGTTTACTCAAGTCTGATGCACAATTAATTCAAACATGCACAACATTTATACCTGAGCTTACAAAAGACACACAGACTTGAACGATGTTGGTAGCATTATATCAGCTACATTCATATTATACCATACGTGTTTAAAAATCTGACAACATTTGTGAAAGTAATGTAAGGCACCTACATCTTTCTACATGCCTTGAGCTATATTTGACTTACGGTGCCAGCTCCATATTTGTACAGAATATTTAGCATTCGAGGTGTGAAGTGGTCAACATCAGCCATTCACCTTCACTTCCCAAGATTACCCATTTTAGGCTGCGTCAACCTGGAAGCCCAGGCCAATTAAAAACATGTGCCACGGTGCAAACTTGAACCCACAATCATCGGGCAAGTGTGTTAACTGCTGTGCCAACGCAGCTCCTCTTATGAAAGTATCTAGTGTTAAACATTCTGTTACCTCTGGAGATACTGATATTCTTTCAGGTATGCCAAGTCTCTGAATTATTAGTCTTCATGCAGTGATTTACACTGCACTGTTTCATCAAGCCTATGGCCCAGCACCTCAGATTTTGACAGGCATTTCTACCAAGTTTGCCCTCCCTAGATTTTCACCATGCCCAGTTTACTCCAAAGGCAGCAGGCTTTTATGCCTCATTTAGTTGGGCCCCTACCTGTAGACCTATCAGAACCTGGAGACCCTACTAGTAGCTATGCTACTGAACAAATCATTATTCTGCACTTCAGAACAGGTCACAATAGATTACACAACCACATGTATTCACAATTCAAGATTAGCGAATCAGACATGTGCACATGTGGATTGGCGCCGCAGACGGCATATCACACACTCCAAATCTGCTCAAAATACAACATATCTAGACACCTTCTGGCCTAGAAAAACGACAGTGGAAGATAAACTCTATGGACCACTGAGTGAACTAAAAAAGACAGTTAAATTCATACACGAGACAACATTGAAGTTATAGACACATTTCAATCAAACGAAAAAAAAAGAAAAAAGAAGAAGAATCAGCAGCTATGCTACTACGAGCATAGTTCTTGGGGTCACTGGGACATGTATACCTTTATAAAATTAAAAGTAAGAAGGGTTTTCAAGCATACAGCAGTCTGGATTGTACAGCCCATTAAACTGTTTGGCATGATACAGAGCACATCACCCACAGAGTGCCGGCTGCAGTACACAATTATGGGTCCAGCACCATTTGTCCAATGAGAATTGAGAAGATGAATAAAAGGGTGCTTTACAATCAAACTGATGTTGTTCTATGCTTGTTAGACTGGCTGCTGCTGCTGCTGATCCTTTGGGTGGTGAGAAACTTCATGAAAAGGCTGAAATTAGATATCTGAAGGCTCTCTGGAACTGTGAAAAGTGCAACAAAACAGATGCTGAACCCACAACTGAAGAGGCTGTTTCAGTGGGGAGTGAGTATAGGGTCCGGATAACACCAAACTCATAGGGAAAAGTGCAGGTGGTCGTTTAACCAAGCTACCAATTGTACCATCAGCATGGAGACTGATCAGCATTTCAACATCAGCATTGGTTACTGAAGGTGACTCAGCACATGTTGGAAAGTCCTGAGTGACTCTTCATTGGTTACTGAAGGGGACACAGGCATGTGGGAAAGTCCTGAGTGACTCTTCATTGGCTACTGAAGGTGACTCAGCACATGTGGGAACGTCCTGAGTACACTGATGTTTGTTCTTTAAGTGACACATCACTCACACTCATTGTTTTATCCCTGCAGTTATGGACAAATAAAAAAGGAAGTCGGCATACAGTATTAGTATCATCACACACACACACATCAGCCAACAATAGGTATTAAAACAAGCACAGGAATCACACAAATTGTATTAGATAAGGACAAACACTAACCTGCCCATATTTGCCTTGATACCATGTGAACAGAGGCTTAGCGAGCATCATCCAGGGCACACAGAGGACAGCCAGAACAACAAAGAAGTCCTGGAGTCCTTCCTGCAACAAACAAATACATTTCTTACTCTCATATGCTGAACATATATGAATCTGATAATGCTAATATTCAAAACAATGTTTTCCTGTAGTGAATTTGAATAACGAAGACACAAACAATAGATTGCACGATTTATTGCCTGGCATATTTCGCTATATCTCGTCAGGTACATACTGCAGAAATCACACAACTTACGTGAATTAACTAGATAAATCCTTCAAGCCGAAATATACACATATTCGCACAGTAATGTCAATTATCTACCACGATAATTGACATTACTGTGCGAATATGTGTATATTTCAACTTGAAGGATTTATCTAGTTAATTGACGTAAGTTGTGTGATTTCTGCAGTATGTACCTGACGAGATGCAGCAAAATATGCCAGGCAATAAATCGTGCAATGCTAATATTCACTACTGGCAATGCTGATCATATTCTGGTATGAACATAAGGCACATCCACGTCAATATGGAAGCACTACCTTTAGTGCTTCCATACTGACATGGATGGGCCTTATGTTCGTTCATACCAGAATACGATCAGCGTTGCCAGTAGCGGGTTGTGCTCAATATTTAAATTTCAAATCCCGAAACAACCAAATAATCAATGCTAATATTGTAAAAATGATCATTTCATGGCATGTACTCAACTACCAGTCATGGACCAGAAACAAACTTTGTAACTATGACATTCTAGCATATGGGCGATATCATTAACTCTTTCAGTGCCAGAATCATAGTAGATTCTGTCATGGCAGGAAAAAGCATGGAATATCCAATATAAACAATTATGAGTGCATTACTTTCAAAGAGGGTAAATACAAGCAGATTTTGGAAGCTATATTTCTTAATTTGCTTTAACCAAATGTAAAAAATTATAAATAAAACTTATCCATAATCAATAAGAATGGGGATTTTTTATAAGAAGTTAGATGAAGACTGGCCAGAGCAATGTAGAGGTTAAACAATATTAAGAACCTATGACACAAACCGGTCTCCATGGCGAAGGGGTTACAGATGCGATTTGTAATCCCGTATACCCGGGTTTGAAACACAGTGGTGCTGGTTTTTTTCTAAAAAGGTATAAGTGCCTGTAGTTCAGAAAGCAATGGCAAACTACTGAACATAAACTTGCCCAGGAATCACGAACAGCCAAAATGCTGGGTTGACTGGCACGTCCAGTGAAGGGCATGCAACTAAAAAAAACAAAATGGCACAAAACCAGCAAACAAATTAAAGTAACACATTTGAGAACATGTTTTTCTTATGGCGGGCCATTTCACAATCACTAATGAAGAAAATTGCAGCTTGTGCATTAAATGCTACAGAAACATTCTTAGAATACAATGGACCAAGAACAATACCGACCTTCTGCAAGATCTGAACATCAAAGAAAACTGGCACATAAAGAGAGCGTCGTGTCTCGGACACTGAATTACTTTAGCTCTGTGGTGAAGGAGTTGTGAATGCAATTCGTAATCCCACATACCACGTTCAAAACACAGCTGCGGGCGATTTGGCAGCAGACCGACTTGGTATGAGTGCTGGTTGTTCAGAAAGCAATGGGAAACTACTGAATCTAAACTTGCCAAGAAATCACAAACAGCCAAGAAATGTTGGGTTGACTGTGACGTCCTGTAAAGGATGTGCAACTACCTCACTAACTAAACTATTAATGGATGTCCATTATAGGCATTGTCTGTCCAAAAAATTATTCTCACCTAGTAATATAGAGACTGGAGAGACTAACTAATTTATTCTCACCTGTGCACCATAGATAAACACTTTCTCCTCCGCTATCCTCGGATCATGCTTGCTCTCAGGCACATACTTGCGATAGTTAAACAGGAACATGTCAATGAGACCTAAGAACAACAAAATCAGTAACAATGTTGAACACATGGAATTAACAAATAGAAATTGGAAACACTTGAACGTCCCAGAGGCCATTACAGTATCTAGATAAATTTATAGACCTTGCACCATGGTGAAATTTGCCAACCATTTTCAAGTTTTCTCAAGGGAATTTGATCTTTTTCAATATTAGACATACGTTGTATTTCTAACATGTTTAACACTTAGTTATTAAAGTGAAAGTAAATGACTCTTTTTCATGCCTTAAAGCATATGAGGTATATGGTGTCAATCCCATAATTTTATAAACTAATTAGCACTCAGTGAAGCTTATATATAGTAAAGGCACAAAACACACACAGGCCAACCATTTTCAATATCTAGGCTACAGAGTGACATCTGATGGAGGATGTGACACATAGATTTAACCCTACCAGACCGCTGTACCGATTTTCGGAAATTTCCGAATATGCCGCTATACCGCTGTTCCTAATTTTCGGCATTGTGCCTATTTCGTGATAAATATGCTTCACAAACTAAAAATAACCAACCAATCGTGGTCAAAACTCATGTTTAGCCATTGCAAATGTCTGCCCCCATAGGTTTGAATTGACTTTGTGTGGATTAACGCGAAAAATTTATGAAAATTCCCAATGAAACGAGCGTTTGATGAACCAAGCACTTCAACAAGAAAGTGAAGTAGGTCTAGACTTTTCACAGTCCAACAGGTGATCAATACTTTAGTTTATTCAGACTGGATTAGCACACAAAGGTGGAATATTGGCGCTAGATGAAAGGTAGACCTATTTTCTACAATGTCTCCAAGTTACATCTTATTCTAACCACTTGTTTGCATGTAACTAACATTTTTCTACATCATGTTGGTTTTTTCTCTTTAATGCTCATAAGCCCAGGTATAGTGGACAGTTAGGGTTAGGGCCTCAGGTCTGGTAGGGTTAAATAAAAGTAATTTCCATATCCAAAGATTGAACAACACAAAAATACAGAAATATAACAAAATCTGCTTAATGAAAAACTTGAGTGTTGTCTGTTTTTCTGAATAAATGCAAATGCTTGACAATGAGTAATGAAATGGGGAAGAAACTAGAGTCTGGGTGAGAAGATACTGCAACAAGGTATAGGAAGGTGTCAGTACATAAACTGCTATACAGTGATAATGAAACAAAGTTGTGGGGATACATGATCACCAATGCCATCTGGCAAGAAACCTGATGATAATAATGATACTATCGTAATCATCATCATATTGCAGGTCCTTCCAGCAAGATTGAGTGGAAAAGAACAAGGGGAAGGCAGAGAGGCAAATATCTAGATGGCCTGGCCACATAGAATAATCAAGACAAAAACACAGAGCTGATCCACGACTCTGGTGATCATGTGAGATGGCAAAACATGACTGCACACGCTAATCAGCATAGCATGTGATTATGATAATGAGAACTATCCATGAACATCAAAGAAAAAATTCAGAAAAGCTTTTGATATCCACTGTGTCTCTTGACAGGTTGGCTCTGTGGTGAAGGGGTTACAGACGTAATTAGTAATCCCACATCCAAAACACAGCTGAAAAAATGTGGCAATTTGGCAGCATCCCGCCTTGTGTCGGTTTTCATAAAATGGTATGAGTGCTGGTTGTTCAGACTACTGAAAGTAAACTTGCCAAGAAATCACAAACAGCCAACAAATGCTGGGGTTGACTGCGACATCCTGTAAAGGATATGCAACTAGCTTTTAACTCTTGACAGACATAACCAGCTTGTTCAAACCCTTAGCATGATATAAATAAGAGCTATTTAGAGTGGCACTTCTCTTACCAATGAGCAAACTTGGTGCTATGTGGGACTGGCTGGATGGGTATTTGATCCACTTGACGAAGATCAGAATGACCAGGTAGCCAAACATGCAGAACAGGAACACAATCATTGGGATGAAGTCAAATATGATGTTTAGTGGCTTCTTGAAATGGCTGAGGATAGACATTTGTGACAGTAAACAAGCAGCACTTTATAGAACTACACTGAATGTTTGCAAAAGTCAACACTTTTTGTTATTATTCTTCTTCCATTAGTTTTAAATGACCTGATGCAAGTACAGTCTATAATAAAGCAACATTAAATTAGATGGCCTAATCTATATATATAAAACAAAGTGTATGTAAATATGTATGTCCTTTATTTTTTCGCTAACGGCCCATCCGATTGAGATGAAATTTTCTACACGTCTTCCTTTCATTCCAGAGCTGCCAACTGTGATATTTTTTTAGTGTGAAATCGCCTGCTTACTCAGTATTATTTCATTTTTCATTAAAATTTATATATAGCTAAGGGACTTAACTCTAGAAAAAGTTATTTCAAGGGGCATAACTTTTAATAACATTGTTGTATAACTTATAGTCATATTGTTGTATCGTTTTCAAAGATTTATAAACTCTTTGTCTATAGTTATGTACCGGCATATGAGTTATAATAAATAATCATACAATCTTTAAGGCAATTTCAAAGTTTACATAAAAATAATGCATAATGCATAACATTGTAACTCATCTTTCTATGCTTAAGAAATTATCTTAAAGATGTTGAACAATATCATCGCATCAGTAATGTTTTCCGCTATCATATCGGCACGATTCGCTTGACAGCACTTCTCAGCGCTATCAAGCCAAGACGCCTTACACATTTCAAGCAGCCTGTTATGGGGGGAAAATGGCACGTCGTAATAGCACAAAGAAACAAGCAGCTTCCAAGATGCATAGTGAGAAAACCGACCAGACTATCAAGAAGACGAACCTGCCTTTGGAGAGTCTGCATGCAAGCTGTAATAAAGTATCTGAACCTACAGTCAATGAAACTACCAATAAGAAGAGCGACGACTACCCACAGACGAACACAAAAACTTGTGAGAGGAAGGAGAACCAAGACACCAGAATCAGAAACACTGATTCAAACACAGTCAGATGGGTGGTCAAGCGGCTAAAAATGGAGCTTACTGATCAACAAATACAGAAGCAGCTGCAGGAAGAAAATCTTCACGTCAACATTTTGAAGGCAGAGCGGATTCTTACCTACTCAGAATTAAATGAGATGCTCCACACCAGGGACTGGGCGAACCCGGGCCGGGTCAGGCAGACAGACAGACAGACAGACAGACAGACAGACAGATAGATAGACAAACAGACAGGGAGGGAGGGAGGGAGGGATAGACGGAGGGAGAGACAGAGGGATGGGTCTATTAGACAGACAGACAGACAGACAGACAGACAGACAGACAGACAGAGATAGATATATAGACAAACAGACAGACACAGACAGACAGACAGACAGATGGTAACGGGAACGAGGACTTATATGACTACTTATATGAATTAAATGAGATGCTCCCCACCAGGGTCTGGGCGAACCCGGGCCGGGTCAGGCAGACAGACAGACAGACAGACAGATAGATAGACAGACAGACAGACAGACAGACAGACAGACAGATAGATAGATAGATAGATAGATAGACAAACAGATAGGGAGGGAGGGAGGGAGGGATAGACGGAGGGAGAGACAGAGGGATGGGTCTATTAGACAGACAGACAGAGATAGATAGATAGACAAACAGACAGACACAGACAGACAGACAGACAGACAGACAGACAGACAGACAGACAGACAGACAGATAGTCGGTAACGGGAACGAGGACTTATATGACTACTTATATGAATTAAATGAGATGCTCCCCACCAGGGTCTGGGCGAAGCCGGGCCGGGTCAGCTAGTATATATATATATATATATATATATATATATATATATATATATATATATATATATATATATATATATATATACTAGCTGACCCGGCCCGGCTTCGCCCAGGCCCTGGCGGGGATCTATCTATCTATCTATCTATCTATCTATCTATCTATCTATCTATCTGTCTGTCTGACCCGGCTTCGCCCAGCTCCTGGTGGGGAGCATCTCATTTAATTCATATAAGTAGTCATATAAGCTCCCGTTCCCGACTATCTGTCTGACCCGGCCCGGCTTCACCCAGTCCCTGGCGGGGAGCATCTAATTTAATTCATATAAGTAGTCATATAAGCTCCCGTTCCTGACTATCTATCTGTCTGTCTGTCTGACCCGGCCCGGCTTCGCCCAGCCCCTGATGGGGAGCATCTCATTTAATTCATATAAGTAGTCATATAAGTTCCCGTTTCCGACTGTCTGTCTGTCTGACGGCCCGACTGTCTGTCTGTCTGTCTATCTATCTATCTATCTGTCTGTCTGCCCGTCCATCTGTCTCTCCCTCCGTCTATCCCACCCTCTCTATCTATCTATCTATCTATCTATCTATAGCCAGGGGACTTAACCTACGATATAGCAATGCTACTAAAAGTTATGTCCCTTTATATTTTTTTTCTGATGTTAAGTCATGTAATTTAAATATTAAATTTTAGTAAGTAAATAGCTGGAAAAAAAAAGAAAAAAAACTATGACAGTTGGTTGCACAGGAATGAAAAGAAGACGTGTAGAAAATTTCATTTCAATCGGATGGACCGTTCGCGAACACATAAAGAACTGACATACATACACACACACATACATCCTTTATATATATATATATATATATATATATATATATATATATATATATATATATATATATATATATATATATATATATATAAGCAGCCCAAAAGAAAACAGAAAATGTGCTTAGAAAGCCAGAGTAGGAAAAACACACACAGATACAGCCAAACATTTAAATGGGTATAAAATCTTATCAATAAACAAGAAAAACAGAACAGCAAAATAAAATAAAATAAAAAAACATGAATACTTAACTGGAGATTCGGCAGTAATAATCATTTCTACACTCGAAAATCTACACAGGGAGAATAAGCACATAAGAGCATATCCTCAGTGCAATGACACAGATACCAGGTAATCAATGAGCCAAATCAAACGCTGAGGTAAATCAAACGCTGAATCAAATTAAACGCTGAGTCAAATGCTGGGTTGTAGAGAAGAAACTGGCAGTCACAGCAACTTACCGGTGGTTGATGTAGCTCAAAGCTATTCCAAAGAACATTTGTGAAACGCCCAGTATCACAGACATCTTCATCTTCAGAGAGTTTGTGAAGGCAATTTTGTTCTTTGACAACTGCCAGATCTGAAATTACATGCAGTTAACACTGAACTTAGTGGCCCCAGGCCATGAAGCTTTACAGCAGTGGGGTGTTCCTACTGTGTTTGGTTCACTGGTGGGGGGGGGGGGGGGGGAATGGAAAGTGTGCATTCAATATAATTGAGGACAAAGAGACACTTCTCACTGAATATGTGTATATATTTTGAAAATGAATTGTGTTGATGTGGCCATGTTGATTTATGTTTCCTAGTCTACAAATTGTATTATAAAGCAAAGTGTTCTATATTAGCAGTTACATTTTGTTATTAGTGGTACTGGTACTACATGCAAACAGTGTGATGATGTCTGCTGGTGGCATTCTTTGATTTCTCAATTAAAATCTGGGAAGATATGCGTAGAAATGCATGAATAATGAATGCACATATGTACATCAAGACAAGAAAGTATGTTGATATGCTGAAATGGGAGAGAAATAGATGGAGGGAGTAAGGGAGGAACGAACGAACAAACTTTATTTTCAAAGTCACAAATTGAGCATGCAGGTCTGTCTTACATTCGACCCTTCCAAACACGCATTGTCAGCGTGTTGGGGAGTGCAAGAGAGGACATATGACAGGACAATAGACAGGACAATAGAGATGTCATAGACAGGACAATAGATATGACAATAGATATGACAGGACACAGATGGGACAACAAGACCCAGCTATAAACAGGACACAGGGAGATAGACAGAACTACGTCATTGACTGACAGTACAACCTTGCACTGAAGGACCTGCGACAACAAGACCGGACATCTAGTATGGGAAGACTACTGACGCAGCACGACTATCACACGGGACACGTGGTCAAGCACCAAGTGACTATCAGACCGATCACCAAAGGCGCAGACTGGGACTGAACGTGATAGAGGAAAGACGTGTACGATTAAGCGAGCGAGTGTATTAATTGCCGGTGTGAAAGCTAGCCTTGCTGAGCGAATATAGCAGGAGTTAATAAGTGCGAGGAATGAGAGTGAACTGTGCTATGAGCACACAAATGACTGCTATGGCTGTGTGTCACTTGCCATTGTTGTAGATACAATATTGTGATACAAATTGTGATATAATTTGTGCGCAATTTGATAATATGTATTCATGTAATTGATACTGCTGTTTGGCACGAATAAATAATGTTACACTACATGCGACCGCTTGATACTTCCCTGAGTGCATGTAGAAAGACTCACTGTCAGGTGTAGAAAGACGAGCTAAGGTTACCTATATTTATAGGACGTTGACACGCATTATTCGTACATCAATAACCTATTGTGCATGTTACATTCATTGTGAAAAAAAACATTGTTAAATGAGTGTTGTGAACATAAAAAATGCATTCTACCATGTTATGAGACAGGCAGGCAGACAGACAGACACACAAATGCATAACCACATACATACATACCCAAATTCACACATATATATATCATTTACACAAAACTCTCACAGTTATAAACCAACTCAATAACACACAAATACACACTCCCTCCTCACATACCCACTGACAATCACCCTAACAAATATTTACTTGTACACACATTCTCTCTCACGGTGCTAGATATCCTCATTCATACATAAAGCAATACATATACTCCTTCCCACACACACACGCACACAGACACACATACAGAGAGAGAGAGAGAGAGAGAGATAGAGAGAGAGATAGAGAGAGAGAGAGAGAGAGAGAGAGAGAGAGAGAGAGCTACAAATAGATGATTAGACTGAATTAGCATTTAGGAAAAGAAAAATGATAGAAAAGCAGAAATTGAAAAATATTATGAGAGAAACAAGGGGAAGGAGGGAAAGACAGAGAGAGAAATAGAGAGAACTTTATTTTCAAAGTGTCACAAAGTGCAAGTCCATCTTACATTCGGCCCTTTTAACCACTCATCTTTTGCAATTTTATGACACAGAGAGAGAGAAAGAGAGAGAGAGAGAGAGAGAGACAGAGAGAGAGACAGAGAGAGAGAGACAGAGAGAGGAGAGAGACAGACAGACAGACAGACCAACACAACAACAAAAATTTAGTGTAAAAAGTATTGACAGAATAAAAGAAAGAAATTGCTTACCGGATCCACACCCATGGCATATGTGGCACCCAAGAAAGTATCATTAGGATCCAGCTTAATCTTGGATGAATGCATTAAAGCAGTTGTGTCATACTTTGGGTTTCTGTGGATGACAGCCCAGCAATTCCAACAATTTACAGTTGTCTCAGAATACCACTGAACATAAAGTGATACCATTGATACAGATTTTTATTATTCTTTGTTTCCTATAATAACATTTCTTTCACTTTGTTGTTTAGAGTATTCCATATTTCAAAGCCTTTTAGTGCTATGAAGAGGTGTAGCCTGGTGTGAAAGATAGAGAGAGCAAGCGTATAATCACGTGCATTTGAAAATTCAAGATGAACACGCAGAATGACGTTCATCAAATGAGGAAACTAAACGCCACTTTTCAAAAAGAGGTCTCTCCCCTTGCTCCCCAGTAAGCTAAGCCACAGGTGCTATGGGATATTTAATTGTTTCATGATTGGAGTCTTTGTGGCGAAGTGGTTATGCTGCCTGCCTCATGTTCTGAAGGCTGTGGGTTCAATTCAAAGCTATGTCATTCAGTTCATGGGTTAAATTTTCTTGGAAACTCCTGGGAGTCATTGCTGGAGCTATGGAGTTTGTGCTTTGTGCAACGCTTTCAGCAGGCTGCCCTGCAGAAAGAAACCGAGCCATACAGGATCAAACCCAGCACAATAAAAGTCAACCCTCTTGCCTTTAAAACCCTTTAAATTGTTTCATGAGTAAGAAATTAAATTTAAAATAAAAGTTGCTTAAAACTTCATTGCACCGGGTTTTTATCCCAAGTGGCTCAGTCTATTTCTGCAGCGAATGTATGCATATTCCATTCAACATTAACCAAGATGATCACATAGAAAAGATGTCCTCCAGAATGCAGTACAGTAAACAGAGCAGTTCTGAAGTTAGCCATTAAGTTCAATTATCTGAACACCTTGGTAATAACAGATGAAAGTTGTATTAATGAGTGAAATATTGCACAGCTGGAACCAAAGTAATACCTCACAAGACGACGAATATTTGACACCATTGTTTTAGTCAATAAAGGTGAGAAACAGATTTCTTAAGAGATCCATCAAGCCAATACCGATGTATGGAAGTGAATCACGGATAATCATCAGATCCATGCTTTTAACCCAACCCCCCAGGTAGCATCTGCCATCCTTTCTACTCTGTCATCCATCTCCCACTTTTATAAACAGAAAAATAAAAACAAGCGCTAAAGCTGGATCCTGCTGTGGGTAGGTGAAGTGTTAGGATCATCACATTTCTACAGATCCGAGGGCACGGAGAAACAGGCGGTCAACTTTTCCCTCTCTTAGAGAATAATGAGGAGATGGCAGTAAACTCTTGTCCAACAGCACTCATGCCGCTGTCAACGTAAGGTCCCAAACACAACTCCAATTTGCCCACTACTCTCGGTACACAGATATCATTTCATTATGCACACTCTAAAACAACCAAGTCAAGTAAAAGTCAGTCAAGGACCCTTTTATGCCTAGAAGCATCAGGTAAATGGTGCTAGCCCCACATTTGTATAGACCAATCGGCACCTGGTGGCTGATGTGGTCAGTATCAGGCCGGCCACCTTTACTTCCCATTCTTGGTACCAATTTTAGGCTGGGTCGATCTGATAGACGAGGTCAATTATGAAAAATCCAAATTCGCCCAGCTGCGGGTCAAACCCGACCTCCTAGTCAGCAGGCGTGTGTCTAGCCACTACACCACCGAGGCTTCCCAAACTAAACGTTACCCTAATTCCCCCAGTACTCTTGTACACACATGTCATTTATTATGCACAGACTATAAAACAATCAAGGCCTCAAGTTAATGAAGGAAGCAGCTCACGTTTCTGGGATCCTCCAGCCGGTGCCAAACAGGTTGAGTGGTTTGGAGAAAACATCATTGTAGATGAAACCTGTGTAGATGGAGAAGGCACCCATCAACAAGATGATGTACCGGCCACCATAGAATGTTCCAAAGATCTACAAAAGAGAAGATATATGTGTAAATATTTAACTCATTCTATTAACAATAAAACCATAATATAGTAAGCAATGACCATAACAACACATACTTGTACAATATAAACTAAACTCTTTATATTATGAAATTGATCAGCATGGCTGGATGGATAAGAGCACTCGCTCTTAAACTCCCGATGTACTGAACAAGGTAGCAGGTTTGACCCCTACACCGGCCAGCTGGACTAAAATGTTGACTTCCCATCCTTTTTTTTCCCGCGTTTCCATCATGTTTCAGGATATTGCAGTCAACATCAGCATCTTTCGGCTGTATGTTGATTCCTAGGCTAGATTACACTCATCAGCACGCCACGACTTTCTGAGCGACTGGCTCCATATTCTCATGTCACTGGCGCGACTCGAACCGCTTCCAATTCTTGTGCGCTCACGTCAACCACAAGAGTATTCGGGATTATGGAGAAAGCTGCTAACCCCTCGACCAGGGAGACCTGCGACTTCTTATCCTTGACTTGGGGAAATTAAAAGTACCTTAGAAGTCGGCATATTTTCAGTGGTCAGTTAACAACACACAATGGATGAAATTTTTCTTCTGCCTTTTTAAAAATCTTCTCAATAGAGCAGAGGGCCTCATTCATCTCATGCCACTCTCTCTTATCCCTAGATATTTGTGTAGTTCTTTCCGTGTCCTTCTCACCTTATCCTTCTATGTTTTTAATTCTCTTCTTTGTGTGTTTTAGGTAGATCTATATTTCTTTATTCTCAGGAAATGTTCAGGCCTGAAAAGGTGGCTGGCATGATATTGAGCAAATCAGTCACTCATATAATGCAAATAATGTTACTATATTATTAGCATACAGAGAGAGGGAAGGAGAGAAGGAAGACAAATGGCAGATAATATGTTACTATGTTAGTAGCATACAGAGAGAGGGAAGGAGAGAAGGAAGACAAATGGCAGATAATATATTACTATGTTAGTAGCATACAGAGAGAGAGAGGGAAGGCAAGAGGGAAGACAGACAGCAAATAATGTTTACTAAATTATTTAGCATTCAGAGCAAGGGAAGGAGAGAAAAGAGATAGGCAGCAAATAATGTGTTACCATAATAGTGGCATAGAGAGAGAGGGAGAGAAAAGACACGGCAAATAATGTGTTACCATAATAGTGGTATAGAGAGAGAGGGAGAGAAAGGAGACAGCAAATAATGTGTTACCATAATAGTGGCATAGAGAGAGAGAGAAGGAGAGAAAGGAGACAGCAAATAATGTGTTACCATAATAGTGGCATAGAGAGAGAGGGAGAGAAAGGAGACAGCAAATAATGTTACCATAATAGTGGCAGACAGAGAGAGAGAGAGAGAGAAGGGAGAGAGAGAAGGGAGAGAGAGAGAGAGAGAGAGAGAGAGAGAGAGAGAGAGAGAGAGAGAGATAGAGAGAGAGAGGGGGGGGAGGGAGAGAAGGGAGACAGACAGCAAATAATGTGTTCCCATAAAACTTACATCTGGTGTAATATGTGCTACATTTCTGACCCAGTGTCAATTGGTTTGGAAAAATATAGGCCTAGCACCATATGTCAAATGGCATGTTAATGGGTCACTTACTTTTATTTACTTTATAATAGTAATGTGAGAGAGGAAGATAAAGATGGAGAGAGGGAGATAAAGATGGAGAGAGGGAGATAAAGATGGGGAGAGGGAGAGAGAGAAAGAGAAAGAGAGAGAGAGAGAGAGAGGGAGAGAGAGAGAGAGAGAGAGAGAGAGAGAGAGAGAGAGAGAGAGAGAGATAGAGAGAGAGAGAGATAGAAGGGAGACAGACAGCAAATATGTTACCAAAATAGCAGCATGCAGTGAGATCCAGGGAAAGAAGTGAGATTCCCCCCCCCCCCCCCCCCCCCCCACAATCACTTCACCTCATTCTGGCCTTGTTTCGCCTCCAGCTGCTTCTCCTTGAGCACAAGCCACAGAGCAAACAAAAACATGATCAGCCCATGTCCCATGTCTCCAAACATGACAGCAAACAAGAATGGAAATGTGATGCAGGTGAAAGGTGCTGCAAGTACAAGAACAATGATTATCAATGATTATGAAGTATGGAAATTACTGAAAATATAAGATGCATTCACGAACTGTAAAAACGTACATGAACACCTGAACAAAGTTGTAAACTGATATGAACATTGATAATGTGCTGAAACTACTGTTTCCAGGGCCCAGAAGGGAAGCACAGAACAGTAACATTGTAACCTCTGATGCAATTCGTCACAGATGACTAACGTGGGTTGGCAAGAAATGGCTACCTCAGCCTGTAGAAAACTAGCTGCAAACTTCCACCGGTCATGAACAATCTAAACAGGACTTAGTTAAGGGTCTATTCTACATTGGGAGATAAAAGGCATGAGGAAAGAGTTATAGGGTCATTACAAATGAACTAAACGTTTCCACCATTTATATGTAACTAAAACAATATAAGATACTGACTTTTATTATGGACCATTCTGTAGAGGAACTATAATTGATATTCTGCAGTTGATAAAAGAAGCAGGTTGAACGAGGCCGAATTTGGAATTTTTGTTTTGAAAATTGGAATTGGAATTGGAATTGGATAAAAGACCCGTTAACTCTGCTTATCCCAAGCAGTGCACCATGTGAAGTGAACTATTCTTCATGTCTACTGCTCATTATGACATGTGTGATGAACTATTCTTCATGTGTACCATACATTGTGACATGTCTGATGAACTATTTATTATGTGTACCACTCATTGTGACATGTGTATGAACTATTATTTATGTGTACTACTCATTGTGACATGTGTGATGAACTATTCTTCATGTGTACCATTCATTGTGACATGTGTGATGAACTATTCTTCATGTGTACCATTCATTGTGACATGTGTGATGAACTATTCTTCATGTGTACCACACATTGTGACATGTGTGATGAACTATTCTTCATGTGTACCATTCATTGTGACATGTGTGATGAACTATTCTTCATGTGTACCACTAGTTGTGACATGTGTGATGAACTATTCTTCATGTGTACCACACATTGTGACATGTGTGATGAACTATTCTTCATGTGTACCATTCATTGTGACATGTGTGATGAACTATTATTCATGTGTACCATTCATTGTGACATGTGTGATGAACTATTCTTCATGTGTACCACTAGTTGTGACATGTGTGATGAACTATTCTTCATGTGTACCACTCATTGTGACATGTGTATGAACTATTATTTATGTGTACTACTCATTGTGACATGTGTGATGAACTATTCTTCATGTGTACCATTCATTGTGACATGTGTGATGAACTATTCTTCATGTGTACCACTAGTTGTGACATGTGTGATGAACTATTCTTCATGTGTACCACACATTGTGACATGTGTGATGAACTATTCTTCATCTGTACTGTTCACATAACATGTGTGATTAAATATTTTTCATATGCACCATTCACATGACATGTGTGATGAACTGTTCTTCATGTGTACCACTCATTGTGCCATGACATGTGTGATGAATTATTCTTCATGTGTACCACTAGTTGTGACATGTGTCATGAACTATTATTCATGGGTATTACTCCTTGTGGCATGTGTGATGAATTATTCTTCATGTGTACCACTCATTGTGCCCTGACATGTGTGATGAACTATTCTTCATGTGTACCACTCATTGTGCCCTGACATGTGTGATGAATTATTCTTCATGTGTACCACTCATTGTGCCCTGACATGTGTGATGAACCATTCTTCATGTGTACCACCCACTGTGAGACACGATTAATTATCTTTTATGTATCTCATCCAGCAGAAAACTTCACCTGCAAAATCCAACCAATCATGAACAAACAAACCAACAAAGGGCTTGTCCCGAGTCGGTTGTGTGCATCTGCTCCACTGGGAGATGAAAGGCACCAGAAGAAGAAATCATAATGCCAGAAATCTGTTCTAAAGTCCAATAACTCCACACTTCCGTGGCAAGTATCTGTCATGAGATTACTGTGACCTGTTTTAATGTCAGCCAATGCATGTAACGTAACACAACAGCTATTTAACAAACTCTTACCTGGGTTCACCTCTCTGTATCTGGCCACACCATACGCATCAACTATGTTTTGAAACCCCTGGGTAAACTTATTACATCGGTTGTACGTCGGAGGAACCATGCGGGTCACCATACGATTAATGATTGAAGGGACGCTACTTCCACTGCGCTCCTGTTGACACAAATGATATGGTTATTATATAGTAACTCATTCATTCAGTAGCAAGTTCTTTGCAGAACCTTGCTCCCATAACAACCTTCTGGAAAACTCGGTTATAAACAAGATGTTCCACATCCGATACACCCATCTGGAGATCATCTGCCATATCCTGCACCCATCTTCTCTTTGGCCTTCCTCTTCCTCTCTTCCCGGGCATAAACCCCTCCATTATTGTTCTCTCCAAACATTCATGGCATTTCAAGTGACCAAAATATTTGAATTTTATTTGTTTTAATGTCTTTAGTAGCCAAAAATCTACAATATTCAGCTCTTAAGGATACACTTGTTCTTTTCTGTATCCAAGATATTCTTAGAACCCATATGTAACATTTATATTCAAAGGCATTTATGCACTGTTCAGCTTGTTTAGTAAGTGTCCAGGTCTCACAGGCATATGCTGCAATGGGAAAGATGCATGCTCTAAAAAATCTATTTTTTTTTTTAGGTCTATCTGTCCCATGCCGGGCTCCCTGGCCTAGGGGTTAAACAACTTTCTCTGTAATCCTGTTTATCCACGTAATGTAACACAGTGCACGAGAATTCGTAGCGGTTCTCGCCACGTTGGTGTCTTATGGGATAAGTGAGCCGGCCGCTCAGAAAGCAATGGCAAACTACTGAGCATAATCTTGCCAAGAAATCAACAACATCAGTAAAATGCTGGTGTTGACAGCGATGTCCTGTAAAGGATATGAGGGGGAAAAAAGATCTGTCCCATGCCACAATTTATTCAGTTGTTTTAGTTTGTGAAGAGCAATAGACATTCGTCTTTTAATTTCTTTCATTGTGTCGCCATTGTTGGTAATTAATGACCCAAGATATTCAAAATATTTCACCATCTCATATTTTTCCCCATTAACATATATTTCTTTCTCTATATTAGTTTTATCTGTGTGCATTATGTTTGTTTTTGCTACGTTAAGATATAAGTTGTGATTTTCACTATGCTTTTGGGTTGAGATTATATGTTTTTCTATACCATTCTGTGATGTGGATAGTAATACTGTATCATCAGCATATAGTAACTAGTTAGAAAAATACAAAATTTCATACTAGTACATTTATGGTATCTGTCAATTCTGGTAAACACATTGGTATCCTGGCTGCTGCTACAGAGTTCCTGCACCGAGCCCAGAGTCTACTAGTGTGATCTGACAAAGAAGATGAGTTGAGTTGAGCCAAGAACCAAATACATAGCACTCAAAATTGGGCCTTGTCTTCATCTGCAACAGCCAGCGAAGAGTCCCAA
Organism: Cepaea hortensis; assembly: GCA_963921405.1. NCBI lineage: Eukaryota > Metazoa > Mollusca > Gastropoda > Stylommatophora > Helicidae > Cepaea > Cepaea hortensis. The sequence goes on from OY992883.1 coordinate 100,896,399, forward strand.
TACTAATGGTACCAGTAGCAGTCTGATTGTGTGTCCGTCTGGCCTTTCCTCTGAGTCCTGAGTGTCGGTCAGATCCTCTGGTCACTCCCTGCCGTACCATTTCTCTCCAGGCCATGATGATCTATCTGTTCTTCCACACTACACACATGAGTGACAAGGAAGATCACTACACTAATAGATACTTTTACACTCCTATGAAAATGGTTCAAATTTAATTAACCAATCAGTTACACTCTGGACTGCCAGAGTAACTAACAATGATTGCCTGGAAAAGGCTAATGATAGCAAAGCCAAAGGGGCTTCAGAATCAACATAAATTGGAAGTCCCAGATCTGGAACTTTCCTACCAGTCTGCACTTGTCGATAGTTTGTAAACCGCTTTCCATCGTCTTCTGTATATCTTGCACTGCACTCTTGTCAGGTAATGAATCAGGGTACAAATGGCCAAGACTCTTGATAGGCTTCTCCACTACTGTCAGAATTGCCACATCTACCATCACTACCACAGTTACTGTCACCATGATTTTCATGATTGACAGGCTTCTTGTCTGTACTGCCATGGCAAGAGAGAAAAAGCAGCTTACCCGTATAGTAAAGATGGTAACTGATCTCATCAACTAGCCAACTGTTTCAGTCATGTTGGTCAGGAAGTCATTATGGCGCAGCAATGACATGTTGAAAATGAGAGTACAGTTTTATTGCTTTAATCACACTAACACAAAAAAGACATAATACAAAAACATAACATACAGTTCCTCTTCTGAGAGCCTGCTGGATTCTGTCTAGATCTGTCACTGGACACCAACACTCAGCAATCAAACACTTCTGTGTGACATCCAGGTTGAACATGTTCAGTGTGTGATATATGGCCTTGATCTTTCTCACTTTGATGAACCAAACTTTGATGTTTTTGGCCGCTGCCACCAGGACACGGTGACGGTGATCCTGCGTTTGACTGAGAACCTGAACAGAACATGGCAAGGCTTCAAGGACCGAACAACATAGCATGTTTATCATTGTGGCATTTGTGAAGCATTATTTGTGAAGCATTACTGGTGTTTTCTAGGAAGGTTTCATGGGAAAGGATTTTCTGCCTACTTATACAGTCACCATATAGGCTAGGATTTTCATTCCACCTTCCAAATAATAAAAATCCATTCCCTAAATAGTGGTGGGCAGATGCAGTAGCACAGCGACTTGCACACTTGCCTGCTAGCCGGTGGTCATACACTCAAATCCCCACTGAGGCAGGTGTTTTAAACTGACCCAGGCTCTCAGGTTGACCCAGCCTAACTTTGGTACCAGGGAATGTCTTGGGAAGTAAAGATGGCCTGCGTGATACTGACCAAGCACTGACTGGTCTATACAAATATGGAGCTAGCACTATATACTCCACACACCACAAAGCATGGGAAAGTCTTATTTTTATTTAATGCAGATTGTGTATGTGTAATGACAATAATGATACTTAAGAGGTATAATGACCACCCTTCTCTCTCTCTCTCTCTCTCTCTCTCTCTCTCTCTCTCTCTCTCTCTCTCTCTCTCTCTCTCTCTCTCTCTCTCTCTCTCTCTGTGTCTATGATAGGTAGTTGGTGTGCGAAAGATAAATTATTAGAAAGTGTAAGACAGTCCTGTATGTCCATTTTGTGACTCTTTGAAATTAAAGTTTGTTCATTTGTTCTTTCTTTCTCTTAAACTGACATACACATACACTTTATGCATATAATGAGAATACTGGTCCTTACACATAAGAATGGTTTCAGGGTAGGTGTCTTTATGTCTTTACTGCAGCTTCCATCGCCGATGAATTGTATTTCTTGTGGCGAACTATTGTGTTGGCATTTTGGCAGTGGCCTTATGCACAGTATACCTGTGCTGGCTGTTGGTTTGTTGAGACTCCTGTCTGTTCCACTTTTCACATGGGGCAACGAGGTGCATTTTGTGTGATATTCACTGGTACAGGAACGGGGCATAATGGGGGCGACCCTTTGCCGTGAAGTTGGAACCGCGACTAATGACTAACTATGTGTGAAGGACAAGAATGTTACATGCTTGTGTAAATTGTTTGCATTCATTTGGGGCACGTGTACCATTACCGGTGTGTGCCAGGAGATTTCCCCAGACTAAAGAAATAAAGGTCGCTTGCCCAAACAGTCACCACATAATGTTACAGGCCAGTATTTCCTGCTGGTATACACTCACAATGAAGAAACAACACAAGAAACTAATCAATAAAAACTACTGACTGTGTTGAGATCTTCTATCCTGGTCATGACTCCAATGGCCATCTCTCTCCTCTCTGCCTGAGTCTCTGGACATGGGTATAGTGTGGCCCGATACCTACAACACATCACGGTCAATAATGGGTGGTTAACAACTAACATTTACACAACTAGCAATATGTCCACAATCAGGACATTTACACAACTTGCAATTTGTCAACATTCAGAACAATTACACAACTAGCAATATGTCCACATTCAGAACATTTAAACAAATTGCAATATGTCCACGTTCAGAACATTTACACAACTTGCAATATGTCCACATTCAGAACATTTAAACAACTTGCAATATATCCACATTCAGAACATTTACACAACTTTCAATATGTCCACGTTCAGAACATTTACACAACTTGCAATTTGTCCACATTCTGAACATTTACACAACTTGCAATATGTCCACATTCAGAACATTTAAACAACTTGCAATATGTCCACATTCAGAACATTTACACAACTTGCAATTTGTCCACATTCAGAACATTTACACAACTAGCAATATGTCCACATTCAGAACATTTACACAACTTGCAATATGTCCACATTCAGAACATTTACACAACTTGCAATTTGTCTACATTCAGAACATTTACACAACTTGCAATATGTCCACATTCAGAACATTTACACAACTTGAAATATGTCCACATTCAGAACATTTACACAACTTGCAATATGTCCACATTCAGAACATTTACACAACAAGCAATATGTCCACATTAAGAACATTTACACAACTAGCAATATGTCCACATTCAGAACATTTACACAACTTGCAATATGTCCACATTCAGAACATTTACACAACTAGCAATATGTCCACATTCAGAACATTTACACAACTAGACATTTACACAACTTGCAATATATCCACATTCAGAACATGTAGTAAATAAAGTAAGTACAGGAACATTCTACACGCCCTAAGGTTTATTGGGCATATGATGCTAGGCCCATATTTTAAAGAGCAATAGGCACTCTGTGTTTGTATCAGACTGGTCCCTTACGGCAGCAGCCTGGGCAGGATCAGGTGGTCTAATACACAGTTGAGCCTTCTATGGGATGTGATTTCCTGGGCATGTCATGAGAAGGGGAAAGCTGTCACATATCATGACAATGGAGAAGTTGAAGGGGAGAAGATACAGGGAAACACATACAGAAGATGCTGGACAGTCTGACACCATGGCACAGAGGAACATCAGTGTCAGAAATGATTGGCAGGACATGAGACAGAAGACTGTGGGCAGACATGATAAACAGTGTCACAGGACACGCACTATAAGATTTTCTAGGAGCACCCTAAACCTACAAAGCAAATTTTAACACATATGTAATATATCCTACTACCCGACTTCATGCAGAAGGTGGCCCTGTGAAGCATCACGAAAGAACTGTAAACCTATAATCTCAGAGGGCTTGTGGATTGTCAAAAAACAGTCACTGAATAAAATATGGTAATGCCAAGCTGTGAATTTACATTACATCAGACATGAAGAAACATCAAGGATAGAAGGTAAAATACCGGGGAAAAGAGGAAGGAGTAGACAAAGAAAAACATTAATGAAACAGGCATACAAAGATTTATCATTGCAGACACGCATGGCAAGAAAAAGAGTGGCACAATACACATAATTATGAAATGGAATGATTAAAAGATTCAGTGCCAACAAAAAGTACGTTTGGACCCCAAAAAATGGTTGGTGGTAAATTAAATGGGAAGTAGGGGTGTGTCAGTTATGACTTAAAAGTTGTTAATATGGTAGCAGACATGTTGTATTATATATCAAATTAAAGGGGGATGCATAGGGAAAACTACTGTATATAAGCCATAGGCAGATACGGGAAGTCGCTTAAGATGATTAATCATCCCATGACACTTAATCAGCTAAGAAGCTTCAAGACTGCCCAGGAACTGACATACTTGACATCAATGATAAAGAATCTGCTTGGCACTGGCAACAATAATAACACCATCCCCAGCTAGCAACGGTTACTGCAGCATGTATAATATAATGAGGCTTTCACCTCATCCAGTACAAACAAGAACACAACGGAGCAAACTTACCCTTCACAGATTTTCCTGATACGACTTTTCAGCTGGTCACCTTGAAAGAAGATGATGAAGACAGATTTGTGCACACTGTCTCCCTGTAGAAACAGGACAAATACTTTAGTTGTACACAATCACACTACTTTAGGTTATACATACAGTGATAACAATACATTACATAGACAATAATAATATTAGTATAGGGCATATACATTTATAATTCACCAGGGCATATACAACCAAACTTATTAGAGAAATTAGACATAGTCACAGTTTGTTTGTTTGTTTTTGGTCACGTTATGAGAAGAAATAAATTGGAGAACTTGGTAACAACTGGTAAGATCGAGGGGAAGAGAACAAGGGGAAGGCAGAGAAGTAAATACCTGGATGGCTTGACCATGTTGCATGGTCGAGACAAGAACACTGAGCTGATCCACGACTCCGGGGATTGAGTGAGTTGACAAAACATGACAGACCACGCTTACCGTCATGGCACATGATGATGATGATATACAACCACAATATTTCAAGGCATATTAAATTATACTGGTTCTTCTTCTGCTCTTTATCCCACAATGAAGCACAGGTCTGAACCAACTTGCGCTAAGTCATCCTAAACTTTGCTGTCTCTTTCAGCTTCCTCCATGTGCTCCCCACCCTATTTATCATTGCCTTTAATTATCCTCTCCATGTGCCTTCGGTTCTCCCTCCATTTTACTGGCTCTGTGGGTTATAGTCAAGGGATTTTCCAGGTATACTATTGTCAAGTTCTCTCAATGTGTGCCCCTCCCAGAGACAGCGTCTTCTCTCCACCTCCGATTTACTGATATTTGTTTAGCTCTCTCCATGAACTTTACATTGGCGATTTTGTCACACCAACCATGTCCTCCAAATCTGCACGGGTAGCAACCAATGAATGTCTGTAGATTTGATCATACTGCTACTATATATATATATATATATATATATATATATATATATATATATATATATATATATATATATATATATATATATATATAAAAAGGCCAATTCTTGCTGCAAATGTTTGCCCACAGTAGGTGCATGTGAAAACATGGTCATTTCCACCATTTTGCACCATCTTACGTCTCTCACGCTCTGTGTGTGCTTTATCTGCAATCATTTTCTCCTTTGTCTTTATTCCATTTCTGATAGTTGCCCTCCATGCAACACGTTCAGCGGCGATGTGCTCCCAATGTGCATTATCAATGCCTGTATCAATCATGTCCCGCTTACACACATCCTTGTATCGTAGTAGAGGCCGACCCTGAGATCTCCTACCCATCTGTAATTCACCAAAAAAGATGTCCTTTGGTATTCTACTATCATCCATCCTCCTAACGTGTCCTATCCATCTAAGTCTATGAAGACTGAGCATGGAATACACAGTCACACAACCTGATCTTTCCAATACTTCAGTATTTGTGATTTTGTCTTGCCACTTAATACCAAGTATTCTTCGCAGACACCGCATATGAAAGCTGTTTAAACGTTTCTCTTGGCGTGAGTAAGTTGTCCAGGTTTCACTGCCATAAAGAAGAGTACTAAGGACACAGGCTTGGTAGACGAGGACTTTTGTTTTGGCAGTAAGCTTCCTGTTCTCCCAGACTCTTTTTGCTAACATGTTCATTGTTGTTGCTGCCTTGCCAATCCTGATGTTGATTTCCTGATCGAGGGATAATTTGCTATTTACCTCTGATCCTAGATATGTAAAATGCTCTACTATCTCCAGTTCGGCGTCGTCAATAAAGATTGATGGTACACCATGTGCACCTTGTGACATAATCTGTGTCTTCTTTTTGTTAATTGTTAAACCAAATTCAGAACAAGCATTGGAGAATGCAGATAGTAGCTGTTGTAATTCTTCCTCAGAGTGGGTCGTAATCGCAGCATCATCCGCAAAAAGCAACTCTCTGATTAGGACTCTGCTAATTTTGGTCTTGGCCTTCAATCTCTGAGCATTATAAAGGCCACCATCTGAGCGTGAGTGAATGTATATACCGTCATCCTGATCACGAAAGGCATATTTCAGTAGAAGTGAAAAGTATATCCCAAAGAGGGTGGGGGATAGTACACAACCTTGCTTAACTCCACTCTTGATTTCAAACTCTTCTGAAGTTGAGCCATCAAACTTGATTATACCCTTCATGCCTGTGTGGAACGATTCCACAATGGACAGAAGAGTTGGTGGGCAGCCAATCTTCTTTAGTGCTTTGAACAGACCCTCATGACTGACCAAATCGAATGCCTTTGTGAGGTCGATGAATGCAATAAACAGTGGCTGATTATGTTCCCGGCATTTTTCTTGCATCTGTCGCAATGAGAATATCATATCAATGGTAGACCGGTTCTGATGGAAGCCGCACTGTGATTCGGGGTAGACTTGATCTCCCAGGACTTGAAGTCTGTGCAGGACAATTCTGGCAAATACTTTCCCAACAATACACAGAAGTGAGATACCCCTATAGTTGTTACAGTCGCGCCGATCTCCCTTGTTCTTGTACAGCGTTATGATGTTTGAATCTTTGAAATCCTGTGAGACTTGTCCTTCTAGCCAGCAGAGCTCTATTAGCTGGTGGATCTGTATATACATACATACAATCATAATACTATATGCTGTATATTATCATGGAACCAGGTAATTCAGTGATTAAGGTACTTGCTCACTAAAATGGTGACATGGGTTCAATCCTCTCAGCAGTGGGAAGATTTTTCCACCACCAGTTTGGTCCTGGAGTTGACCCAATGTTATTAAATGGGTACCAAATACTTTGAAATAAAAACTAAACTTTTCACAGATATTAAATATCTTTAAGTAAACATTGCATACGGCAATTAATCTTTAAATGTAAACAAACTAGGATGAATTAGGAGGTGACGAGATGTGCCTTCTGGGATAATTATTGTGAATATCTTAGATGGTCAGAGTAATTAACAATGGTTGCCTGAAAGAGGCTAATGAAAGCAAAACATTATAACAATTATGAGAAAGAGACAAACTGTTCTTTGGTTATATAAGGAGAAGAGAAATATTGAAGAACATCGTGATGATTGGAAAGGTCAGCTGTAGAAGAGGCAGAGTGTGAGTAAAGATGCTTGATAGACTAAGATGATGGCATGGACAAATATCAGTAGAAATTATCAAGGGCCGAGATCTGTGGAGAGTCATGAACAAGTAAGCCATAGGCAGGGCACGTGATGATGATCATGATGATGAAACAGTGACAATATTAATAAACAAGCAAAAAAGGAAAAATAAGAAAACCAGATACAAGAAATAAAAGACTACAACATGAAAAAGAAAATATTAAAATATGAAAAAGATAAAGGTGTAATTAAAAAGTGCCATAATAATTGAAACAATGTGATAATATTACAAGTTGTAGGTGGTATTAAGAATCAACGTGTGTTCTGAAGAAGCATGAGTGTCAAAATGCAAAAGATCAGGAAATCTAACAAAGGAGAGCAATGATTAGTAAGCACCAAGATAAATATGGTCTTTAGCAAACTTACAGTGACAGGATCTTCCAATGGAGTGTCTATTTCAGCCTGTCGAAGGAAGACATTGCCGCGACAGATCCTCCATAACATCACCTCAAATGATGGAATTCTCTCTCTCAATATCACACCAGCAACAAACCTGATTGGTCAGAAAGGACAGAGACAGAAGCAAACATGAGGAGATGTAAAATATACACAGAAAAATCAGCTTATTATCTGTAGCCAGCAGGAGGTTAGCATGGCCGAACAAATAAGAGCATTTGCTCTTAAACATCTGATGTGTTAATGCCGAGGTAACGGGTTCAACCCCAACACCGGTCAGTTGGACTAAAATGTTGACTTCTTGTCTTTTACTTGGGAAGGTAATTTACAAGTACTTCAGAAGTCAGAGTGGGTTCGCCTGATGGCAAGGGACACAGGTAATAGGGAAAGCTAATCCACACGCAAAAACCAGTCCATTGCTCTAGATGTAGTAGCACGTGTATGGACTGTGCTTGAGTTTAAAGTGAGCAAATAAAAAAAAAAAAAAGAATATTCAGACAGTGGAGATGAGATTCTTCAAAAATGTCCTTGGATTAGCATATCATGGCTATATCTCAAATGTCAGTGTGCAGAATGCCATGAGACAATAAATGAATGTGGACATACAAAGATCCTTTATCAATTATAAAAGACGTAAGCTCCAGTGGCATGATCGTGTGTCGTGATAAATTATGTTGTCCAGCATTATACTTACTTTACTGACATTGTAAACTATAATTGGAAAAACATGAATCTAGAAGGTCAGATTAGCAAGAATACAGTCTCAAAATAAAAACAAGATGATGCAGCAAAAAACCTTTATAAGCAAACAATGTAAAAAACATAACAGAAACAAAAGAAAGATATAAATGACATGTGTCCCTCGCCATCAGGAGAACCCAGTCCAACTTCTCTGAGGTAGAATATTCTTTAATAGTTCAGCATTCAATGTCTGGGGGTCCATGTGATGTAATTGTTAAGCCATTTGCCTTCCACTCTGAAGGTCACAGATTCATTTTCGGACTGTGTCGTTGAGACCAAGAGTAGTTTTTTTCCTCGGACACTCCTGGAGGTAATTTCTGATGCTATGGAGGTTGTACTTTGTGTGATGTTCTCAACAGGTGGCTTGATGTGCTGCATAGAGAGACCGAGCCATATTGGGTAAACCCACTGCAATGAAGTCGATTATCTTGTCTTTAACCCTTAGTAATATTCTAATGCTGATGTTTCACATGGATACAAAGATGACCAATGTTTGCAATAATCAGATCCTGATCATTAATAATAATAATATTAAGGCATGACCCATCATTTCACTAATGTTTGCATGTGGTGCGCATGATGGTGCAGTCAAGGTATCCCTGAATTCACTGGGATGGGCTAGTCAATGTATCCCAGAATTCCCTGGGAGCTGTCTCTGCTAGCAGGAAGTGCTGATGTTGCCTTTACCTTATTTGCTGTCCCATGTAACTGCCAGCAGGGGTTTAAACTCAACCATAGGCCAGATTTCTGGAGGTAACAAGGTTTACCACTGGTTTGTGAGGCTGGCTTGCGTAGGAGAGACTAACAGTCAATATGAGTGAAGCTGTGTATATTGCAGCTGAGACGGGCTGGCCAAGTTATCCTTGTGCTAAATGAACGACTAACAAAGAAAACATGCTATGACAAATGTGACTCAGGTAAGCAAGCTCACATAGTGCCCTTTAGGAATATGTTAGTCTTGGTAGCTACAAAAAGGATTTGTGCATGAAACTCAAGTCAAGTTGTCTTCATCTCATAGATGATCACAGCTGCTCCGCCCTCACTGTAACAGACATTTCTGGGCTCAGACAAGGCTAATCATCCACCATGGATTCTCCTTGGCACTGACAGGTGACATCTTCCCCCGTAGCAAAAGATGTTCTATTTTGCTGGCACCTGGCCATCTGGTCAGATGACAACAATCTGTACCAAAGCAGTTTGCTGCTATAGGACTGTGATATGATAGAGCCATCACATTTTGTAGGCCTGGAAACATGGAGGAATAGGAATAGAATAGATCTTTCCCGCACTTTTGCAGACAAAGGGCCCAGGTGTTAAACCTGTGTCCGATGTTGCTCAAGACAATACCAGTGCAATTCGTTATTGATTACATTTGTGCGCCCGATAAGACTAAAGACACACACGGGGGCTTCAAATGAAAACTATAATTTTTGTTTTTCTGGGACATATTCTGAAACAGTAAAGAAACACTATCATTTTTCGAAGTAGTCACCACTGCGTTCAATGCAAGTCCTCCAGCACCACTATAGAAAAAATGTTCTACGTCGCATGTGTAACCATTCTAGGGTCACTACTTGGTGTTCCTGGCCTGGTCATGAACAGACTGCACTGCCTACTCCACTCATACACTTGCTGGACTAACAAGCATGAACCACTATACCGGATCTTCATTCGCCGATGAATTTCAATAGGCTTCACCCCTTCACTGATTAAAAAAAAAAACGGATAACAGACCGCTGCTCCTATTTGGTGCATGTCAAAAGTGGGGGTGCGTCTTCAAACTGTCCTTATGACATCACCATATTCATCTACACCATGATGTCATGTGCTTAACAATCTTAATATCCTTAAAAACAATATTGACAGGTTACAAGACAATGGCATGGGTATTGTAATTTCTATCACACTTTTAATGTTTTCATTTGAAGAATCGAGCTCACACATGCTTAGGGATAAGGTGGAGGGGGAGGAGGACAAGGGAGAAAGTGATTGTAAACTACTGGCTCACTCACCCTAGTTTCATGTGCTGTCCAGGTCGACCGATCTGCTCATCTCCTAACAAACCTACTCTTTCCTCAGTCAGGCTGGGGTCGTGGGAAGCCTGAACATGTAGTTGAGCCTATAGAGAGGAAAAAAGTTATTTAAAACATTCAAGAACGAAACGAAGTCTAGATGTCTACTCTACCTAACAATAACAGAAACCATGATTTCATGTCAGACTATCATGGCACACAGACTATCATGGCACACAGACCATCATGGCACATTAACTGTCACTGCCATCTACTGCCTATAGTACCTTGCAGTGTATGACAGGGAGGGTCTTGAGCCTGAGGAATTAAGGCTGCCTGGCTAGTGCAGTCGCAGCAAACTGTGCAGGTTAGAGTTTTCTTTTTTCTCCCCAACAGAAAAAAAATCCACACCTTACCGAGGATTCAAACCTGGGTCTCCCGAAAGAGAACCTGAATTTTCTAGCCACTTGGCCAGCCACACACAAACAATGACAATAACAAGTAAAAGATCTTTCTCCAAGCCTTGAAGCATGTTGGGTATATGGTGCTAGCCCCATATTTTTATATACAATCTTCACTTGATGGGTGGTGTGGTCAATATTTTTATATACAATCTTCACTTGATGGGTGGTGTGGTCAATATTTATATATACAATCTTCACTTGATGGGTGGTGTGGTCAATATTTTTATATACAATCTTCACTTGATGGGTGGTGTGGTCAATATTTTTATATACAATCGGCACTTGATGGGTGGTGTGGTCAATATTTTTATATACAATCGGCACTTGATGGGTGGTGTGGTCAATATTTGTATATACAATCGGCACTTGATGGGTGGTGTGGTCAATATTTTTATATACAATCTTCACTTGATGGGTGGTGTGGTCAATATTTTTATATACAATCTTCACTTGATGGGTGGTGTGGTCAATATTTTTATATACAATCTTCACTTGATGGGTGGTGTGGTCAATATTTTTATATACAATCTTCACTTGATGGGTGGTGTGGTCAATATTTTTATATACAATCTTCACTTGATGGGTGGTGTGGTCAATATTTTTATATACAATCTTCACTTGATGGGTGGTGTGGTTAATATTTTTATATACAATCGGCACTTGATGGGTGGTGTGGTCAATATTTTTATATACAATCTTCACTTGATGGATGGTGTGGTTAATATTTTTATCTACAATCTTCACTTGATGGGTGGTGTGGTTAATATTTTTATATATAATCGGCACTTGATGGGTGGTGTGGTCAATATTTTTATATACAATCAGCACTTGATGGGTGGTGTGGTTAATATTTTTATATACAATCTTCACTTGATGGGTGGTGTGGTCAATATTTTTATATACAATCTTCACTTGATGGGTGGTGTGGTCAATATTTTTATATACAATCTTCACTTGATGGGTGGTGTGGTCAATATTTTTATATACAATCTTCACTTGATGGGTGGTGTGGTCAATATTTTTATATACAATCTTCACTTGATGGGTGGTGTGGTTAATATTTTTATATACAATCGGCACTTGATGGGTGGTGTGGTCAATATTTTTATATACAATCGGCACTTGATGGGTGGTGTGGTTAATATTTTTATATACAATCGGCACTTGATGGGTGGTGTGGTTAATATTTTTATATACAATCTTCACTTGATGGGTGGTGTGGTTAATATTTTTATATACAATCTTCACTTGATGGGTGGTGTGGTCAATATTTTTATATACAATCGGCACTTGATGGGTAGTGTGGTTAATATTTTTATATATAATCTTCACTTGATGGGTGGTGTGGTTAATATTTTTTATATACAATCGGCACTTGATGGGTGGTGTGGTCAATATTTTTATATACAATCAGCACTTGATGGGTGGTGTGGTCAATATTTTTATATACAATCTTCACTTGATGGGTGGTGTGGTTAATATTTTTATATACAATCGGCACTTGATGGGTGGTGTGGTCAATATTTTTTATATACAATCAGCACTTGATGGGTGGTGTGGTCAATATTTTTATATACAATCAGCACTTGATGGGTGGTGTGGTCAATATTTTTATATACAATCTTCACTTGATGGGTGGTGTGGTCAATATTTTTATATACAATCGGCACTTGATGGGTGGTGTGGTCAATATTTTTATATACAATCGGCACTTGATGGGTGGTGTGGTCAATATTTTTATATACAATCGGCACTTGATGGGTAGTGTGGTTAATATTTTTATATACAATCTTCACTTGATGGGTGGTGTGGTTAATATTTTTATATACAATCTTCACTTGATGGGTGGTGTGGTTAATATTTTTATATACAATCAGCACTTGATGGGTGGTGTGGTCAATATTTTTATATACAATCGGCACTTGATGGGTAGTGTGGTTAATATTTTTATATACAATCTTCACTTGATGGGTGGTGTGGTTAATATTTTTATATACAATCAGCACTTGATGGGTGGTGTGGTCAATATTTTTATATACAATCAGCACTTGATGGGTGGTGTGGTCAATATTTTTATATACAATCTTCACTTGATGGGTGGTGTGGTTAATATTTTTATATACAATCGGCACTTGATGGGTGGTGTGGTCAATATTTTTATATACAATCAGCACTTGATGGGTGGTGTGGTCAATATTTTTATATACAATCAGCACTTGATGGGTGGTGTGGTCAATATTTTTATATACAATCGGCACTTGATGGGTGGTGTGGTTAATATTTTTATATACAATCGGCACTTGATGGGTGGTGTGGTCAATATTTTTATATACAATCGGCACTTGATGGGTGGTGTGGTCAATATTTTTATATACAATCGGCACTTGATGGGTGGTGTGGTCAATATTTTTATATACAATCGGCACTTGATGGGTGGTGTGGTTAATATTTTTATATACAATCGGCACTTGATGGGTGGTGTGGTCAATATTTTTATATACAATCGGCACTTGATGGGTGGTGTGGTCAATATTTTTATATACAATCGGCACTTGACGGGTGGTGTGGTCAATATTTTTATATACAATCTGCACTTTTTGGGTGGCGTGGTCAATATTTTGTATATACAATCTGCACTTTTTGGGTGGTGTGGTCAATATTACTGCCAGATGCCTTGACTTCCCATCACATTTTCTGGTACCCATTTCAAGCTGGGTCAGCCTGGAAGTCAGAGTCACTTTTAAAACATCCCTGTCTCGAGGGGGGTTCAAATACAAGATCACCGGGCCGGCTGGCGAGAGTGCATATACAATAAATCTGTTTACTGATCTCAGTGTAAAGACATCATACTCTGGTGTCATACTTAAACTCTCAGAGGCACAACAGTCTCTCTCTGATTATTTTTCTTTCTTTCCGATTATTATTATTCTTTTTTGTCTTCTTTCTATTTCTCTGTGTCTTTCTCTCCCCCCCCCCCCCCCCCCCCCCCACTGGTGTACTTTTCTAGCTCTCTAATTATGTCTAATTTTTCTCTCTTCTATTTCTCTGTGTCTTTGTGTTTGTTCTCTGATTTTCTCCCAGTCCCATAACAACAATGGCATCAGTAATCTAACTATTGACTACATTTACATTACATTAAAATGATACAACACTTACATCGTGAAACAACAGCAATGATAACAACAAAGAAGACAGGGGTGTCACATTTTTTATCAGTATTATTATCCTTGTTGATGGCTAAATGTTTGCCATGTTTACATTACACTGTTATTGGCACTATATGCATCTAAAAATTAGTTTTCATAAACAAACAACCACAACAACAAAGCAAAAGTTGTATGAAATTGTCTGTTCCTATCAGTGAATGTAATGTTCTCTTCCTTATATGTATAACTTAATAAGAAAAAGAAAAGGTATGAAACAAAACATTTATTCAGAAAAATTAGTAAAGAAAAGAAAAAAAAAGTTATTCAACTATTTAACTGAATACTCAAATAATACCAAAGAATGCTTCTTATGCTGACCAGTAAATATAGATATAAGACCAAATTTTTGAGACTCGAATCTATACCCAGGCAACTCATACACACTGGCAGGTCACCAGTTCTGACCCAGAGTTATTATATATCAGCCTGTAGTACAGAAAGCCTATATTATACTCAGTGATAAACTAAGTGTCTAGTCCACCTTATAGTGTTGTGTCTAATTGCAGACTTCTTTTATATATATATTTTAAAAAAAAAACAGTTCCACAGCAGGAATCTGCTGTGGGTACATGAAGTGGTAGGACCATCACAATCTGTAGGCCAGAGTGCACGGAGGAATAGGCAGCCAGTCTTTCCCTCCTGTAGCGCATGTCAAGAGGTGGCATTAAACCCTATCAGACAGCAATCATGCCACTGTAAGCTGTACATCTTAACCACCACACCAATAAGTCCACAAGTCTATAATATACTCTTGTATAAAACACGTGTCTGGCCTACCCTACAGGATGTGTCTAACTGCAAACTTGTTTTATAATTAACTTTAAAACGTGACTATTTAAAGTTGTAGTTATTATAATTCTCTGAAAGATGTAAAAGCTTTCAAACAGCAGCACAAAAACTCCATGCATTTTCGTTATATAATAAAAGATAAACGCAGTTCCATAGCGGATACCACCACTGGAGCAGGAAGTGTTAGGCATTGACATATTTTAGGCCATAGCATAACGAGACTTGATGACCAGTTCCCTTCCAACTTCCCACCTTTACCTCCCAGACAATTCTAAATGATCTGGTACCCATTTTGTAATTTTGGGTCAACTCCTATGTCATATTAGTCATAAAAAATAACCCTCCCACTGATTAGGATTGAACCCTGACCACTGTTGGTGGTATGCAAGTACACTAACAACTATACTATAGCACCCTTATACTATATATATATATATATATATATATATATATATATATATATATATATATATATATATATATATATATATATATATATATATCTTTAATATGTTGCACGTCCTTTGCAGGATGTTGCAATCAATCCCAACCTGAGGTTGATTTACAAGGCAATTTTATGTTTAGTAGTTTGCCATTTCTTTCTGAACGAGAAGTCAACACTAAAAGTCCATCTGACCTGTATGGGAAATTTACCCCGTACCCTGATGTCAGCACACCAGAAATTTCAGTGAAAGCCCATTAAGTCCCACAACGACGTTGACCTCTCTTATACTACGTACGTAAGTTTTTAAAAAGAAATCCAATATACCCCCATTTGCTCAAAATGAAAAGTTTTAAGAAATAATTCATTTGCTACATTTGCTAACAAGATCATTATAATGTCGAGTTATTCTATTTTTCTAAAAAAAAAACTGATAAAAATAAAACCAGTATAACTCCTCAGAAATGTACTTTTTAAAAACACATAAGCTTTTGCTTTACCCCACATTAAACTAATTGTCTTTTCTTTAAATTAATTTAAAAACACAATCATAAAAAGCTGGGGTTATTTTTCAAATTCTGTTGCAAGATTGATACAATCAGCAATATTATAATCTGTTATTCTTGTATAACTGATTATTAGAAAAACAAAAGTTATAAAACAAAACAATTGATCAAAGAGTATTAAATACAGTAAAGAGAAAACACAATTATTCAACTGTTTACTTGGCAGAAAAATGCACATAATTAATTCTAAACCAAACATATCATTATTTGCTGGCAAATCACAACGGCTACAACACTGAATTTATATCAAACAACTCATACATTGAACAGTCACCGTGTCTATAACACTGAAGTTTGTTGACTTAATTTATACCAAAAACTCATGCACAGAACAGTAACAATGACTGACTATAACATTGAATTTTCTTGACTAAAATTTATACAAAATAACACACATTAAACAGTAGCAATGATTATAACACTTAATTTTGTTGACTAAAATCTATACCAAACAATTAATCAATCTCCAGCAGTGGAAGGATTTTCACCCAACCAGTACTACTTTTGGGGTCAACCCAGCTTCATAACCTGAGTAAGCCAGTAACAAGAACCCTATTGCACATCTTGATATGTTAAGGGGTATACACTTTTATAGACCAAAGAGCACCCCATGGTGATGTGGTCAATAACATATTGGCTGCCTTAACTTACCAAGATGATTCTGGTACCTAGCTTAGGTTGGGTTGACCTGGGAGTCAAGTCAATGTGAAATATCCAACTCAATGGAAATTTGACCTCAGAGTTGGCAGGCGAGCATGCTAGTCACTGAACTACTTTGGCTCGCTCATTCTGCCTGCACAGAACACAAGGACTAAAATGGCATGACAGACGAACTAATGGGAGAGAACTAGCTACATTTCATGCGGTGAAGGAAAGATGCTGGTGCTGATACAGAGAAAATAGTAGAATGTGTAGAATACACGTTGAGAAAACTTGATAATAGAATAGCTGGAGAGTCCCACCATAAAACACACAGGGCCAGCAAATCAGAGGGAGATCTAACAACACAGAGAGAATAGAATGAGAGGGTTACCTAACAATACAGAGAGAATGGAATTAGAGAGAGGCCTACAAATACAGAGAGAACAGAATTAGAGGGAGGCCTAACATTAGAGAGAACAGAATTAGAGAGAGGCCTACAAATACAGAGAGAACAGAATTAGAGGGAGGCCTAACATTAGAGAGAACAGAATTAGAGGGAGGCCTAACATTAGAGAGAACAGAATTAGAGGGAGGCCTAACATTAGAGAGAACAGAATTAGAGGGAGGCCTAACATTAGAGAGAACAGAATTAGAGGGAGGCCTAACATTAGAGAGAACAGAATTAGAGGGAGGCCTAACATTAGAGAGAACAGAATTAGAGGGAGGCCTACAAATACAGAGAGAATAGAATTAGAGAGAGACCTAAAAATACAGAGAGAATGGAATCAGAGAGAGACCTAAACCATTGAGAGACTAGAATTAGAGAGAGACCTAAACACAGAGAGAATTGAATTAGAGGGAGACCTAAAAACACAGAGAGAACAGATTTAGAGACAGAGATTAATCAAATGGGGAGGACATTGGGGAGGTGCTGGAGATAGCAAAAGATAGAACAGCTTGGCATGAGTTGCTTGAGGGCTTATGCTACAATGGGAAATATAGGGCAGCAGAAGAAGCAGACAGTGTGCAGGTTAGGTACCCACTGTAGCTCTGGTAGATAGGATGCAGAGATGGTGATGCATACATGTAAGGTACCATACTAAGAACTCTCTTGACCTCACCACTGAGCATCCTAGAAACACACTAGCCTGGCGCACAAGGGAAAACTGAACATGATCTCTGCTGCAACAAAACCTGCTGAAGACTATAAACTGCACACTGAGATGAAGATAGCCACGGGAATTCCCAATGATGATGGTAAATGAGCAAGATCCATGTTTTGCACAATCCAAACAGGAAACAAATGAAGACAGTTGGAATGAGTGTGTTTCTTGCTGAATAGATGTAATAAATTTATCATTGGTTCCTGTTTTGATAATTTGGTAAGCAATGAACAAATCAGTACAATAGACAACCTCTGATAAATAAAGAAATTCTTGCTGTACACATATAAAAGTAATCCCATTACATACTCTGCCAATGGTGTATGAAGTACTATACCTTCAAATATACTACGTTAAGTTTAATGAGATGGGGTGCTCAGTTCCATTCCTCATCATCTTTCTTTGACAGGAAAATATGGGATAATCTCTGGCACTAATAAGCAAGTACACAAACACTACACTACAAAGAACAATGTTTCCTCTGAGTTGTGCTTGCACACACATTTTTAGCCTATAGCACACACATTTTTGATACATGGTATGAAGTGAAGATATAACAACAAAATTATGGCAACAGCCAAATGTATGCTGGCTTGCAAATTTATGCTAACTCACAAAGAAAACGGATTCTCACAAGCTGTTTTAACATACAGCTGTGAATCCTGAACAATTAGTAAACAATCAAAAAAATATATCCCTTGAGGCCTGAGATATGGTGTTACAGAAGAAAGTGGCAAATTCCCCAGACAATCAAAATGAATTATTTTAATAATTTCATAGTGATTGAGATACAAAGACAATTTACAACAAATATGAGAACGAGACATTCATAATTTTTTGGCTTCATAATGAGAAGAGATGAACATGCTGTGAGAACTGGAAAGATTTACGGAAAGAGAGATAGTAGAAGACATCATCATCATAATCAAGTGCCCAGCCAGCTGACATAGGCATTTATGTCTCTCCACAGATCTCGGTCTTTGGTGTTCGGATCAACTCTGATGATGATAGTTTTCCATGCCACCATCTCAATCCATTCAGCATCATTTCTGTTGGTCTGTCTCTCTTCCCATTTATCTTTCCAGTCGTCCCAAAAAGTCGCTTAAAAGTCGACAGGGTCGACTTCATTGCACTGGGTTTTATCCCATATGGCTCGGTCTCTTTCCGCAGCGCGGAAAGCGTAGCACAAAGCACGAACTCCGTAGCTTTTGGCGACGACCCACAGGAGTCTCCGAAACATTTAACTCGTAAACCGAAGGGTGCGCCCCGGAATCGAACCCACAACCTTCGGAGCACGAGTCAAACGGCTTGACCACTTTGCCACAGAGACTCCCTATGCTCTCCAATGCCTCTCTTCTCATCACAGACCCAAGAAAGCTGTTTGTTATATATAACTTTCCAGTTTCATTAGAAGAAGACAATGAGATAATATTCTTGACACATTCTGTCATGACATAGGAAGGCACACAAATTGATACATGCAGTTAAAGACTGCAAGGTGTGGAGAAGCATGACTGCTCATGCTGTTTGCAAAGGCACTTGATGATGAGCTCACAAAGTAGAAGTTTTGCTCACATAGTTTAGAAGGAGCAACGAACATGACTCATTCATGAACAGACCGAAGTTAATTTTCCAGTCAGTGTTGTATATAGCAAAAAAACTATTCAAGCTAATGGTTTACATCTATTAAAATCAAGATTAACCTTCTAGGTAAGCTTAGTATAAACTTCTTCTCATTAAATAGCTAGCACAAACAAGTACACACACACAAAAAGTTAGTTAAATATTCCTTAAAGGATGTCATAGTCTACCCCAGCATTTTTTTGGGCATGTTTACATTCAGTAGTTTGCCATTGCTGTCTGAACAACTGGCCCTCATACTACTGTATGAAAATACAAGCGCAAAGCTGTCTGCTTCCAAATCGCCTGCAGCTATGTTTCCAACCCGGTATGCGGGATTACAAATTGCAATCGTAACCTCCTTCACCACAAAGCCGGCACACAAACACACACCTAATCTCTATAAAATCTTAACTTGCAAACAAGCACAGACACATCTAGCTTTTTTATATTCTCAACTTTCAAACAAGAGCACACACACAACTAATTTCTTTTAAAATCTTAATTTTCAAACAAGCAGAAAGAGATACCTACATATCTAATTTTTTAAATTATCTTTACAAAAACAAGCACACATACAACACAAAAACATCTCATTTAAAAAAATCTTAACTTCCCAACAAGTACGCATATACACATCTAATTTCTTTAAAATGGTACCTTGCAAACAAGCCCACACATGTACACATCTCATGTTTTAAAACTCTTTACTTCTAAAAAAAGATCTTAACTTCCAAACAAACGCGCACACATTATAATAAGTGCCACGATTTGCCGCACACACCTAAATTATTTAAAATCTAAAGTTCAAAACAAACAACGATAGTTACACACATAGTAATTTTCTTTAAATTCTCAACTTCCCAACAATGTGAACATACAAACACACTCGTCTAATTTCTTTACAATTTTACACACATGCTCATATCAAAGTTCTTGAAAATGTTTACTTTCAAACAAGCATGCACACACATGTCTAATTTACTGAAAACCTTCACTTCACAGTCATGATGGTCATTCAGAGAGGAAACATGCCAGTTGCAAGTAACATGCCAATCTAAATGTGCACATCAAGATCTACCAATGTACATGTCAACATGTAACAGAAAACAGAATGTAATGTAGGAACTTATTTTCTCTTGCTTTCACTCATTTTCAGTGGATACTATTCTTTTAATAGAGCTTATTCTGTCTTACTATAACATTGTTATTCTTCTTTATCTCAAGCATTCATTTGGTAATGCTTCTTCTATGTGAATGTAACATGCACAATATAATTGATGTACGAAAGATGAGAGGATGGAGGGGCCGAAAGTAAGACGGGCCTGTGTGCCCAATTTATGACCCTTTGAAAATAAAGTTTGCTTGTTCATTCCCCCAATGAAGCAAAGGCCCTCCATCTTCTGCCATCTCCTGCAGCTCCCTCCATTTCTTCCCCATATTATTCATCTGTCTCTAAAGTCTCTGCTCAGATGTTTTATGTCTTCCTCTATTACATTTGCTATTCGGGTTTCAGAAGAACTTTCATGTTATCTATTATCAGGTTTTCTTAATGTGTGTCACCATTTTCTCCTCACCTCATGCTTAACTAATGTATATCTAGTCCTCCCTCTAAGCTCTCCATTAGTGATTCCATCAGATCATTTTAACCCTTCTATTTTGTGAACACATCAATTAATGAATAATGATGGCTTAACTGTTTTAGTCTTTGTCCATGTTTCTGATCCATCAGTAGTACTGATTTATATACTCAGTTTAGCACTAATTTCATTTCTTTTTACTTTCACAGATCTGCTAATGCTATTAAAGGAAATCCTGCTCTTTTTATATTCTTATTGTAACATATCTATCTGTTCTCTTCCCCCCCCCCCCCCCCCCATCTTTGCCTACACAGCTACCTAAATAGGTGTATGATTCTGCCTCTTGTAGTGAGGTTTCACCAAAGAAGATCAGATTATCATTTTGCTTGATTAATTCTCATTATCACTGGCCTTTCCCCTTTGAATTTTTAGACCTAATAGTTGTGATCTCCTGCGATGTGTGCTTAATTTACCTTGCATCTCATTTCATGCATGGGACAGGAGAGCACTAGTTAGTGAATTCCAGATCAACAAGGGAAGGAAGGTAATGAGGAACAGAACTAGATATTGTTACCTAGAATATGCAAAGTTCTAACAATTCACATCCCAATGGCAGTATCTGATATGGGATTACCTTTCTCTTTATCTCCTGTCTTTTTTTTTTTTTTTAGCATATCCTTTGCAGGACTTAGCTGTCAACACCAGCATCTTTCAGCTGTATGTTGATCTCTTGGCAAGATTACGCTCAGTAGTTTGCCATTGCTTTCTGAGCGGCCGGCTCACATAACTGTCTGGCCACACTAATCTGCCCTGTCTAGCGGAGTGAATCACAATACACAAGTCTTCCAGGTACATGCTAGATATCACAGTTCAAGCAACAATGAACACAGAAAAAAAACAATGCAAACAAAGAAAGCAAAATAGTAAATGCAGCACCACAGAAAAACTACACAAATCTGAAATACAAGAATGGAACTCAAACCCACCAATAAATAGGTCGTTCACGCATCACCAGATGGGTTACGGATGGTACCATGATACGGAAAAAGAAATTCAACAAATGTAATACACATATGTATGTGTGTATACAATGTATGTATGTTTACACTCATGCATGCATGTATGTATGAGCACGCATACGCATGCATACACACATGCATGCATGGATTTACATATGCAATTATCTTTTTCTTCAGGTGTCTTATCCAGAATAGTTACTGCTGATCATGACACTATAATTCTTTCTGTCATCTTTACATTTTCATGAAATTGATGTTGCATTCTTATTTGTTGCAGCACTGCTTAGCTGTCTTCATTCAACTTTGTCTTCCTCTGCCTCGCTTATTTAGTATTTTCTCACGCAAGGCTAAATTTTGAATCCAACTCTTTTGCTGATGGCGGGCACATTAGTGAAGCTTATAGGGGACTGTGCTGATAATGTCATGAGCTGGGTAGGACGAGAATTCCATGCCTGGGCTCATCGCCTGCTAAGTAAGGAAAAGACTGGTCACCTGTTCTTTCATGCATTAAGGCCTACAAAATGTATTGGCCTTTTACGTCAGAAAACCACAGCAGGAAACTTCGTCGAGGCAAAGTTTTTTGTTGCCGACATGCCACGTAATTTTTTTCTTTCACTTATGGACTCTGTGGCGAAGGAGTTACGAATGCAGTTCATAATCCTGCATACCACATTCAAAACACAGCTGCGGGCCATTTGGAATCAGGCCACCTTGCGTTGGTTTCCACACAATGGAATGAGTGCCGGTCGTACAGAAATCAATAGCAAACTGCTGAACATAAACTTGTCCAGGAATCATAAACAGCCAAACAATGCTGGAGTTGACTGCTACATCCTGTAAAGGATAAGCAACTAACTATGGATTCAATGAGTGATCTTGTAACATCCGCAGCTGTCAGTACCTCAACATTGGTTTTCTTCTCTGTCGATGATATTCTCAACATTCCTAACTGTATCTCCATCAACTTCACAGCCACACACAAGAGCATGCTCATTCTTTTTTTTGTTTTTTTGTTTTTTACCTTTCTCTCGTTTCTCTTACTTATACACAACCACCTGCACCCACAACAGCAAGCACAAAAACCAATTTACTGAAGAAAAAAAAACTAATAAAATATGTTGTCCATTGGAAGTTGTGTCTATTTGGGCTCATTTACAGCATTGCCCCTTTTCCACACTCACAAGACAAGTAGGTTGACAACTGCGCATATATAGATGTCTGAAATCATTGCTCATATTCTATGAAGGACGATTAATTTACTCTTAACTAGTAATATGAAGTGTTTTTATTTTATTCTTCTTCTTTTCATGAACTTGAAATTAACCTACATCTACAATGGTAATGTGCATTGTTTATATTCATAGCACTCATTTGACAATTTGTTTCCTATATGAATATAACATGCACAATAGGTAATTGATGTATGAGAGATGAGTGGTTGGAAGGGCTGACCCTTTTGCCCAATTTGCGATCCTTTGAAAGTTTGTTCATTCTTTTGTTCTGGTGTAATACTTCTGAACCAGTCACAGTCTTAAAAGTCAATTCTACTAGCTGTTGAGAGCAGTGAAATGTAGGAACTAGGATGTAGAAAAGTTATCAAGGTTGGGGCTGGAGAGAGGGAATGATTATGCCAAGGACAGAGACATTTAAAAACAGTTTCTTGCTATGCCACAAAATGCCATTAGACATCATTGAGTTTGATGAATAGTAATGTAGATGGGCTTTCTTACAGCTCCAAAAGATACATATGGAGGTCATAGTTGCTAACTGTTCTAACAGTCAACTACTAAAGACAAGTACAAGAGATGACTATTATACAGCAAAGATATACACACTATTGATTTGTTAATCTAAGCCACTTTTATCTTAATCTGGCTGTTGACAGATGTTGCAAAGCTTTATTTCAATTTGTAATCTGCAGTGTTGGTGAGTTGTCTACCCTTAGGCAGGCATATCCCAATCCGTATGTAGGTGTTGATTTAATGCAAGAAGCACAGGCACAGAGTGAAGTTGGGGGCGACTAATAAGTTTTCCCTGGGTATTCTATGAGACAATCGCTGATTGTTCCATTTTGGTGACAGATATGGCTGCACAGGAGTGCATCTTGGGCATTAATAATTTTAAATATCCACTGACTTTCACGTGTCCTGTAAGAAACTTAAAAAAAATAATTGAGCTTTGAAACCAACATGCCTGTAACACCAAACCCACAATCTCCAATGGTAGTCAATAAGCACACACAAGTTAAATATGACCTCATTTTATCCCATACGATATCTAACATGCAGCCAGCAGGTGAAATATACTACAGGATCAAAGCATCAGGTAACTTATAGAGTGGCTTCAAAATGTAAGATTCATTACTAACTCTGTCTAAGTAAGATATGGATACAGACATTAGTTCATGACTCAACCCATTCAATCCAAAGATGTGTCTTGGGAAACCATCCTTTTCACCAAGGAACCAGTTTCTGTAGACTATTTGCTCATCCAATTGCCTGAAAGGCTCCCATATATACAAATGTCCATGGGAAACTGAAGTTCAGAATAAATGTCAAATACTATGATCTAACCAGAGAAGAAAAACTCTTTACATATCCATCCCATAAACTCCAAAGTAAACAGTCCACCGGGACAGGGCAAAAAGGACAGAATGAATGACAGACAGAGAAGAATTTATATACAGATGGTTGGATGGACAGACAGATATGTAGGCAGGCAGACACATCAATCTGTATAAGCCAAACTAGAGAGGACACTATGACCCATTACAACATGAAGAGTCCGCAGAATAACAATGAGACGCTATAAACTTTGAGTTCATGCGTCTTATGAAACCCTCAACTTCTTTCACCCTTAACTTTTAAAGTTAACACTTAAAACTAACAAAATCAACAGTTCAATAGCTCTTTTTCTCTGCACCTCATTCCTTTATAGAAACACCTACAAAATAAGAATTATCTTCAAAAAGAATAGAAATAACTTCAAAAACTACATATGAAATATCTTAAAAAATAAAAGAACACAAACAAAAAGAAGAAAAAAAAAAGAAACTTCTTTAAAAAATGCAGTGATTGTTTTTTTCATAACACATGCTGTGAACCTTCCTGCTACCTGCTTGTGCACGCTGAACAGTTCAGAAACCACAGAAAGACACTGTCAGTGTTTTAACTGTAATTAACTCATGAATAAAGTACACATAAAACAGCTCTCAAAATGTCACCCTCAATCATTCCACATTTTACCTCATCAAAGAAAGTCTGTGTCTTTCTCAGAATGTGTTTCAGCTCTGTTAGCTCTAGAAAATTTCGTTTTAGGGCTTCAGAGTTTGAATTGACTTCTTTCATCTCATTCTCCAGCTTTTCAAATGTGGCCTGGTAAAAATGTTTTAAAAATTATAAATAAATAGCCATGAATATAAAAACAAACTTATAAAGTGGTCCAGTAAATAAAATAACAATGAACAAATGACAATGGATGAGACCGGAGAGCTGGATCAGGGTAGAGAATGATGAGAACAAAGTTGTACAAAGAACATGAGAAAGAAGTTAGGGTTGTCAGCTCTACAAATAACTTCACTGACAGCAAAAAGTCATTGTATTCAATAAAGGTGTTGCAGAGAGCTACGGTATAAGACCAAGGAGTTGCTCCAAGAAAATGGCAGAACTGAGGTATAAAATCAAGAAAACGATAAACTGAAGTATAAAATGAGTGTTGCCCCGAGAAAAAGATAAAACTGAGGTATAAGACCAAGATGTTGCCCTAAGAAAAAGACAGAACTGAGATGTT
Organism: Cepaea hortensis; assembly: GCA_963921405.1. NCBI lineage: Eukaryota > Metazoa > Mollusca > Gastropoda > Stylommatophora > Helicidae > Cepaea > Cepaea hortensis. The sequence goes on from OY992883.1 coordinate 100,922,333, forward strand.
GCTCCAAGAAAAAAAAAACAATAAGCTGCTATCAATCTCACATACAACTTACCTCTAAATCTATCATTTCCCTGGGGACTGGTGCATCTGGGTTATCTCCAGTATTCAACATTGGAATTCCATCCCTGTTGATCTCCTTCTCCAAGAACCCTGCAAGGAACAAACTGTTGTTAAAACAGATTTGTTATCCAGTATTTGTTGAAATAATGCCCTGTGGGCAAACCCCTGAATGCTCAGTCTCTAATGTACTGTTCAGAAAGCAATAGCAAACTAATGAACATACAACTGCCTAGAAATCAACCTGGGGTTGATTACAACATCCCGCAAAGGACATACAACATCCATCCATCATGTGCCATGCCGGTAAGCGTGGGCGGTCATGTTCTGCCATCTCACCCGATCACCAGAGTCGTGGATCAGCTCCGTGTTTCTGTCTCGACTATGCCACAAGGCCAAGCCATCCAGGTACTTGCTTCTAGGTCTTCCCCTTGGTCTGTTCCCCTCGATCTTACCAGTTGTCACCAAATTCTCCAATCCATTTCTTCTCATAACATGTCCAAAAAATTTTGACTGTCTACGTCTAATTTCTCTAATCAATTTACGATCTTCATTTGTTTCTTGAAGGACTTGTTCATTGGTCTTTCTGGCTGTCCATGGTATTCTTTGCATTTTCCTCAGAAACCACATCTCTACAGCCATCAGATGTTTTTCAGCCTGACTGCTCATTGTCCACGCTTCACATCCATACAAAAGTACAGTCTCAATGTAGCATCTCAACACTCTCTTTCTCGTTTCAATTGACATCTTTTTATTGGTCAATATGTTTTTCATCTTGCTAAAGGCTACTTTTGCCATGGCGATTCTTGTTCTAATCTCTTCAAGGCATCTCCCATCAGATGTTATTACTGTTCCGAGATAATTGTACCTGCTCACTTGTTGAAGAATATTCCCATTTACTTGTATATTACATTGTGGTATTTCGTCCTTCCTAGTGACGACCATAATCTGTGTCTTTTTACAATTTAATTCTAACCCTAGTTGTTCACTGTGTGTCACAATCGCATCTACTAAATTTTGCAGGTCCTGTTCATTGTCTGCAATCAAGACTGTATCATCTGCATATCTAATGTTATTGATGCATCGTCCCCCAATGTTGATTCCTTCCATATCTTCAATATTTCTGATATACATACAACATTCATATATACATACAACATATATTAGACCAAATAGCTAGCAACAACCCTGGAAGAACTAACACTTTATCAAAAGATTTGCTGTTTCCTGATGGAACTGACACTGGTGACCTCTAGCCAAACCCACAGGTGCCCAATCTCCCTCCACTGTTAGGTCAAACATCTTACAGAACAGAAACATTGCATTGTTATGTCTAGTAAGCCCTAACATGCTGAACAGTGTATATGATACATGGACTCACTGTAATCTTGTCTATGTACATGCATGTTGTTATTCCACAAGTTCTTTAGACCCACAATCACATCCACTACAGTCAGGTGTCATGTAGCATTTATCCCATTGTTACAGAAGCACTTCACCCATACCCACATTCTAGAAGCAGTCACCTATCATGTGTGCAAACATTCACACATTCCATGTGGACCCTGGCAGTTTGTGCATCATCTGGGGAATGTTTCAGATTTAAGCCCAGCTATAACTGGTACTGCGGCTTAGAGAACAGTGAAACTGTGTCTCACAATTCCCTGATATAACTAACAAGGGTTCAAAATCAACCTGAAGTGACTTGGAAGCAAACCACTTTATGTTTATTTCAATAGCATGAAGTTTCAGCCATTTAGACAGCAATGGCAAACTACTGAACTATAATTGCCAGGCAAATCGCAAACAGGAATCACAAACAGCCAATAAATGCTGGGGTTGATTGCAACATTTTGTAAAGGATACACAACTAACTTAATATCTACACAGTGTTGAAGATGATAACAATATAAGATGTCAGCAAAAACATGTCATGGTAGGAACCTGCTGTGGGTATGATCAAAATACAAGATGACAGCAAAAACATGACATGACAGGAACCGGTCGTGGGTTATGTGAAGTGCTAGGATCATCAAATTTTGTAGACCTGAGTGCGCGGAGGAATACATGGCCAGTCTTTCCCTCTCACAGCGAACACTGACGGCAGTTATCAAATCCTCATCTACTTAAAATCAACCTACAACAGGAGGTAAATTCTACAATAAACAGGCAGAATAGAAGCACGACCTTGACAATGATGACTGCATTATAACAATAACAGTGCTCCCCATAAACTACTCACCAGTAGAGGATTATGTAAATGCCAAAAAAAGAGATACTCCTAAGCTAACAACCAACCATGCAAGGGAAAACCTATAATGTTGTTGGTATTCTTAACGACTTTTATTAGTTTCTATTTTCTACTTTCAATTTCACACTTTTTTCTACCTTACAGTGTAGGTAAAAAATAATATGGTATATTTTATTTATACACAAGATCACTCCGTCTCGATTTGGCAGGCTAAGACAAGCATTACAGTATCTCACGATGGAACGAAACTTCAGACATCAGTTGTTGTGAGTGTTCAACAAATAAACAAATATAATGAAACTGGATGTGTCATCTATCTGTCAGGATGAAATTGAAGCCTGTGTGATTCTTGGCAGTTCCTCTTGTGTAAAGGATACTTCATGTAAACACACAGCAGCCACATCTGAACAACAGTTAGCCTTTAACCACTCAACAAGCAGCAGTGTATGACGATAGAACTGTTATTGTATCTGACAGCACACAGGTCACTGGACATGCGCACTTCTTCTTTTGTCCACTTGAAATAAATTATCTATATCTGCAACATTGTCTCTTATATAAATAGCCATCCCTGTTTGTTCACTCAGTGGTATGTAGTTTGGCTTCCACTTCTATAGACCGAAATGTTTGCATTGATGTGTCATATTTGAGGCAGTTTTGGAGTATATAATCTGCTGTCTAGAGTGCCAATCCACATGTGTACACCACTGCTTTGCCAATCTTAATTCTGTAAACACACGGCTGCATAATCACATATGTCCTGTTCTGAGATGCAAAATGATTTGGACATGTTCACTGGCACGGATACAGCACAAGTCTAGATGTCCACTTCTTATGACAATGTCTCACAGACATCCACATCTTCTGCCCAACATCTTACATCTGACAGTAGTCAGACAATGGCAGACCTTCTCTCTGTAGAAGGGCAGAATGTAAGACAGGCCTGCGTGCCCAATTCTTAACCCTTAGAAAATAAAGTTTTGTTGTTGTTGCATACTGTATAGTTCAGAACCCAACAACTGCTGTAGCTTAAATACAGCATGTGAGTTGAGTCCACTTGACCTGCGCCCATGTTGTCCTGTCTCATGTTCATCTTTGTCTTAATGGTGGCTATGGAATCCCTTATTTTTTACAAGCTTCAATTTTACATGAACAATGGAACAAATCTTTCCCATAACAATAAACAATACCCAGACCACTATAAGTACATTGAGAAAATACCTCATAAGAACCTGAAATGCTAAAAGAAAAATATGTATGGACTTACTTAATTTTCTCTCCATTTCCTCACAGCGACGGATTTCATTGACAAATTTGCGTTGGAAGGCATTCACATCAGGATTCAGCTGTAGGAGTCAATGATATGAGGTTGCTATAAATGAATAACATACACAGAATATTGTCTAGATTAGAAGAATATAACTGCAGAAATATGTCTTGCAGAATCTAACCAGTAGAAAAACAAAGTAGATTAAAAACAATGAAATAAGTGCAGAAAAATGTGACTTGGATTATAATCTAACAACTAGAAAAACATGCTGAATTAGAACAAAGTAACAAGTAAAGAAATGTGACCACTTTGATCTCACAAGTAGAAAAAGAAGGTAGATTAGGACAATGCAATGGAATTTGCTCACTGAAACATCCATAAGTGATACAATCACACAGCTAGCTAAATAAACAATATTTCTCCAATTTCATCATTTTTAACTGCCACAATCATCATCATGCAGCTGGTCCCCTGCAGTACGTCGCTCTCATCACGGCCCATCACAGATGTTCTGGGTCCTTTGACAGTCCTGCCCAGTGCATTTTCATGCCCAAGGTATCAGCAATGTCCTTTTTCCATCTCAATGCTGCTCGACTCCGGCCTCTTCTTTCTTGAAATATGCCTTCCATCATTGTTCTTTCCAGGCCACTCTGACATTAAATATGGTTACATTTCAGTTAGTGAGACATGATGCAGTTGTTGAGTCAGTCTAGAACTTGCACAATGTCAGTTATCTTTCTAAGGAACTTTTCTGTAACATTTATCTTTAAAAGCTCTGATTTTCTTCTTTAGTGATTGCGATATAGCCCTCAGATCACAACCATTTGCCGACATAGGAAAGATGCATGTTGTCAAAACAAGTGACAATTCAAATTACTGTGTGAATATGTGGTTTTATATTTCAATTTGAAGGATTTAACCTATTGCTTTAGTTTATGTTGCATGATTTCTGCAGTATGTACCTGAGAAGGTGCCAAAAATATGCTAGGCAATAAATCGTGTAATCTATTGTTTGTGTCTTCATTATTCACATTCACTATGGCAAAAAATTGTTTTTAATTTCTTCATTATTGATAACTACTACATATAATATAAAAAAGCACAAATCCACACAACATAGAATTCATCCACGCACAGTTCAAGATACTCACATCTCTAAACTGCACCAGGCCCAACTCTCCAAGCTCCGAGACACAAGCATATGCAGCTTCAGACTGTAGGAACATCTGACATAATGTCATCTCCTCACTCCGCAGCAGGGAATCCATATTGTCAGCGTAGGAGTGTCACTTATTTACTTTTATTTACACTAAATATATCAGAAAATACTGTCAAAGCTCTCTGCAGTAAGTGATAACAGTTTGAAAATTATTTATGAATTCAGCAAGTTTAAGTAATACTTGCCGAAAGATAAAGTATAATCTTATTACAGATTGATCACTTATAATCCTATTGAAAATGTATCACTTATAATCCTATTGCAGTTTTATCTCCTAGGTCCTGAGTAGAGAACAGTTCACAGTTGGATTTCTTTCACTTCAGTGATAACTTTTCAGTCCCCCTGTTCAAGCTGGGGAAAAACAAAGATTGTTATAAGATTTTGATTTCCAAATAATGGAAGTGCTAATGCTTTGTCAGTTGTGAACTATATTATGGGTATTTACATCTTCTTCTTGTGCTTTTACCTCCACAATGGAACATAGGGCCTCAACCAACTCACTTCAAGCCCTCACGGTTGGTTTTGTTTTGCAGCTACAATTTTCTAAAAGATGGGGAAGCCAATCCCATGCCAACCCTCCTTGTTGCCTTCTATGATATGCATGGTAGATTACAGTGTTAATATTCTTTGCTTCCCTTACTGGCTCTGATAACATAAAAGCAGTTTATGTATGTAGTATGTTGAAAATACTCAGCAAGAAAGGCAGAGGAAGACAGACAAAGATGCATATTTAAAGCATAAACAGTAGAAATAAAATAATAATAATAATATAAGCGACAACTTCATCAAAAGTGTTGGGATTGTCAATGGTCCAGAGCAGAAGTTGATGATGGGTAACTATAAATGTATAAATCTAATGTCTGGTCATTTCTGTACAATGGAAGGAGACTTCTAGCCTCATTCATGAAAATGTATAAATCTAATGTCTGGTCATTTCTGTACAATGGAAGGAGACTTCTAGCCTCATTCATGAAAGGTCATCAGAGACCCTGACCCTGATGGGCAAGAGTTCACTGGAACAACAAAATCGAGCAGTCACTGCTGGAAATGACAGTGAATCAGAAGGTGGTGAAAAGGTGTTGCCGTTGGTAGGGCACACATTGAGAAAACCTGATTACTGTATAAACAATTATAGTATGGATATAAAGCCCTTTGCCTATAACCCACAGAGCCAATGAAATAGAGGAAGACCTTCACACTCAAGGAGCAAATAAGAGACTGAGATAAATAATGTGGGGAGGACTTGGAGGAAGCTGGAAGAAGTAGCAAAGGATAGAATGGCTTAGATTTTTGTTGTTATTGAGGAACTATGCTCTATTAGGAGAATAAAGGGCAGAAGAAGTAGTCACTGTAGGCTCACTGATTTAACCCTAAAAACCACAAGGGAAGTCTGGAGAGCTCTCTGACATGACCTCTGCACCTGAGAAGTATAATAGTATGACACTGCAAACACCAGGCACATAATTTATGCAAGATGAGAGCTCTGATAGCCATGCAGCATGTGCATTTAACATGGCAGTAACAAAACTACCCTGATACCACATTAAAGTTTATGATAAAGATAATCCCAGGCAGATGCTTCATTCTAAGTGTAAAGTAACCGGTATTAACATATACTAGGTCATAATGTTATGGAATGTGGTGACTAGATCCCTTCCTCATTACATTTCTTCCTCCATGTCCAATCAGGTAAACATCCTTCTTTGACAGAATTGCATTTGTGGTGAGGTGACCACTTTCTTTCCCATATACCTGTCACCTTCTTAACTTGCCACACAACTTCAGCAGCTAATCTAAGACTGTATGTCAAATCAATACCAACACCTAGTTTTCAAATGGTCACTCTTGTTACTTGTCACACCCTGTAACATTTGAGCTATGCACCAAGATGGGTGCACTTGCAAAGTTGACAGTGAACTGTGCTGATAATATCATAAGCACGGTCGGACGCAGGTTGGATGCCTGGTCAAATCACTTGCAAACGTGAGGGGAATCCTGGTCATCTATTCCTCTGAGCATTCAGGCCTACAACATGTAATTGTGCTACCATATAACAGACCCATAGCAGGAAAGTGCTTCAGGGCCATTTATTGTTTTCTTCATCAAAATATATTACCAGAAGATACATAACCAAATATCTGACAACACCTTCAGAAAATATCAAAGAAAAATGGTCTATTTAAACATAATATTCTATACATGAGGTGTAGTGATCTGAGATGAATGCTGTGAATACCTTGTACTGCCAGAGTAACTAACAATGAGCTGTTGGAAGAGACTAATGGAAGTATAATAACATCTACAACTATAAGAGACAAACAATGTTCTTTGGCCATGCATTAAAAAGAGAGGCACTAGAAAACATTATAGTGACTGGAAAGATCAACGGTAGAAAAGTCAGACCAAAAGAAATTATGCTGGATGGCCTAAGATGGTGACAATGAGGAATATGATCAAACGAACTGATGCAGAACATGAAGGGTTGAGGTCTGTGGATGAAGACACATAAATGCCTATGCCATTTTTCAATGCACATTATGATGAATATACACACACAAAAACTAAATATTACTGGCGACTACTTTCCCCGGGCACCCTCATGTCTAACCCAGCCTCCTCATTTGAAACATGACAAATGCTTGATGTCATTCACACTTGCATGCATGGAAAGCTGATAATAAATGTAAATGCAAGATTAGCATTATGCACCCCAAAAAATAATGGGATAAGCAACAGCTGTCTCCTAAACTAATGTTACAAATGGCCCACTGCCCAGCAACCCTTATCATCATCTCCATCATTATGTGCCATAACAATAAAGTAGGTGATCATGGCTCATAACCTCACACAATAACCAGTTCTGAAAAAGAATGGTGTCACAATTATGCCATTTGGCCACAACATCAAGGTATTTATCTATTCTTTTCCTCTTTTCCCATGAAGTATGCCAACTGTTACAAATTTTATAATTTAATTTCTCCTCATTATTTGCCCCAACTAAGTCTTGACCGTCTATATCTAATTTTTCTAATCAATTTCTGGTTTTCATCTGCTTCTTGAAGGACCGCTACATTGCATTACTGACTATCCATCATATTCATTACACTCTCCTCACATCTCTGCTTTCATCAGATGTTCCTCAGTGCGTCTGTATACAACAATAAGATCTGTACAGCAGCATTATTTGTGTTCATGCATAATTTACTAGATGGCAAAGTTGGAGTAACTTGGGTATATAGCGTGCTTTTAACTGGAAAAGTGCTGGGTTTTCAGTAAAGGAAAATTATGCAGAACATGAGATAGCTAGAAATTGTAAAGAGTAGGTCACAATGGCAATTGCCTTGGCAACATTTCAAAATCAGAATTGGAATGGTAAATCTGATATAGTACAAAACAGTGACAATAGTATATCTCTATAACTTTAAAATGAGGCAGAAAAATAAAGGACCCTTTTACGTCCTTTACGGTGTATCAGGCATATGGTGCTAGACCCATATTTGTATAGACCAACTGACACTCAGTGGCTAATGTGTTCAGTGTATTGTCAGCCGCCTTTACTTCCCAACACATTTCCTGGTACCAATTTTAGGCTGGGTTGACCTCAGAGCCCAGGTCAATTTTTAAAATTAGAATCTGCCTTAGAAACAGATGGAAGTGGTTACATAAAAACAGGAGAGAATACTAACCAGTGCGTATGTTTGTGGATTTCCCAATTAGATACACTACATGAACATCTTAAACAAAATTACATTTAATGTCTGAAAGAATCTGGGTCTGGAAGTATGTCTGGGACAGAAAGAATCAACAAAAATACAGCGTGAGTACAAATAAATGTACCATGCTAGTGGAAGGAGATAACCTGAACAGTTTCTTTGTTTTTTTCCTATTCCACTCCCAATTTAGAGCAAAAATGTGTAGTCTTTTCACAACTGGGTGCATCAAAGAAATTGTGTTCTTTAAAGCCCATTGTCACAGTGTTGTAACATACTACAGTTATAAAAAAAGTTCAAGAACCATTTCACATGCCTGAGGGTGGTATCTTCTTCTGCGTTCATCTGGAATGTTATTTTAGATGTAATTGCATTGTGCCTGTTTACAGCAGAGTTGCGATATTTGCACCTATCAGCCGACACACCTGCCTTCTTCTGGCATTTGTTGACCGGGTTACCTTCCCAGGCCTTTGGGCATATGGTGCTTGAAACATATTTTATAAACCAATCAGCAATTAAGGGATGATGTGATCGACATCACGTCGGCTGCCTTTCCAAGGCATTTCCTGTTGCCTATTTTAAACTGGTCTGACCTGGCAATCCAGATCCATTTTATAAATCCACCTCTATGCACATTTGAACCCCCATGCATCATGTGCCATGCCGATAAGTGTGGGCGGTCATGATTCGACATTTCACTTGATCACCAGAGTCGTGGATCAGCTCAGTGTTCTTGTCTTGACCATACCACGTGGCCAAGTCATCCAGGGATTTACTTCCCTTTCTTCCCCTTGTTTTCTTCCCCTCATTCTTGCTAGTTGTCACCAAGTTCTCCAATTTATTTCTTCTCATAAAGTGACCCACCATTTTGACTGTCTACATGTAATTTCTTTAATCAGTGTACGATTTTCATTTGTTTCTTGGTCATTGGTTTTTCTGTCTGTCCATGGTATTCTTTGCATGTTCCTCAGAAACCACATTTCCACAGCCATCAGATGTTTTTCAGCTTGTTTGTTGAACTTACAACTTTATTAGATGACAAGGGGCAACAGAGAAGACAGGACTAGGACCAGGAACTATACATGTAGCACCTCTCTGTGGTGCAGGATATCCACAGACTAGGTTCCCAGTCTTGCTATAGTTCCAAGGATCGCCTCTCCTCAGATGTGAATCTCCAGTACCAGTATTGCACACCCCACTAGCTCCTGTGCTTGGAAAGAGGAATGAGAGTTCTACAAAAGCCTCTGGCGGGGATGGTACTTCAGTACCAGGTAGAGAGGAGAGTCTTAACACCAGCCTGACCCTGATAAATGCAGGCCTTTTCCATGGCTCATGAGACCTGAATGCCGATGTTATGGTCTCAAGAGTCAGAACTCAATCTTCCAGGGGCCTTCCAACTGACCAATTAACCTACATAGCATGCATCTTTCCCATGGAAACATACGCCTGTGAGACCTGGACACTTACTAAACAAACTAAAAAGCGCATGGATGCCTTTGAATATAAATGTTATAGACAAGTTCTAAAAATATCTTGGATAAAGAAAAGAACAAATGCATCCATACTTCAAGAGCTGAATACTGAAGAAGGTTGGCTATTAAAGATGATAAAACAAAGAATATTGAAATATTTTGGTCACTTGAAATGTCACGAAAGTTTGGAGAGAACAATAATGGAGGGGTATATGCCTGGGAAGAGAGGAAGAGGAAGGCCAAAAAGAAGATGGGTGCAAGATGTGGCAGATGATCTCCAGATGGGTGTATCAGACGCGGGACATCTTGCTTATTAATGAGAGGTTTTCCGGAAGGTTGTTATGGGAGCGAGGTTCTGCAAAGGATATGCTACTGAATGAATGAATGAAGCATGATATGATAAGACCAGTGTCTTTCCTCAATGTTTTTTAAACTTCGAGAACAAGACCAGTATCCAGGTTTGAAACTAGTATCAATATTGAAGAGCTGGATGGTTAACACTTACATAGACATGCGACATGCATTTGATTAGAAATGTTTACAAACAGGCTGATATCATATCAATGCTACAGCATAAATTTTATGTACTACAGGCTGATATCATATCAATGATACAACATAGACTGTCATAACAACTCTTCCTGATCTCTTTGATAGTGCAATTGGATACTTAGTCCTCTCAGGTAAGAGTGAAAAAATAAAAAGTCCTGCACATAATTTGTGCAACAGGAAAAAATATCAAACATTTGGAAAACGAAGTGCAGGCTGCAAGGAAAATGCCCTGAAAAATTATTAGGTAGAAAACCTAGCCATAGGTAGATAAAGCCTATTTATTACCTTCAAAGGAATCTGTCTAGAGGAGGTGAACTTTAACAAAGTGAAGCCGAAGTCATATATACAGATCTCTGAATTAGAGAGGTTAATAACTAAGTGTTATGCGTTCCACTCAAAAAATAAACAAAGAATAATATGAAGAATGTTTGCAAAATGCAAAGTACCGGGGTGAGAGTTACTATTAGTTTAAAACTGATGTTGAAATTCATTAAACAAACCAACAAAGAGCAGTAATCCTAAAACAGACAAGCCATATACATGTATATGTATTTAGTATTTCAGCCAAAGTATTAATCGTTTATTCGCTCCATATGATATACATGCACCTGACGAGATGCAACAAAATATGTCAGCTAATAAATCATGCCATATATTGTTTATGGCTTCTGTGTGTAAATTCACTAAGGGAATACATTGTTTTGAATCCCTAAATCGTTCAGAACCACCACCATGAGATGTTAATGAAGCTATTACTTTCCACACTACCCTTTCATTGACTTATTTTATTTATGAACTCTTTCTGTCACAGGCAGCTGCTACTTTTTCTGATAAAAAAAGAGTTCAAGTAACAACCGTGGTAGCACAGTGGCTATACGCTCACCTGCTGGCCTGGCAGTCATGGGTTCAATTCATATAGAGGCGTCTTAAATGTTTTAAATTCATGTGAGCCCCCAGGAGGACCCTGCCTAAAATGGATACCATGAAATGTCAAGTAAAGACAGTCGGAGTGGTATGACATCACCCATCGAGTGCTGATTGGTCTAGAATCATATGACCAGAATGTGTTTAAAAGGGTCCTTTAATTTGTTAACGTCACAGGCAATAACCTTAAGGAAAGAAAAAGAGCTTAAGAAAAGAAAAAGAGCTTAAGAAATTACTGGAATAAATTAGGTCATGGCAACAGCCATGCAGAGCTTTAGGAGTTAAACTAATAATGATGGTTAATATAACAACTGGCTGGAACCCGATGTTCATTATCAAAGAATACCTATTGTCACCATATTTAACCATAAGTGCAATGACTTCTTCGTTTCATCTTCCCTGGTAACATAAGCCTTCACCAACTCAAGCTAAGCCTTATATAGAGTAGTTCACGACTGGTTGGATTTTGCATCTTAAATTTACTAGGATAAGGTTAGTAAACCTCACTGCACCATTCTGTCACCTCTTACAACAGGCATGGAAGGTTACAGTGCTTTGCTTCCCGTAACTGATTCAGTACCAAACAAAAAGAAGGTTTGGGCCAAAGATGGTACATAATCAAATGAATGAGAATTATAATGTAAATTACCATTCACTGAGCATTGAAATTGCTGAAGAAACCACGAAATAGAGCAAACAACATGATGACCCTAGTACGGTGTCCTTCTGTCCAAATGGAAGGTCACATTTGGCGGTAAATTATCCTTTGCCACTGAATCAGTTAAAAGGGCCCTGTAACACATAGGCATTGCTAATATCTACTTTAGTTGTGTTTTTGACAATAATGTTATGTCCACCTTAACATTTAAGCAGTTGATAATGCCCTGGATATTACTGACCTAGATGTCACTGTGTTAAATTTATTCATACCTGTCAAAGTGACTTGACAACTTTAATGATGCTGTGAATGGTAATATTATTTATGATTATAGCTGCCAAAGTGACTTAACTGTAATTACCCTGTCAGTGGTATTATTATTTTATTATGTTTATAGCTGTCAAAGTGACATAACTAATGATACTGTCAGTGGTAATATTATTTTTTACGTTTATAGCTGTCAAAGTGGCCTAACTGTAAAGAATACTGTCAGTGGTAAAATTATGTGTTTATATTTATAGCTGTAAAAGTGACCTAACTGTAATGATACTGTCAGTGGTAAAATTATTTGTTTATGTCAAAGTGAGTGAGTTGACAATTACTGAGATTAGAAAATTTGTTTACATTCCCCTTCTTCTTTTTCCCTTGAGACTATTAGCGGAGCAGAGGCCCTCAAACGTGCACACAAAGACTTTTGTAGGCCAGTCCATGGTTAGTTTTGGATGTTGGCTTGATTTTTTTCTAGGGTGTTAGACAGCCAGTCTCGGACCAACCTTCTTTAGCTGCCTTTTATGACATACTCTGGAGATCTACAGTGCAACTATCCTTTACTTCCTCCTTGGGGCCATGGTAATACACGGGCAAAGTTTATTTATACTTGTCAAAGTAAATGACTTTACAAGTTTCCAAGATACAAAAAGTCAAAAGTTTATTTACATCTGTCACAATGAGTAGAGTATAACAGTATACCACAACAATGATATACAGACCAGATGGAAGCAGAGGAAGAGGCCAACCACATAAACGATGGACAGAGGGAATAGCAGAGTCCATTGGAATATCAATACATAAAGCACATAAGCGGGCACTCTTCCGTTGTTTATATTTCACCTCGACACTGTAAGGTACAAGAGGAACAAGATGAGAAGAGATGAGATAGTGAGTGAGATGACAAATTCCTGTATTACTGACAATGTCTATTAATAAGTTGAGTTGAGTCAAGAACTGATATCACTGCACTCGGGGCATTCCCATTATCTTCAACAGCCAGCATTGAGTTCCAATACTAATGGTGCCCATTGCAATCTGATTATATGTCCGTCCTGCTTTACCTCTGAGTGACGACTGTCAACCAGATCCTCTGACCACCCCCTACTGCTGCATTCTCTATAGACCATGATAGTCCATCTGATCTTCTGCACTAATCTAATTCTCCCATAGGGCCTTAACCACATCTGTTTATTAATGAGACTCGTTGTAGAGCAATGGCTATTATGCTTGCCTGCTGGCCCAGTGGTTAGAATTCACATGGAGGCCAGATATTTAACACTGACTAAGCCTCCAAGTTGATCCAGCCTAAAATGAGTACCAGGAAATATCTGGGGAAGTAAAGGTGACCATTTGATACTGACCACATCATCACTCAAGTACCGATGGGTCTATATAAATATGGGGCTAGTACTACATATGCCTCAAGACGTATATACAGGATCTATTATATTTTTATTTACTATAGTTTGGACTGCCAGAGTAGCTAACAATGATTGCCTGAAAGAGGCTAATGAAACTAGAACATTATATACAACAATAAGAAAGAGACAAACAGCATTCTTTGGTCATGTGATGAGAAGAGAGGCATTGGAGAACATAGTGACAACTGGAAAGAACAAGGGGAAGAGAGGCAGAGGCTGACCAAGAGAAATGATGCTGGATGGATTGAGATGGTGGCATGGAGGAATATCAGCAGCAGAGTTGATCCAGAATACCAAAGACCAAGACATGTGGAGAGACATGAACGCCTATGCCAGCTAGCATGGGACTTGATGATGATGATGGTTTGTTTATGCCTGTCAAAGTAAGTGAAGTATTGTGAGTGAAGAAGTTTATTTTTACCTGTCAAATGAGTGACTTAACAATGCACATAAAAGTATTACGAGTGGCATGATTAATTCTGTTTGTCAAGATAATCTAACATCTCAAATGCGGTGAGTGATATGCTCGTTTCTATATGTCAAGGTAAGTTACTCATACATTCTTTTGAGTGATACGTTTGTTTTTACCCATGAACATTTCATAAAGTATATTTATAAAGTAATTGGTCTGTTAAAGTTTCTTACTTTGGCTGTTACAGTCTTCTATTTTGTTCATTAAAGTATCCTAAGACAAGAAACAACACTGTGTATGAGGGACCAAATATAGCTTCTTTTAGAACACTGTGTCTTATTTTGACCCTGAGAGGCAAAAAAGAAAAGAAGAAGACGACAGCACAACCCTGAATGTTAAGCAGCAGGTAGTGATAACCCATTCACAGAAACTGCAGCAGTTTTATGAAACCACTTTGGAGTTCACATATACTAAGATCATCGCCACCTCAGAAATAAAAGTGAGGCATATATTTAATGAGCTGGTGTATCACAGCAGCGTCACAACAAGGCTTCAAATAGATTACTCACAATAGAATAACATTTCATATGTTATAGGTTTAGGTCTTATATGTTATAGTGAGTGATTTGGCTACTTCTGCCTGTCAAGTTCAGGTCTCATATGTTATAATGAGTGATTTGGTTACTTCTGCCTGCCAAGTTAATGTCTCATATGTTATAATGAGTGATTTGATTATTTCTGCCTATCAAGTTTAGGTCTCATATGTTATAGTGAGTGATTTGGTTATTTCTGCCTATCAAGTGTAGGTCTCATATGTTATAATGAGTGATTTGCTTACGCCTGCCTGTCAAGTTTTGGTCTCATATGTTATAGCGAGTGATTTGGTTAATTCTGCCTGCCAAGTTAACGTCTCATATGTTATAGTGAGTGATATGGTTATTTCTGCCTGTCAAATTTAGGTCTCATTTGTTATAATGAGGATTTGGTTACTTCTGCCTTTTAAGTCAAAATCCCATATGTTATAGTAAGTGATTTGGTTATTTTTATCAGTCAAGGTCAATCAACAATGTATGTTTACTTTTCTTCCTTTTCCTATCCCTAATTTTCCTTTCAGCATCAGGTTAAGAAGAGAGATCCAGAGCAAGCTTTAGTATGTGCTCCGCACATGTTAAACAGTCTTTGATATTCCATCAATCCATTGTTTTCAAGGGTTACCGCCTTCTCTATTTTCATCGTCCACATGCTAAAGTTCTCTGTGGGTAATTATTTTTGCAATCTTTATTTATTTACAAACTTGGAGTTTTGAGTTCATTGTTTCATTGGAGGGCAGTTTGAGTGGGTGGCAAGAGCATTTTATGAATCCAGTAGGATAACCATTTAAATATCCGGTTCTCTTGAGGGTTTCACATTTCTCTGCTAGTAGCTCTTGGTTGCATATCCTCCTGGTACAGCTGACCAGGGCCCATGCAAGGAGACTTTTGTATTGGATAGATGTAAAGATGTGGAAGTGTAAGTACTGGCCCACCCATGTGTCTTTTCCATACATTGATCATCACACCACAATGATCCTCCCTACATCTGATTAGTATTTCTAAAAACAATGTTTTATTTGTCACAAATAGAACTGCACCCATATCAACCCCATTTGTGAAAGAACCAGTGCCTTCATATGTAAAATCAAACTGTATATATCAATTTCACTGCAGGTGCCAGTTTATCTACATAGGCAAAATGAAGAAACAGCTAGGACACAAGAGTAGAAGAACACGTCCAAAAGTGGTACAGAAACAAGTAAAAGAATAGTTTGGAAACTTTATAAAACCAACCAAAGGAAAAAAGCCTACATTATCCATTGCACACCACCTGCTGGACTCTAGACAAGTGGCTGATAAAGAAAATTCATTCCATACCATATGCTAAACTACACATTTAACTAGTCTTCTTCTTCAGCGTTCCGAGCCATTGAGGTTCTTTGCTGCAAATACAATCCGTCTCCATTCGTCTCTCTGGTGGACCTTCTCTTGCCAGTCACTTTTTAACTAGTGAATGTTGAAATTTGCAGAGGCAGCTGCGATATAGACGTGTAACCAAAATTATGTTATATAACTGAACCATCTGACCTGCGTTTAAAATTTTTTTTATTGTAGCCTAACACTAGTGTTGTCCCCACTTGCTTTTGATGTTCTCACCTCTGATTTTGTCTTCTTTTGTTACATTTAGAATTCATGTAGGCATTTCATTCCAGTAATTTCAATTTGTTTTTTCTCATTTGTTGTCCTTTGTGTCCAAGTCTGATGGTGACAGCATAATGTTGATAGAAAAATTGTGTTTAACAGTGATCTTTCTGTGACACTTCTTACAAAATTTCTAACACATGTGCAGTGATTTGGTTTGCTTAATTGTGTCTATATTTGATTTCATGCGAACAGATTAAAGCTGTTAATTCCATTTGTTACATGACACAATAATGACTGAAACCTTCTTCTGAATATTAACAAACAAAGAAAATGCTTACTGATACAACTTCACATCAACCAAAATTTACAACCAACAATGAAAACATTTAAAATGTCACAAACTTTGAATACTATGACTCCATCACTTATACCAATGGAGACGGCCCAAAAGAAGCCTGGCATTAGCAATGCAGAAGTTAAACAGTGTGACAGACCAATGTAATAATACAAGCACCCCGGGAAGGTTAACCCGGTCAACAAATGCCCGCAGAAGTCAGATGTGTCGGCCTAACGGCGCAAGAACGCAGCTCTGCTGTAAACAGGCATAACGCAGTCACATCAAAAAAAAAAATCTGGATGACCGCAGAAGAAGAAGAATACAAGCAAAGAATAGTAACAATGTTGAGAACATAGATATTTCCTGTGGAAATTTACAGATATGAATAATACAAATGCCGAAGACAAAAATCATACCACGGAGACCCCCCATGGTCAATTTATTTCCTCCTCTAAAGGTAAGGTAAATTATAAGATGCAAATAAATTACGCATTTAACTCTAACAATCAAGAAATTATATAAGTTAAAAATACCCCATATTTATATTTTAATTTCATTATATTTGTGTTATACTATAAGACTATGTTACCATTATTAAATCAGATTACTGATATTTTGTCCACTGACTTGCACTCCTGGTTTAATCTTTCATAGGGGTTTGTGTTATTTTATTCAAACTATACAACACAAAGTTAACTAGTAAGTAAAAGTAAAGGACCCCCTTACACACCTAAATGCACACTGGGCATAGCACAGGGCGCTAGACATATTTTGGTACTTTTGCTTTCTTTCACCCTAAACAAACTTTGCCAGCTATATTTAGAGTCACCAGCTATATTTAGCGCTGACGGTGATCTCCTCTGTGTTCGGGTGGAGTGCGTGTCAGCGCGTTTCAATTGCCCCACACCACAGTGTTGTTTCTTTGGGCTGTGGCAACCGTTTCTGTCTCCCTTCGATCATCATTTGCATCGGTCCTGCAATCACTTTCCGGTTAGGGTTAGGGGGTAGGGTACACACACTAACCCTAACCCTAATCCTAACCGGAAAGTGAAAGAATAGCGCACCACCGCCGCCGCATAAAATTGCGCACCGAGCTACGGCGCAACACACGGAAACCCCCTGAATGTTCGGCGCAACACAGGAAACCCCTGGATGTGACGTCATACCCTGGGATTCCCTTTTGTTTGGGGTGAAAGAAAGCAAAAGTACCCATATTTCTATAGACCAATCAGCTCTTGGTGGATGATGTGGCCAAAGATAACTAGATGACTAGTGTTTTATTTGAACAACTGGACCTATTTGATTACCAATATTTAAAGATGCAAACATGATACTGACCAAATAACCCTTTGAATGCTGATTTGGTCATATAAAAATATGAGGCTTGAACTGTAAAACATATACATCACAAGGGATGTAAAAGTGTCCGACATTTAAAGACTATATATTACTAGTACATATTTACATCTCCTTTAGAGCTTTCAAATCAATGGTTTCCAGTACATTATATCTTTTTTGTTGTGTAAGTTAATGTGTGTATATGTGTTGTTATCATTCCTATCTCATTATTGCCAGGAAATAACTCAAATCAAGGTGCCAAGTTGAAAATCACATCACTGTTAGGCAAAATACTTAACATTAGACTAATGAATGCATTATGAATATTTCCTGTTGCTATGATTACTACTACTGCTACTATATTTACTACTACTAGGACTACCACTACTTATACTCTTCCTCTTAACACGACTACAACATTACCTACTAATACTTATACTATTACATCTACTGCTGCCACTCCTCGAACATCAACAATAATTACTACTACTACTATTACTACTAGTACTACTGATTACTGCTAAATCCAAACTCTATTAATATTTTAAAAATATAACTACTTAAATTAAAACTTAGTGTTACTCAAATATGGTTATTGTTAACAATTTAAATTAGTAAATTCAATAAGACAATAAAGATAATAATTTATAACAATGTAATGTAAGTTAACCATTAACTTGAAAATTCACCACTGAATTCAAATTGTGATACCTCATTAATTCAAACAGAATGTCATTATTATTATTATTATCAATGAGAAACTGCGTAATCAAGACATTAATTAACATTGTCATTATTATATTATTAATTATATTGCCATCATTATTAATTATTTTATATTTATTACTGTGACAAAACAATTATATTAACAATTACTAAATATTCTATTTCTACAGTTCTACAGTACCCTAACCAACGATAACAGTCTTAATAAAATAATACTCTACACTCTTATACTTATATTCAAATACCATCTACTTTATTCGCAGAATCATCAACATTACATCAATCTACTGACTCACGATCACAATGTTTGTGAAAAAGACTGTAGTGAAGTGTTAATGTTGAAATCGGCAACGGCAACGGTTTCTACTTTCTTATTTTTCGCCTACTCACAAGTTTAGTCCAGCACAGTTCACAGCCGCATTCATACAATTTCACCAAAACCAGGAAATATCAAACAACAATTAAACCTGTAGGTCCGTGCAGCTGTCTGCTGCCGTACTGATCATAATTTATGATGTGAGGGACTGGTGGGTTCCAGGACTGGTGATTGATCACGTCAATGGCCTAGATCAACCGTCTGCCAGCAGTGCAGAAGTCTCCGCCCGCTTTTCTAAACTTCACACAATGAAGAGTTACTGATAAAAGGGGAACTTTGCGTATATAGTTATAATATAGAAGTATTAGACAGGCTCAATCAATCAATCCTATGTCGTCGCCACAATTAAGGTTGGCTGCAATAGATCTCCTACACCGCCTGTCTTTCATTTTGACTGTACATCCTATTAGGCTACTTGTCCATTTCTTTATGTTATCTTCCCCCTTGTATCATTGTCTACCTATTGCTCGCTTACTTTCAACTTTATCGATGGTATCGATGGAGGGCAAACAAGACATCTGGTAGACGATGCGTGTTGAGATGAAGCGCCGTGGTAAAAACACCAGGCAGCAAGCACGACATGTGGCTTCTGATCATCAGAAGTAGTTCCCCCTTCACCGAATGTTTTGGCCACTTTACCTTTTCGACACTCTCAAAAGAGGTGCGCCCGTCTGGGTTGTGCCTCCCGGTCGTTTTTCGCCTGTCGTGTGTATGTATCGATATGTTTTTATAAATAAGAATAAGTGTTGTCTTTTGTGGCCGAAATGTTTCACTTGCCTCTTTTTTAATTTCTTCCATCGATGCTCTTTTCATTTCCACTTTCGCTCGCTTTTAATTCAAGCGCAGTCCAGACACGTACTTATAATTCTAGTGGCACTGGACTGATATTTGTGTTTGGATTAGCTTTCCTTATTACCAGTCTTCCCCGCCATCAGGCGAACCCACTCCGACTTCTGAGGTACTTGCAATTTACGTTTCGAAACAGTGGCGTGCAGAGGTTCTTTGATGCCCGGGGGGTCCCAATCCCTTGATTGGATGCCCCTAAATTGTTCTTTACCTCATTCATTCCTCCTCCCCTCCGACTGTACTGTGCTGCCCCCTCTCCCTAACTGGATGCCCCCCTCCCGATTGGATGCCTGGGGCCGTCGCACCCCTGCACCCCCCTCTGCACGCCACTGTTCCCAAATCAAGGTTGAGAAGTCAACGTTTTATCAACTGACCGGTGTAGGGATTGAACCCGCTACTTCGGCATCAGCACACCAGCTGTTTAAGAGCACGGGCTTTTATCCATTTGGCCATGCTGACCTCCCTCTAGAACCTGGATATTTTATTGTTTTTGTTTTCATGAAACACGACATATTGTTCTGTATATCCTATCTCCAGGGCATCTATTCGACTTTCATTGCCCAAACTTCTGCACCATATATTAGCGTTGAATACACAGAACATTTATATCCTTGTAATGCGTTGTTAATCTCTCTACATGTTAACAATCATTTCATGTTGTTGAAAACAAGTTTGGCCATTCCTATTCTCTGTTTTATTTCAGGCTACGTCTTGCGATGATATTACAATATAAAGAAAACTGTTTAACCAATTCAATAAATTCAAATATTTGGAGGGGGTGGGGGTGGTGAAGTGGGAGGTCAAACAAGACATCAGATAGAAGATGCGTGTTGAGATGAGCCGTGGTTAAAAACTCCACCAGGGAGCGAGCACGACAGGTGGTTTTTGATCATCAGAAGCGGTCCCTCTTCGCCGAATGTTTTGGCCACTGTACATTTATGACCCTCTCAGGGGTTGCGCCCGTCTGGGTTGTTCCTCCCGGACGTTCTTCTCCTATCGTGTGTATTTATCGAGTCGTTCCCTTATCGACATCGCTGTGTCTGCCCAGAAGCCACCCACCCTGGGAAGGGAAAAAAGGGGGGGGGGGTGAACCATTGGGCACCCGGTGCATCTACCAGCGTTGACACTGCACCGTGACTGAACGTGGAAAAACCGATATCGTCCCCCGGCGGTTGGCCGTGGTCTTCGCCTCTGCTTTGCTGGCTAGCTATGACCCAGTCAGTAATAGTGCTGCCGTATTGACTCGTTGCCTCCTTCGTACCCCGTTGACAGTTTGCGGATTCACCCCCCCCCCCCGGAATATGCCATGCAAAAGCCTCATTTCACAAGATGCAATGGACGGGTCGACAAAAACGAGTTGTAGAATCCGTAAGCTCTTCTAGAACACAATCACAAGTGACAAATCGGACACTTCGGTTAAAGCTATCGTCAGCACACAAACAACAAATATGCACTGACACAACTACAACAATATATGCACATACACACAGAACAGCATCTCCAGTATGGTTGCTTTCCTGTGAGTAGGGGGGGGGGATTTTATGGACAGGGAGGAACTGTGATATCCGTATAGATGCACACTATATTGCAAACGATAGCTATACCAAACGTGGCAAACCGAGATATTACAGGTAATTTCATACTTGTACGGTTACACCAAATCTCCCCGAGAGAGACAGGATAGAAGATAGCTATAGTTAGAAATACGGAGGGAGTGACAACTGAAAGGGTGGGGAAGCAGAAGAGCGGTTAAATGCCTCCAATTAAATGAAACTGCTGACTGTTAAGGTGGTGATAGGCGCATACATATATACGAATATGGTTGTATGAATGTTTGTTGATGTGTGTAGATGTATATATGGTATGTGCGCTCACACTTAACAGTCCATCCAGACTTTAGGGTTCTCTTGGTACACACACAAAGAAGCACAGACAATTAATTTCGTTATTATCACCATCATATTTAGGTGCACACATTATTGCTCTTTATCATTCGCCCACTATAGCCAACCCTTGACTGGCACCCACTCATTCATTGTACGGACATCCACTGAGGCACTCCTAGGTTTTCACTCTCGGATCACCATCACATCTCCATTGCTTCCAGTTTCCCTCCCTTTTACTTTTACCACTTCCACTTATTTACCTGGGATCTTCACTGAGCCGTTACCATCCCCTACCCTGGTCCCCACAACACCACAGTCTCCCCAGCTGTCAATAAAAGAGGATCAATGTGAAATGCATGTTAATATCACAGCCTGGGATTCTGAGATAAGTAGATACATTTTTTTTTCTTCAAATTTTCAGTTGGATAAGTAGATACATTTTTTTTCTTCAAATTTTCAGTTGTTTTAAATAAGTATAGACTATTATTCTACAACCCAGAGTAGAAGAAGACAAGACTGAAAATACCATAAAGTACTTTTACACTTTAGAGAAGAAGAACGAAGACGTTGAATGCATGAACATTTTATAAACACACCAAAATAGAAAGAACACAAAATTTCATTTATTTCATAGACAACTGATCAACCCTCAACTTGAATATCAGACGTTTTAACATCAGTAAGAATTTTCACCCGAAGATGTGAAGATTAGAACAGCGCAGTGACGTCATCAGGAGTGTAGAAACGAACTCGTCTGCTCGGCATCAACAACTAAAAAAACCGTTATCTGAGAAATGACCCTTGACACTGTCAACAGCCAGTCACACAAACATTGCGATGGCATCAGTCGAAACTTCAAAGTCGAATTTGGGTACTTTTGCCTTTATTCACCCCAAACAAACGGAATCCCAGGGTATAACGCCACATCCAGGGGTTCTCTGTGTTGCGCTGTAGCTCGGTGCAACAGTTGCTCTCGGCGACATCCGCCAACTGGCAAAATGAAATGCTTGTAAACTCTTGAGCCCAGCAGTATACGAAAAGAATGATGATCCGTCTGTACGGGAGACGCGAGCCTTACAGCCATGTGCCTGGTGTCAGCGGGAGGATGTCCTGCCGACGTGGTGAATGTCGTCGGCATCTCCATCTGTCCTGACGCTCAGTCAGCGATAGCACCATGATAAAATGATGAGAACAGCAGAATGTCAGATGCCATGATGCTGCAGAAAAGCAACGCTACTCTGCTTGTCGTGGACAGCTTCTGCCAGTTCCAGAAAACTCATGATGACAAACACACACACACACACACACACACACACACACACACACACACACACACACACACACACACACACACACACACACACAGAGAGAAGCAAAAGAAACACTGTGGTGCAATTGAAACGGACTGACACGCAGTGTACTCGAAGACAGAGGAGATCACCGCCAGTGCTAAATATAGCTGGTGACTCTAAATATAGCCGGTGACGTTTGTTTGTTGTGAATTAAGGCAAAAGTACCCGAATAATTGATCGCCTGTCTTAGTTACTGATATGATCTGTGGAGACAGTCGGAAATAAACCACTGTTAGAAGGGATGTGGCCTTTGACACTGCGTGTAGATGACATTTGAAGACGATAACGAAGAAGGGATTTTACTGTATTTTATTTTTATGTTGTATTATTGCTTCACATTTTGTTTAATGCATCTCTCTCTCTCTCTCTCTCTCTCTCTCTCTCTCTCTCTCTCTCTCTCTCTCTCTCTCTCACACACACACACACGCACATACGCACGCCGCACACGCACACACAGACACACACACGCACATACGCACGCCGCACACGCACACACAGACACACATCCGACCTCTCTGGTGAAGAGGTTACAGACGTAATCCGTAATCCTGCATACCCCGTTCTAAACACAGCTGCGGGGGATTTGCCAGTTGACCGTCTTGCGTTGGTTTTCATACAATTCTGTGTGTACCCGTCGTTCAGAAAGCAATGGCAAACAATTGAACATAAACATACCAAAATAATCACAAACAAATATGCTGGGGTAGACTGCGACGTCCTGTAAAGGATATGCAACAAAATCTCTCTCACCCCTCTCTCTCCCTCTCTCTCTCTCTCTCTCTCTCTCTCTCTCTCTCTCTCTCTGATATACACATAGAATGGGCAGTTCATCAGTCGTACTATGTCAATGAACTAAATATCACAGAGATGGAAAATAGATGCAATAAGGCAAACCAACTCATTGAACAAATGGCGCCAATACTAAAGAACAAACATGTATCAATAACTACTAAGAAAGCACTTTACAACACAATCTTCCTACCAACTCTATCCCCATCGATTGACGGACGTCGGTCGCGGCGATTGGGCAATCTTGAGCATAGCCTACGATGGGTAGCGTTGTGATGTTCTGTTGTGATAATTTGGTGTGTCCAGTGTGTGCCGCGTGGTTACACACCCGCTTCACACGCGTGATCCGGGACAGTTTCCGGATCCGGTCAGGGATATGCACTACTGACGAGCTCAAATGAGGGCGAAACTCGAGTATAGTGCTTCCATATTGACGTGGATAGGCCTTAGGTTCATACCAGAATGCGATCGGCGTTGCCAGTAGTGGGTTGTGCTCAATATTTAAATTTCAAATCCCGAAACAACCACATAATCAACTCTATATTGCCAATGCCAAACCTGGACAATGACAGAAAAAGAGAAAAGAAAAATCACAACAACAGAAATGAGATCCCTGAGAAGAATACTCAATGTATCAAGAAGAGATAAGATCGGAAATGCCCCTCTGCTGTGTGTCAACCGTGACGAGGTAGAGGGGCGTGTGTGTTCCAATAACCCCAAGAGCTATGCCGACGGAGCACAGCTACTGGTAGGGTCACCCATGTCGGACAGGTCAAGGGAGAGGGGACCAGACCAAGTGACACACAAACCTGCTGCCTTGTAGGTAGACTGGGGACGTCAAAGGCTAGGGAAAGCATCCCGAATAAATGCTTGTCGAAATCGGATGTACTGAGCCACAGGCTTGACAAAGCAGTGCAACGTAACTTAATTCATGATGTCACAAGTCTAAATTAATCGTTATGGTGCTAATCCCGCGAAGTCCCATCAGGCGGTGATAGTGCCTGACCCCTGCCTCGAGGGGGTCCACCCATGACTACTGGTGGTCACCTTCCCCTGTGCTGTGGAGTCAAGGCACAGAGGAGTAGGTTAAGAGCTATTGACCAAATACCCCGGACACTCAACATACTACAGTGGAATGCAGAAGGAGTTTATAACAAGAAAGCCTCCCTAACAAAGCGTCTTCATAAAGATATAATAGATGTGGCATGCATTCAAGAGACACACCTCAATGCCAATCACAAATTCTCAGTCAGAGGATATCAGGCCACACGTTTTGACCGTGAAGGACACAAAGGAGGAGTTCTAATACTTACACGAAATACAATACCTTGCAGCGAAGTATCTGTGATCTCTGACAACCAAACGGAAATTATAGGTGTTGATATAATGATAAAGGACGTAAAAATAAGAATTTACAATCTGTATAGCCCAGCAGATAAGGACCTCACACTCTCAAACATGAAAATAACTGACACAAACTGCATTATTGTCGGAGATTTTAATAGCCGTTCAGAAAGATGGGGATACCCGGATACTGACAAAAGAGGAGATGAAGTGGTGGACTTGGAAATAGATGCAAATATCCATCTACTCAACAAAGCGGATGACACACCGAGCTTCTACTCCAGAAGATGGCTTACCACTTCTACTCCAGACTTAGATTTCTGCACAGGAGACATCTTCCACAAAATCGATCGCCATGTGCTTGACCAATTAGCAGGTAGTGACCACAGACCAATCAAGATTGTAATGAATATGGAGTATGTTCCTCAGGAGCAAAAGCCTTTGCCCCGCTGGAATTACAAATGAGCAGATTGGGACAGATTTGCCATACTAACAGACATCGATCTACACAGACACCGATCTACACAGATGGGTCGGTCGTCCGACATGTGAGAAGCTCATGGGCCTTTACAGCTCGGGCCGAAGGGAGAATTGTGAAGGAGGACTCTGGTGCTTTTACTGAAACCACAAGTAGCCTGACCATGGAAGTCATGGCAGTAAGTAAATCAATAACATGGCTCGAGACACAGACATTCACTAGGGATTGTTTCCTTAGCGACTCAATGAACATGATCAAGAGGATAGAGGAGGGGTCGATCCGAAGAGAATGGTTGCTGCCTCTGGAGCGGTCTCGACTGGCAAAGATTAGTTTCATCTTCGTGCCAGGGCATGCGGGAGTACAAGGAAATGAGCGGGCTGACAAGCTCGCAGGTGAGGCTACTGTGGAGGGCGGACGCGCCATGGACCAGGCCGACATTCTGAATGCTCTACGAGAAGTAAGACTTTTGCGAGAACCAAGTGATGACTGTGAATCTACAACAATGGCCAGACTGCGAGAGCAGCAAATTAAAAGAGGTGTGGCCAAACAAGAACACTACGCAGGAAGCCAAAGAAGATTGATAAACCAACACAGAACTGGCGTCGTTTGCCGCTAAACGCTGCGGGATTTGCTGAGGAGGGGATCCGAGCACTTATGGACTGAATGGTTCGATGTGCAATGAGGATGATCTGTCGACTAACTAACTAACTAACTAACAGACAAATATTGTGAAAACATAAATACACGATATGGCAAAATGAAGCAAATGGTGGAAAGTCTAAACAGAACAATAACACAGGCAGCCACTGAGTCTATTCCAAGAGGAGCGAGGAAAAATTACAAACCATACTGGACTGAAGAACTACAAATTTTGGAGGACAAAGTTGAAGATGCCAGGAAGACAGCAGAGAGAGAACAAACAATTGAAGCGAACATCTCTCTCAAAGCCATCTCAGCAAAATATAAAAGAACAGTAAATCAAACAACAAGAGATTGTTGGAGGGAAAAAACAGAAAACTTGAATTTTGATAGGGATGGAAACAAACTATGGAAACTAGTGAAAGCCATGAACAATGAAGGACCTAGAAACAAACAAATAACAATTAAACAAGGAAATGCCTTGCTTACAGGAACAAAGGCTGCAAATGCACTAATGGAACACTATGCAAGTGCAAACCACATTGATATTACAACCGAACAGAATATATGATGGCAAATCTAACAATGGAAGAAATGGAACAGGCAATGAATACCCTAAAAAAGAAGAAATCACCAGGAAAGGATGGAATCACAAATGAAATGCTAATAGGACTAGGCACCAAGGCAAACAAGAAACTACTAGCAGTTCTAAATCACAGCTGGAAGAGAAGAATAGTCCCACGGGCATGGAAGGAAGCTATACTAATACCAGTCCCAAAGAAAGGAAAAGACCTGGAAGAACCAAATGGCTATCGACCTATCAGTCTACTTAGCTGTGTAGGAAAATTAATGGAACGCATTATCAATGGCAGGCTAACATGGCATCTGGAAGAAAACCAACACTCTTAACACCACACCAAGCAGGATTGAGAAAGTACAGATCCACTGAAGATCAAATAACCTATATAGCTCAGGAAATAGAGGATGCCTTCCAAGAGAAAAAGCACACACTAGCGGTCTGGATAGATTTAGAAAAAGCATTTGATAAATTATGGAAGGAAGGACTGAAAGCAAAACTGCAAAAAATGCATGTCTATGGGAAAATGTATAAATGGATCAGCCACTACCTTGAGAACAGAACTGCCAGGACAAAAGTACATGCAAACCAGCAAAATGATGCTGTTGGAGCAAGGTGTCTCCCAAGGAGGAGTTCTTTCACCAACATTATTCCTAGCATATATAAATGACGTCACGGAAAATTTTCCAGCTAGAGTACACACATCCTCCTTTGCAGATGACCTAGCCATATGGACATCTGAAGAATATATTAGTACTGCTAACAGCAGAATACAGCAAGCCTTATTAGCACTAGAGGACTGGTCAAAATCATCGCTAGTGAAGATAAGTGAGGAGAAAACAACATGCACAGTGTTCTCCCTCTCAAATAAAACTCAGCAACCTAAGCTGGTATTGAATGGAAAAATATTGCGCCATGAAGAAAATCCAAACTATCTAGGAGTCACCTTTGATCGTCGTCTGAATTGGAAGACACAGGTTGAGAGAAATCGAACAAGAGCAAGGCAAAGAATGGCAATCATGAAAAAGCTTGCCGGTACAACGTGGGGAGCAGATGAGAAAGTTCTCAAGAAGTTATATACTGGACGGGTGAGGCCAGTACTGGAATATGGCATTGCATCTTTGGCAACAGCAGCTCAGTCAAACTTTAACAAAATAAGTAGAGTCCAAACTCAAGGAATGCGAATCATAACTGGAAGTCTGAAGACAACGCCTATTAATGAACTAGAAAAGATCACTTGTTTACAACCAATGCAGGATAGAAGAGATAACAGAGCCCAGCAACAAGCAGAACAATTTAGAAGATTGACAGACCACCCTATGTATAACAGGTTTAATGGTTTTGGAAAGGGAAGACTGAAGCGTAGCAACTTTGTAGAAACTGCAAAACGAAAGATTAGGGCAGATCCCACATTTAACATATCAATAGTCAAACTCATTTACAATGCACACAACTTCCCAGCTTGGAGACAGCAGCAACTGCCTGAGATGATAGAAAACATTCCTGGTATTGAGAAAAAGAACACCCAGAATGAAACCGAAAGAAGTAATATAACCCTAAATTACAGAAAAGAACATTTCCCAAGCAGCAATTGGACCCATGCATATACAGATGGATCAGCCAAAAATTCAGTAGAAAATGGAGGAGAAGGAATTCTCCTAAATTTAAAAAATGGAATGAAAAAAACACAGTCAGTGGCAACTGGAAAATTTTCAAGTAACTTCAAAGCGGAGGTAGATGCTTTGAAAGCTGCAGCAGAAAGGCTCTTGATGGAGGAAAATAAAGAGAAGCAAATAGCTATCTTCACAGATGCAAAGTCAGCTGTCTCAATACTGAAGAGCAAAAACGGCCCAGAACTAGCTGACCTAAGAGCAGCACTCCATGGTCTATACCAGAAATCCAAAAAAGGTGTAATACAGTGGATCCCATCACATTGCAGTATACCTGGAAAGGAAGAGGCTGACAGACTAGCAAAAGAGGGTGGACGACTACCACAGCCTGACATAGACATAACCTATAATGAGGCAAAGAGGTTTATAAAAAGCGCCTATAGAGCCAAATGGGAATCAGAGCATCCAGGCCACCAGAAGGATGATGCATATTACAAACTCGACCGAAGAGAACAAGTAGCAATTTTCAGACTCCGCACAGGACATAACAGGCTGAAATACCACTTGTTCAACAAACTAAAGATAGGAGATACAGATGAATGTAATTGTGGAACTGGTAAAATGACAGCTAAACATTTGCTGCAAGAGTGCCCAATATATGCAGAACAGAGAAAGATATTTTGGCTCACACCTGCTTCATTCGAGGACAAGCTCTATGGAGATATCAACAAGCTCAAGTCGACTGGAGCTTACTTTAACTGTATTCAGGTTGACATTTAAATGTGCATGAAGAAGTATTTAGACTGCCAAACTTCATACCACAGGCATGTCGGTTACATATACCTCCCAGAGGCATGAAATGGAATATTGCTTGGATAGCAAATCCATTACGTGGAAAGTCCGAATCGAAAGCTCACTGTGTGGGCTTCATAAAAGGTGGAAAAAGTGTCCTAGTGGCACAAAATGGAATATTGCTCGGATAGCAAATCCATTACGTGGAAAGTCTGAATCGAAAGCTCACTGTGTGGATGTCATCTGCAGACTGCATTCTTCTTGTTTCCGGAGGAACAGCCTATGGTGAACGGAAGGCCCAATATACGGAAGTGAGGCTAAGCAGCCATGTGCAGGACGTGACGATTCCTTGCGTGAGCCCAGTTCAAGAGCGCTGTGTGTCGGCTCTGCAAGTATGGAAGCCTCATTGGATGGCGGGGAATGCCTATGGTCTGTCCCTGCCTTCCCTTGAGGATTGACCAGGATGTCTTTGGCTGTTCTATATGGGCCAGCTAGGATGGGGGATAACACCACAACAGTGAGATTCAAACGTCCCAAGAAACCCCCGGGAAGGTTAACCCGGCAACAAATGCCCGCAGAAGTCGGATGTGTCGACCTAACGGCGCAAGAACGCAGCTCTGCTGTAAACAGGCACAACGCAGTCACGTCCGGAAAAAAAATCCGGATGAACGAAGAAGAAGAAGAAGAAGAAGAAGAAGAAGAAGAAGAAGAAGAAGAAGAAGAAGAAGAAGAAGAAGAAGAAGAAGAAGAAGATCGGAAATGAAGAAATCAGGACTACAGTGGGGGTTATAGCTACGCTAGATTTTATTAATTGATTGATTGATTGATTGATTGATTGATTTAAGAACCGACATCACAGCATTCGGGGCATTCCCATAAGCGCTCCGTCCCCATCCTCAGAAGCCAGCGAAGAGTTCCAACCCCAATAGTACCAGTAGCAAACTAATTATATGTCCGTCTCGCCTTTCCTCTAAGCGTCGAGCCCTCGGCCAGATCCCCTCGTCCCTCAACGCTGTCGCATTCTTGCCAGACCATGGTGATCCATTTGCTCCTCCGAGGTGTACACGTGCTCCCACAAGGCCGCAACCACGTCTGCCTTGTCATGCATCAATACTCCACCAAGTTTTGCAGAGCCAGCCAATTTGTCTGCCTGTTCATTCCCCAACACACCAGCATGCCCTGTAGAAAATATCCAGACGATGCTTGCCACCCGTGACTTCCGAAGCGAAGCAAGTCACTCGGCACTCTGCATCATCTTGAGCCTACCAGCAACAGTCGGCAAACCAAGTATGTACCGCATACACACCACTGGGGTGTCTCTGGTGCATCCCAGAATGACCCGCATAGCCTCATTCTGTATGCGCTCCAATCTCACCAGCTGACTCTTTGAGACAGTGAGCAGTCCTAATCCATAATCAATCGCTGAGAGGATCAAGTGCTGGTATAGTCTGAAAATTATTCTCTGCTCTATGTCCATCGCAGCCATAGTTTTAAGTGCGTTGAGTCCCTTTTGAGATCTTGTCACAACCGTCTCCACATGATCCTTGAAGGACAGGCTCCTGTCAAATGTGATTCTCTCTGTTGACGCTTCCACCATCTATCGTGAGGCTTGGAACATCAGCTCTCACAATCCTGTTGTCCAGAGAGCACCACAAAACAGCTGCCTTTTCCGGGTGGATGACAACACCCATTTCAGTGCACCAGTCATTGAGCTGGCTGCCTACCGGTTCAGAAGTCAGATTTATTCTAACCTGAAACCTTCTAAGCCTAGCCTACCTATTTATTTTGTTATCTTGATTAGCTTATCTCTTTCAGGCGTTTAATTCAATTACCACTTTCTTGTGGTTTTAAATGCCTTATTTGATCTGGGGTCTGGTTCCCACCATTGACTGGGGTAGTCTCCTGTCTGAGCAATTTCAATTCACACATTTGTATGGTGCAGACTGAATTATCTCCCAGCATGTCCATCATCAATTCTTTCTGAATGGTTGGCCTTCACACCTCGGGCAGTGGACCGTCTCTGTTCAGCTTGTCATTCACACTGTGTGTGGCCAGTCTTGACACTTCACAGCTGACCGGTTTTACAAGGTCTGTTTCACACTCTACTGAGTCTGCCAGTCTGAGTGGTCAGCTGGACTTGGCTTGTTTACAGCCCTAGGCCTATTATCTCCACTTGGACCAGACGTTCGTCATGCCTGGACGCTTTTATTAGTCAGAAACTTTCACCTGTATTCTGACAGATGAGCCCTGGCGTCACGGCTCAGTGGGTTTTTACAGTGCTAGTAGAGAATACATTCATGCTTATGTTCCTTTCTCTAAGTGGTACCTCAGATATTGAAATCTATGGAAATATTCTGGTTTGTAAACGCGGCATTTCGCGACAAGGTCCATGCACCCAGACGGAGAGCAATCCGACGAGAATGTAGGACGGCCGCTATCCAGTTCACTAACCAGGGATTGACCCCCCCCCTTTCTCCATCAGTGCGGTCATCAAAATATCATATCGAACTCTATTGTACGCATCCTCGAGATCAAGCGCCGCCGCCATAGTTTCTTGTCTACACTGGAACCCCTCATAAACGACAAAGGCAAAAGTGTCTGCATTTGACCAGGTATCTTTCCCTGGCCTGTAGCTCCCCAGGCCTCTTGGAAGACGCTTCCCCCTTTCCAAAAACTCTTGCAGCTTGACAGCGACTATCTTCTCTAAAACCTTTCCAAATGTATTTTGAAGGGTGATGACCCTAAAGCCGTTAAGCTTTGAATGATCCTTGAACGGTTTTGGGAGAGGGATGAGATAACTGTGTACCCACTCCTGCGGTACTGATGCTGTCCTAATGCTCTGATTAAAGCAGTCGGTCATCTCCTTCAGGTCTACATCGCTCAAAGCCTTCATGTGGCCATACCTGACCCCATCTGGCCCTGGTGCCGTGTCTTTTGCCTTTTTCAAAATATATTTAACATCTTCAACCCGTATGATGTCTTCATAAGGCATATTCTTTATGGTGCCAAATAACACCTCTCTAACTGCATTCCTGGTGTCCACATCATCATGATTGGTCTGCTCTAAAAATCTCTGTAGATTTTATTAGAAGGCATCAAGTCAAATGGTTTGGTCACTGTCATATATTTTTGAAGGGAGTGGGAAATCACTGTAGTGCATGCCCCATTTCTAAACAAAGAAGTTGGGCCCCATCCTCTTCTGTCTTCAATAACCCCAGAATATGACGCTCGAGTTATCTGCAGGCCTCGTCATATTTAATTTTGTCTAGGAGATATAGATTATGGCCCTGGTGAAAATAATAAATACCAACTGGGATTCTGCCCCTTCTCCAAAGATTCTTATAGCTCTTGAGCCCCCCCCCCCCCTTTTTTTTTGTTTATCAAATCTGAGGAAAGTCTGGAGAATTCTCTCAGCTTGATTTATATTAAGAAAGCATGAATGTTGAGCAGTTGATAGACCTTGAGTCTCTCCCAATTTAATATTCCTTCATGAGTTAATGTGGTTTTAAACAATTAAACACATAACCAATCACAATAGATCTGGACACTTGGTGTACACACATAAGACGGAGAATCACAGATAGGTTGAGCCAATAATCAACATAAGATCAGTGACAGTTAATTATTTATTGAATGGGCCTGTGTCTTCTGGCCTGTTATATTCATTTTCTATGTTGGTTTATACAAGATAAATTAGGAAAAATGCATATAGGACCAATGTCACAGACCATCAACAAACAAGCATCAATACATGAGATGTCAATAAGAGTTGAAACATGGTATACATTTGAATGTTGTACATGTTAAGTGTGAAGATGATGAATCTATATTTAGTTATCAGTTCTTGAAAACTGAGTGTTGTGTGTTTTCTTTCTAAGAAAATGATACCCTTATGATTTGGAGGATTAGGATAGGCCTGGGTCCATTGACTGATAGATCCGCTTCAGGTCTGCCCGTGTAGCTCCCCTGAAGGCCTCCCCATGCTCTGCTTATGGCCAAGTCATCCTCCATCTCAAGTGCGGTTCATCTCTTTCTCTCTGTGGTCTGGTTTAGTTGTTGACCAGTTGGTTGCCAGTTGGATGCCCATTGGTTGCCAATGGGTTGCCACCAAGATTTCACTGTGTAAGATTCACATAAACATATACAATCTTTCCAATACAATATTCTAAAAGTAGGTCGAAAAAAACCCAAAATTCCTGAAGTAGGAACTAGTTCTCCCCCCCCTCCCTCGCTTCTTTTCTCTAATCTAGTGTTGGGTTAATTTGGGGTGGTCAGAGTTTATCACACTGTGTACTCCTTGTATCAACTGGTTCCTGCTGTATGTAAGTTCTCATTGGACCTGGGGTAAGTGAGACGTGTACAGTAAGACAGTGACAAGAGTGAGGAAGTGTCAAGATGCATGTAAATAAATGACATACATTTATAACATTTCTATCACCCAATTGTGTTTGTTGTGTGTATAAATAATTCTCTGTGTTTTCCCAACTAACCAACTTCTTCTTCTTCTATGTATAATAACTCCTTTCTCATTATCTGTTGTTGTTGTGTTGAGTGTTGGGTGGTGTGGTTGTGTTTGTTAAGTTGTGTTGAGTAATGAGTTAAGTCAACTTCTGGTGGTGGAGTTCCGCGAAGCACAACTTTTCTGATGTATTGCAGTTCATAAGTGCCCTTATCTAATTAAAATTTGACACGAATATAAATATTTATCCCATCAAACTCTATTTATTCAATAGATGAAGCAGAAAGGAAAGATTGATTTCTCATTCAGCCTTCTAAATTGAAAATAGACATAGATAAGTCTGTTTTAGAACAAGGCACTTGTTCTAGTACACGAACTGTCATTTTAGCTATAGATAGTGATAGCATTTTTAGCAGTGTTTCTGATGAAAGGCACAGGATTGCTTTAGAATCATCACTTCGTACAGTTGTTTAGAATAGAATGTAGTAGTATTATGCACTTCTTAAAGTTAATAATTATCTTTAAGAATATCAGAGATTGCAGTATTCGAAAAGAGTATTAGATTGTCAGTTTGCCCGGGAATCGGCTCTGCGTCGTCAGAATGGAACAGTCAAAAATTTTTCACTTCAGAGGTTTTAATTTATAATAATATATTTCAATTGACATTACAAACACTGGATACCATTCCTTGGCACTTGATACATCTGGTCATCAGTTCAATCTAAGGACTAACAAGCTCACCTGGGATCCAGACATTCTGCCGTCCTTATTTGAAAATTTGGTCACACTAGCTTTCACGTCTGTTCATCAGGCATGTTTTAGGAAGAGTGCGCGATTAACATATTCTACGCGGGTTTTCGAAAGGAAGCGGTGTTACGTGTCCGTTCTTATCCAATAATCTCCTGAGTTTGGGCTGATGAAATGTTTCCTAGAATTGACGTCATCTGTCACTTGTTCCAGTTCCAGTTTTGATGTTGCATTAAATTTTAAAGGTTTGGCTTCAGTTTGCGTTAGTAAAGTCCATTGTTTTATATTTTCTCCTCTTCTTAGCTTGAATTCTTGTCAACTGAATAATGGTGGTTAGCAATTATGCCACAGTCACGCAAGTAGATTACCAACTAACAATATACCACAACAAGCAATGATGTACAGATGAAATAGAAGCACAGAAAGAGGCCGACCAAGTAAACGATGGACGCAGGGAAGAACAGAATCCACGGGAATAGCGATTAAACCCATAATCGGGTACTCTCCCGCCGTTTATACTTTATTTCGACACCGCAAGGTACAAGAGGAATATGACGAGATGAGATGAGACTAAAATAGTGAAATTGTGTATGGTGTTTATGCCTTAGCCACCATCTGAACTTATGTCATCTCTGCCCGAACGTGAAAAGGCCGCGGACATAGAACACCTTATGTTGCGAACTAAACTCTTATCCCGTGACACTGTGAATTCTTCATCACCGTCAAATCGATTTCGGTTGAGCTATTTGTGTTAAGATTTGGACCCAATAAAAAGTCTGCTTGAGTTAAATCTGCAGAATAGAGTGGGTGTGCAAAAAATGCAATCCATGGCTTCTCGCTGCACAAGCCACAATTTTTGTGAGAGGGCGCGTTGTCTTGAAGAAAAGGATGGTTCTCATTGCACTCTGTCTCGTTGTCAGGTTATAGCCTTTATTTATCTTGGCAAGTAGATGTGCATAGTAATGTCCAGTAACCTTGTTGCCCTACAGGCAGGTAATCATTCAGATTTACTGACTGCAAAACTGTCGACAACAATTTATCCAAGTTTGCTTCTCTACGCGTGTTTACTGGCGCTGAACCCAACGCGCGCAATGTTTTCCTCTTTCAGTATAATGTGTAGCTTTTTACTAATTTATACACAGAAGCTACAAACAGAAAGTCGCACAATTTATTGCCTGGCATATTTTTCTGCTTCCGTCAGATGCATACTGTAGAGTTATACAGGGTGTATTTTTAGTGAGTGTGCATGTTAGAAAATATTGCAGGTCCAAGTTTTGTATTCACCTATTATGTTGTATGAAATTTACAGAGGGTGAATACAAAACTTGGACAGGCATTATTTTCAAACACAGCACAGTCATTAACAATACACCCTATATATCACATGAAGTGAATAGATGAATCATATTTTGGCACATAGCCCCCGATACTGTTGGAATGCGGAGCAGTGTTACCTCCACAATAATCCCAATCACTGTGAAATCTTTCTGTCGGCACAATCCTGGTTTTACATACCTAATTGCAATGGCCTCGATGTATTTGGGTAATAGTTTATTATTCGTCCATTACAGTGTACGAAACGCCTTTTCTTTGTTAACTTTATGATCGAAACTTAATAGTAATAGAGCTTAAGAGATCGATGAGTTAGGGCTTTTATAGTCTGCCGACAGCGAACGGTTTTCTGAAGATTGATTAACTGTTTTTTTCACTCAGTTTTAAGGCACAGTATATCTCAGCAATTGTCATGTTTCTATCCTGAACAATAATTTCCTCCAATCTAGCCGTATTACCATCGTTACATTGAGTGGAGTGATAAATGCCTCAGATTATGGCAGATTAAGGCGATGTTAATCCTAAAAAATTAATTTCTATAATATTTAATTTCTATGTTATGTTATGGCATGGGATTTGATACTGAAGACTGCTGATTGATATAATACTCCTTCTTCTTCTTCTTCGTTCATCCGGAGTTTTTTTTTTCGGACGTGATTGCGTTGTGTCTGTTTACAGCAGAGCTGCGTTCTTGCGCCGTTAGGCCGACACATCCGACTTCTGTGGGCATTTGTTGACCGGGTTAACCTTCCCGGGGGTTTCTTAGGACGTTTGGCTCTCACTGTTGTGGTGTTATTCCCCCATCCCAGCT
Organism: Cepaea hortensis; assembly: GCA_963921405.1. NCBI lineage: Eukaryota > Metazoa > Mollusca > Gastropoda > Stylommatophora > Helicidae > Cepaea > Cepaea hortensis. The sequence goes on from OY992883.1 coordinate 100,959,165, forward strand.
GGCCCATATAGAACCGCCAAAGATCCTGGTCAGCCCTCAAGAGAAGGCAGGGGCAGACCATGGGCATTCCCCGCCATCCAAGGAGGCTTCCATACTTGCAGAGCCGACACACGGCGCTCTGGTACTGGGCTCACCCAAGGAATCGTCACGTCCTGCACATGGCTGCTTAGCCTCACTTCCGTACATTGGGCCTTCCGTTCACCATAGGCTGTTCTTCCGGAAACCAGAAGTATGCAGTCTGCAGATGACATCCACACAGTGAGCTTTCGATTCGGACTTTCCACATAATGGATTTGCTATCCAAGCAATATTCCATTTCGTGCCACTAGACAATTTTTCCACCTTTTATGAAGCCCACACAGTGTGCTTTCGATTCGGACTTTCCACATAATGGATTTGCTATCCAAGCAATATTCCATTTCATGCCACTAGGACACTTTTTCCACCTTTTATGAAGCCCACACAGTGAGCTTTTGGTTCGGACTTTCCACATAATGGATTTGCTATCCAAGCAATATTCCATTTCATGCCTCTGGGGCGCTTTTGTAACCGACATACCTGTGGTATGAAGTGCGGCAGTCTAAATACTTCTTCATGCACCTTTAAATGTCAACCTGAATGTAGTTAAAGTAAGCTGCAGTCAACTTGAGCTTGTTGATATCTCCATAGAGCTTGTCCTCAAATGAAGCAGGTGTGGGCCAAAATATCTTTCTCTGTTCTGCATATATTGGGCACTCCTGCAGCAAATGTTTAGCTGTCATTTTACCAGTTCCACAATTGCATTCATCAGTATCTCCTATCTTTAGTTTATTGAACAAGTGGTATTTCAGCCTGTTATGTCCTGTGCGGAGTCTGAAGATTGCTACTTGTTCTCTTCGGTCGAGTTTGTAATATGCATCATCCTTCTGGTGACCTGGATGCTCTGATTCCCATTTGGTTCTATAGGTGCTTTTTATCAACCTCTTTGCCTCGTTATAGGTTATGTCTATGTCAGGCTGTGATAGTCGTCCGCCCTCTTTTGCCAGTCTGTCAGCCTCTTCATTTCCAGGTATACTGCAATGTGATGGGATCCACTGTATTACAACTTTTTTGGATTTCTGGCATAGACCATGGAGTGCTGCTCTTAGGTCAGCTATTTCTGTGCTATTATTGCTCTTCAGTATTGAGACAGCTGACTTTGCATCTGTGAAGATAGCTATTTGTTTCTCTTTATTTTCCTCCATCAAGAGCATTTCTGCTGCAGTTTTCAGAGCCTCTACCTCCGCCTTGAAGTTACTTGAAAACTTTCCAGTTGCCATTGAATGTGTTTTTTTCACTCCATTTTTTAAATTTAGGAGAATTCCTCCTCCTCCATTCTCTATTGAATTTTTGGCTGATCCATCTGTATATGCATGGGTCCAATTGCTGCTTGGGTAATGTTCTTTTATGTAGTTTAGGGTTATTTCTCTTCTTTCGGTTTCATGCTGAGTGTTCTTTTTCGCAATACCAGGAATGTTTTCTATCATCTCAGGCAGTTGCTGCTGTCTCCAAGCTGGGAACTTGTGTGCATTGAAAATGGGTTTGACTGTTGATATGTTAAGTATAGGATCTGCCCTAATCTTTCGTTTTGCAGTTTCTACAAAGTTGCTACGCTTCAGTCTTCCCTTTCCAAAACCACTAAACCTTTTATACATAGGGTGGTCTGTCAATCTTCTAAATTTTTCTGCTTGTTGCTGGGCTCTGCTATCTCTTCTATCCTGCATTGGTTGTAAACAACTGATCTTTTCTAGTTCATTAATAGGCGTTGTCTTCAGGCTTCCAGTTATGATTCGCATTCCTTGGTTTTGGACTCTACTTATTTTGTTAAAGTTTGACTTAGCTGCTGTTGCCCAAGCTGCAATGCCATATTCCAGTACTGGCCTCACCCGTCCAGTATATAACTTCTTGAGAACTTTCTCATCTGCTCCCCACGTTGTACCAGCAAGCTTTTTCATGATTGCCATTCTCTGCCTTGCTCTTGTTCGATTTTTCTCAACCTGTGTCTTCCATGTCAGGCGACGATCAAAGGTGACTCCTAGATAGTTTAGATTTTCTTCATGGCGCAATATTTTTCCATTCAATACCAGCTTAGGTTGCTGAGTTTTATTTGAGAGGGAGAACACTGTGCATGTTGTTTTCTCCTCACTTATCCTCACTAGCCATGATTTTGACCAGTCCTCTAGCGCTAATAAGGCTTGCTGTATTCTGCTGTTAGCTGTACTAATATATTCTTCAGATGTCCATATGCCCAAACTACAACATATCCAGGCAAACCTTCTGGCCTAGAGATACAACAGTGGAAGATAAACTCTATGGACCGCTGAATGAACAAAAAAAAGACTGGTAGATTCATACAAGAGACGACATTGCAGTTGTAGACATGTTTCAGGCGAACGAAAGAAGAAGAAGAAGAAGAAGATGTCCATATGGCTAGGTCATCTGCAAAGGAGGATGTGTGTACTCTAGCTGGAAAATTTTCCGTGACGTCATTTATATATGCTAGGAATAATGTTGGTGAAAGAACTCCTCCTTGGGAGACACCTTGCTCCAACAGCATCATTTTGCTGGTTTGCATGTACTTTTGTCCTGGCAGTTCTGTTCTCAAGGTAGTGGCTGATCCATTTATACATTTTTCCACAAACATGCAATTTTTGGAGTTTTACTTTCAGTCCTTCCTTCCATACTTTATCAAATGCTTTTTCTAAATCTATCCAGACTGCTAGTGTGTGCTTTTTCTCTTGGAAGGCATCCTCTATTTCCTGAGCTATATAGGTTATTTGATCTTCAGTGGATCTGTACTTTCTGAATCCTGCTTGGTGTGGTGTTAAGAGTTTGTTTTCTTCCAGATGTCATGTTAGCCTGCCATTGATAATGCGTTCCATTAATTTTCATACACAGCTAAGTATACTGATAGGTCGATAGCCATTTGGTTCTTCCAGGTCTGTTCCTTTCTTTGGGACTGGTATTAGTATAGCTTCCTTCCATGCCTGTGGGACTATTCCTCTCTTCCAGCTGTTATTTAGGACTGCTAGTAGTTTCTTCTTTGCCTTGGTGCCTAGTCCTATTAGCATTTCATTTGTGATTCCATCCTTTCCTGGTGATTTCTTCTTTTTTAGGGTATTCATTGCCTGTTCCATTTCTTCCATTGTTAGATTTGTCATCATATATTCTGCTGCTGTCTCTGTATTTCTATGATGTATCTGTTTGCCTTTGATTGCTTTCTTCTGTTCGGTTGTAATATCAATGTGGTTTGCATTTGCATAGTGTTCCATTAGTGCATTTGCAGCCTTTTTTCCTGTAAGCAAGGCATTTCCTTGTTTAATTGTTATTTGTTTGTTTCTAGGTCCTTCATTGTTCATGGCTTTCACTAGTTTCCAAAGCTTGTTTCCATCCCTGTCAAAATTCAGATTTTCTGTTTTTTCCCTCCAACAATCTCTTGTTGTTTGATTTACTGTTCTTTTATATTTTGCTGAGATGGCTTTGAGAGAGATGTTCGCTTCAATTGTTTGTTCTCTCTCTGCTGTCTTCCTGGCATCTTCAACTGTGTCCTCCAAACTTTGTAGTTCTTCAGTCCAGTATGGTTTGTAATTTTTCCTCGCTCCTCTTGGAATAGACTCAGTGGCTGCCCGTATTATCGCTCTGTTTAGACTTTCCACCATTTGCTTCATGTTGCCATATCGTGTATTTATGTTTTCACAATATTTGTCTGTTAGTATGGCAAATCTGTCCCAATCTGCTCGTTTGTAATTCCAGCGGGGCAAGGGCTTTTGCTCCTGTGGGACATACTCCATATTCATTACAAGCTTGATTGGTCTGTGGTCACTACCTGCTAATTGGTCCAGCACATGGCGATCGATTTTGTGAAGGATGTCTCCTGTGCAGAATGCTAAGTCTGGAGTAGAAGTGGTAAGCCATCTTCTGGAGTAGAAGCTCGGTGTGTCATCCGCTTTGTTGAGTAGATGGAGATTTGAGTCTATTTCCCAGTCCTCCAATTCATCTCCTCTTTTGTCAGTATCTGGGTATCCCCATCTATCTGAACGGCTATTAAAGTCTCCGACAATAATGCAGTTTGTGTCAGTTATTTTCATGTTTGAGAGTGTAAGGTCCTTATCTGCTGGGCTATACAGATTGTAGATTCTTATTTTCACGTCCTTTATCATTATATCAACACCTATAATTTCCGTTTGGTTGTCAGAGATCACAGATACTTCGCTGCAAGGTATTGTATTTCGTGTAAGTATTAGAACTCCTCCTTTGTGTCCTTCGCGGTCGAAACGTGTGGCCTGATATCCTCTGACTGAGAATTTGCGATTGGCGTTGAGGTGTGTCTCTTGAATGCATGCCACATCTATTTTATCTTTATGAAGACGCTGTGTTAGGGACTCTTTCTTCTTGTAAACTCCTTCGGCATTCCACTGTAGTATGTTGAGTGTCCGGGGTATTTGGTCAATAGCTCTTAACCTACTCCTCTGTGCCTTGACTCCACATCACAGGGGAAGGTGACCACCAGTAGTCATGGGTGGACCCCCTCGAGGCAGGGGGCCCGGCACTATCGCCGCCTGATGGGACTTCGCGGGATTAGCACCATAACGATTAATTTTGATTTGTGACATCATGAATTAAGTTACGTTGCACTGCTTTGTCAAGCCTGTGGCTCAGTACATCCGATTTCGACAAGCATTTATTCGGGATGCTTTCCCTAGCCTTTGACTGTCCCCAGTCTACCTACAAGGCAGCAGGTTTTACGTTGCACTGCTTTGTCAAGCCTGCGGCTCAGTACATCCGATTTCGACAAGCATTTATTCGGGGTGCTTTCCCTAGCCTTTGACTGTCACCAGTCTACCTACAAGGCAGCAGGTTTGTGTGTCTCTTCGTCTGGTCCCTCTCCCTTGACCTGTCCGACATGGGTGGCCCTACCAGTAGCTGTGCTACCGTCGGCATAGCTCTTGGGGTCATTGGGACGCTCAAGCCCCTCTACTTCGTCACGGTGGACACACAGCAGAGGGGTGATATAATACTGTCAAATTGACTTTGCACGTAACTGTTGCCATGGAAACTAAGATAAACAGTGGTCATATTGGATTTCTTAAGTATGGTCTAAAACAGGGGTGAGCGAACTTTTTGTGCATAGGGCCGCATTGACAAATGTAAAGCTATTGGCGGGCCGTATAATATATATATATATATATATATATATATATATATATATATATATATATATATATATATATATATATATATATAATGTCCATTTTGTTTACAGCAACCTATCACAATAAGTAATTTTAATTATTTATTATTTATAGGTCATTAAGCAGTGTAAATAACTAATTATTGCAATTTTATTTTACTTTTACACTTATACATTATATGTGACAATATGGACAAAAACTTTTACTAATTTGTTAACAAGATTTTACAACTTGTTATTATAACATATATTTTTTATTATCTATCAATGGCTTTAATTTAGACACAAACCGACTACATTGTCACTATAATTGTTGATTTCTAATGAGATGTATGTAACTGCTTGCATGTTTTGACAATATTCTTGAAATCTGGAGCAAGTTTACTTGATGAATTTCGCATGACAGCATGCACGTTGCAGTCCGACAATAAAGACCTATTCTTAGATTTGTCGATCTTCAAGCAAGAGAATGCTTGTTCGCAAATGTATGTTGATCCAAACAATGATAAAAGTTTAGCTGCAAAGTTTTTCAAGTTGGAAATGATTCTTGTGATAAAGATCCATAGAAATACAGCAAACCATCTGACTTGAATTTCTCTTTCAGGTCATGATCTGCTTGTAAGTCAAGCAGCTCCAACTGTATGCCCTCTGTGGCTGCATCAGCTTCTGCACTAAAAGGGGAACTGAGAATATTGACCTGTGGCTCTAAGTTCTTGAAATCTTGGAATCTCCATCCAAATTCTTCAATCAATGCATCTAATTGGGCTTTGTATTATTCAATCATTTCACCAGAAATGGTTTCTGTTTTCAGTAAAGGGAAGTGACAAAATCTGTTTTCACTAGATTGTCTGGAGAACAGTGAGAGTTTTGCCTGAAATGATTTTTACATGTACATACAATTCATATACAAACACACCATTGTCCTGAAGTGTGATATTCAGTTCATTTAACTTTTCCATAATTTCAATGGCAAACATAAAGTCTAACTTCCACTCTTTATTGACAATGTTAGTATTAAAGTCACATTCAATGCCCTTCATCTCTAGGAACATCACTATTTCTTCTCGGAGTTCCCACACTCGCCTAAACACCTTGCCGAGACTTAGCCATTGAACACTGGTGTGGTGCAGGACATAGGAATGTTCAGTTTCCAAATCGTCAAGTAATGCCTTGAACTGTCTGTGATTAAGTCCTCTTGATCTGATGAGGTTGATGACACTGACAACTGGGTCAATAACATGCTTGATATTCAAAACAGTTTTACACAGACTTTGTTGATGAATCACACAGTGAAGTGGTAATAATGTGTGGTCTGGATATTCTGCTTTAATCTTATCACTTATCCACTTTACCAGACCTACATTTTTTCCAGTCAAAGCACGAGCTCCGTCAGTTGTAACACTTGCCATCTTGTTCCGAACTAACCCAGTTCTTTCAATACAGTTAGTAAAAGCATTGAATATATCATGGCCTTTGGTTGTGCCTTTGAGTGACTCAACACTCAGTAACTCTTCAGTGAGTTTGAAAGAAGTGTTTATTCCACGTATAAATATCAATAATTGGGCAGTATCATGTATATCGGTAATCTCATCCAATGCAAGAGAGTACCACAAAAATTGTTTACTTGCATCTTGAAGTTTATGCATCAAATTGTCACTTCTCGTATCAATACGTCTGACCACAGTTCTCCTTGATAAAGTAATGTTGTCAAATCTGTGTGTGTGTGTGTGTGTTTTTTTTTTTTTTTTTGGTTTGTTCTGTTTTACAATTCTGTGTGACAGTACACGACTAGCTTCAGTTGCAGCATCTTGAATTGAAGACTGTTTGGTGAAAACAGTTTGCTGTTTCTCCAAATTTTCACCTACTCCAGGCATTTCCTTTCGGTTGTTAAATTGTATCCGAAATCGGAATGTTTTGTTTGATAATGTCTTTTTAAATTGTACTCCTTGAAGACAGATACTGACTTACAACACAAAAAGCAAACTGATTTGCTACCAACTTCTATAAAACAGTACTTAGTTGTCCATTCATCATTAAAAACACGGCATTCAACTTCAATCTTACGTTTGTTATTGAAACTCATTGTTTTAATAACATTCGGACAGCTAGAATTGTACAAAACTTTAAAGCGGAAATGAAACAAAACCTACTTCCGGCTGTATGTGAAAATAAAATATTCGGAAAACAAGTAGTAAACTCAGAATAAATTTCAGAAATATATCAAGACTACTACTACAACAAATAAATTAACTTGAACATTGTAAATGTGGAAATAATTTGTAACAACAAAACACTGTTAAATTTAATATTTTCTTGCAAAATAAATAATTTTATTCACCGGAGAAATATTTGTTTTTTATTTTTAAATAAAATCATCCTTATTACATTTTTACATGTCGATAAATATTTCTCTATATAAAAACCGATAAATTCGCATGTTAGCATTACATGGTTCCAAATGTTGCTCTATGTAGCCGGGGGCGGGGTTGAGGTAAGCGCCCAACCTTGCATAAATACCCCAATGGCTCGTGCATACATCACCTGTGCAGCAAAAAGTCTAACTCCTGGCCTTCTCGCGGCGGAACTGTTTTAACTAACATGAGAAGGGGCAGCGGAGAGTCACTGGCGCCGAGAAATAACCAGAACGCTCTAAGTATGTATGCACGTACCTGCATGCGCAGACATCTGTGTGCGTGCGTACACACCTAAACTCGAGTAAAACCACAGCCTTCTCTAGCAAAGGAAAGGTGCTGAAGACGGAGGCAACAAGCCAGGAGGCGCACCACAAAAACAGGATGCCTCAAAATCACGCGTAATGAAATATGTCGACTACTGCTAAATGTTATGGTGCTCGCCCTGCTTTGGACACCCAGGTAGGTGCAGTGCCAGGCCCTATGTCTCGAAAGGGTCCAACTACAGCTACTGGAGGTCCTTCTCAGATGTCCTGTGGAGCCAGGGGACCTGAGAATAGAACGGTTGGCCATACCAAACAAAGACTAAAACTAATGCACTGGAATGCGGAGGGAGTCAGCAAAAAAAAAAAAAAATAAATAAAATAAAAAAATAGAACTAGAAAACATCTTGGACCAAGAAAAGGTAAGCGTATGTTGCTTGCAAGAAACTCACCTCAGCGAAAACGAAATGATGTCTGGGAAATTGCCAGTACTTTCTGAACTTAGCAGTCAGCATAAGGTCATCATAAAGTGGATACCATCCCACTGTGGAGTGCCCTGAACAGACAGAACTGATCGATTGGCTAAGGAAGGAGCAAAGGAAGAACAGCCTGATGCGCCCGTTACATACGACCCAAAAAAAAAAAAAAATTATCACATCAGTCAGAAGGCCACCAAACCTGCTCAAGATTGACTACCACGTTATGGACAGACCAGAACAAGTTATTATTCTGCGCCTAAGAACAGGACACAATAGATTACACAATCACATGTATACAAGATTGGTGAATCAGCCATGTGCACATGTGGACTGGCGTCGCAAACAGCAGAGCACATACTCAGACTGCCCAAATTACAACCTGCCTCAAACCTTCTGGCCTAGGGAGACGACAGTGAAAGATAAACTCTATGGACTGCTGAGTGAACTAAAAAGGACAGTTACATTCATACAAGAGGAAACATTGCAGTTATATACATATTTAAGGCGAACGAAAGAAGAAGCATTACATTACGAAGATCAAGGACTATTTACAAAAATAGATAATTAGAAAGAAATTTTATCAAAAATGTTAAAACAATCATAACGGTACATGAAATCCTGTAAAATTCAACAAAATGACTTAAAAACGAAGTAAAATTGTTTTATTTCTAAATGCCCTCGCGAGCCGTATAGAATCGGTTGGCGGGCCATAGTTTGTCCACCCCTGGCCTAGGTGATATAGGCATGAGAGAGGTGAAAGATTAATAGGTGAAGTAAGCAGGAGAAAACCTGGTCTGGTACAGTCAAGGCCTGCATGCACTTATTTTTCGCGCTGGCGAAAAGCGGTGCAAGTTTATAGGATTTATGTAGACAAATATGATTAGAGGAAATGTAATTTATATTGTTTGTAAATTTCATCCCTTTTGCACAAATAGTTCTCTCTCTCTCTCTCTCTCTCTCTCTCTCTCTCTCTCTCTCTCTCTCTCTCTCTCTCTCTCTCTCTCTCTCTCTCTCTCTATCTCTCTCTCTTTCTCTCTCTCTCTCTCTCTCTCTATCTCTCTCTCTCTCTCTCTTTGTCAATTGGTGCATTGCTTTCTAACCAACCCCTTCCCCCCCCCCCCGACCCCACCCCACGTCTTTAACATAACGAAGTGATTATAAGCAAACATTTGCTGACAATGTGCGGGACATTATTCGCAAACCGCTGGTCACGTGACTATCATTTCTACCACTTCAGTCAATTTCCTTGACGCCACAAATAAAATAACGTCCACAGGCCTTATGACCTCCGTCATGCTCACGGTTTCCTCCTATACAGTTCATCCCACCCCAAAAGATGCAAAGATTCTATCCCATATTCCAAGCTACTCCGTGTTCGTCGTATCTGTCAGGATGATAATGACTTCCTAGAGAATGCCCATGAATTGGTGGACTTTTTCCGCAAACGGGCTTACCCAGAGCACATTCTGTCCACAGTTTTCTGTCAAATAACACAGCTCTTGTGTGAAATGTCCCTTGTCAAGAAGACGCGACCTCCTAAGAATGAACCTAAACTTATCCTCCCCTTTTATCCCCATGCCCATGCCATTTTTCTCCTACACTGGTCTATCCTGGTATCTGACCCAAACCACTCGTGCGGTGTCCTCTAACGGCCCTAGGGTAATATTCCGCCGGAACAAGAGTCTCAGGGACCACCTTTTTCAAGTCGCCTCCCCACAGATACTTCATCTGTGGGTAGATTTAAATGCAACCGTAAGAATTGCCTGACATGCCCACGCGTTTTTCAGACACCGGCAATTACATTCCCCCGAGACACCTTGTCCTTGAAGGATTCTTTCACTTGCACATCCCGTAATCTTATATATGTTATCATCTGCAAAAGATGTGACATGAAATATATTGGCCAAACTAGCAGACGCCTTGCCGACCGCTTTAGGGAACACCTTATAGACATTAATCAAGGCGCTGACAAACCTGTCCCCAACCACTTTAATTCTTCTAACCAAAATGTAGTCGACGATGTATGGGTCACTGCATTGAAACTTTGCTTCTCTAACAACTGCATTAGACTTAAAATTGAAAGCCAATTAATAAACTCTCTGGGCTGCATTCACCCACCAGGAATCAATACCGTTGTTGATGCCACAGTATAACTATACTATCTTCCCTGTATTTTACTCATATCGGACTGTTTACACACAATTTGGCCACACGAACTTTTGTAGCCCAAGAGCACCGTTCTGCACCGGTGTAAACCACCATTTCTGTTTCCCTCATATCAACAAGAAGCTGTGTTCAAGTTTGTTTTATTTTGTGTGCTTTATTTCGCTTGTTATCTGTTTGTGTTGTTCTGTCTTTGACTAAGGTTCTAGAACCGAAACGTCGGCAGTGTGTTGTCCTATAATACTTATTGTTTTATTTTAACACTTCAGTATTATATATTTATTGATTGTTTCTCATTTGTGATAAGTCACACTTTGTTTTCACCTGGATATGGAGTTCTGTGTAAGGTATGTACATAGTGTCTGTGTTTAGTATGTCACTTCTTTTCGCAGGAGCTAAATATACTTAATTGTTTGCAATTCATATTCAGTTATCAGTTGGGGTAACTTCATTGCACTCCGGACAGGTCCATAGGTGCTCAGATCCTCCCCCCAGCATATGCGTCAGCGTTCGGTGGCTAATAGTGCCAGTTCTGTGTTGGTTGACGAGGCACCTCGTTTTCCCGATGTACCTCTCGCGTCTGACCGTGCCAATTCTTACTCCCAAGTCTTTCATCCTGGACAGCGATGTGGATTCACTGACGTCAAAGTCCTCTGTTCTCGCCATATCTTTAAGGACGTTAATAACATCGGCAAGATCCATGGGCTGGCCATCTACAGGGGGTGCAGTGCCAGCCAGTTGATCAGCTCGTTAATTTCCCTCGACTCCCGCATGTCTCCGGACGAAGATGAAGGTGACTTTACGGACAACAGACTTCCGCAGCGACTTAGTCCACTGTCTACGTACAGATCCAGCTTCGACCTACTGAATCATGCTCATTGAAACACTAAGTATACACACGTTGGTATAATGCTGTGATTCCATCTGTCAGCAACCCACGTGCGACAGGCATACAAGGATTCCCTTCTTTTGCACTAAACGAAAGTGACAACTCGTCTCGTTTGCAAAAGGATACATTTTTATGTGGAGCAGATCATACAATAGCTCCACGAGCGGAATACCACAACGGTATTAAACATCTTAGAATGTGATGACGATAAGATGGAATGAGAAGATGAAATAAATATTATAACTACTGAAGCTAAGCTAGACTATTATAACTGTTGTACTGTCCTTCACAACTACAAAGTATCCCTAGCGGATACACGTCTGATTCCTACGCCGTCCCGGTCTCTGTCTGAGCTCGCTGAGCGTGGCGTGTTCAGCCACGAGCAATTCAGCTCAGCGTGCGATAGTTGGTTTACGTGCTGGGCACTGGGCTGTGTTGACCACAGTTACTTGGTCCTTACCTCGTGAACTGGGTTTCCCCGGTTCTTGGGTAACACCAGCTCATCTGCACCGGTTGCCCTCCTTGTTGACACAAGTGTGTCCTGTTATAGCTATTTATAGCGTTGGTGTCTCTCCTGTCTGGTCTCCTATCCTATTACGTCACTTGTCCTCTAACTAAGCTCTATTTTAGCTCTCTCAGAGCTCAGAGCTTCCTCTTAAGTCTTTGACAGGCTCTCCTTCCTCCCCTGTTGTGTTACAAACTTTTAAGTTGTGGGGGTAACACAAGTAATCTTACAAAAATTGGCTGTCTAATTTTGTCAAAGACTTCATGAGTTTTCTACTTCTCTTATGGGGATAGGACAAGATCTCTCCTTTCCTTCGTCACACTGTTGTATTACTTCACTTGGCTAATTGAGTAGCTCATTACACTAGTACAGTTGGCTCTAAACTGTCATTATATTTCTGAGAATTGTATGGTCCGGATCCTATGCCACATGGCCTGTCCTCAGATTGTCCAAAATTAACAATCCCAACAACTTGCCTCTATTAAGAGTGCAAAACATGGACAATAAAATGTTCATGCTCTCATATAATAATCGCCCCAACTCGTATACGTGTCATATGTGCCACTTTTCATCTTTTAGCTTCCGCTTGTGAAAGAATATTTAAGTGTTACATTAAGGTATTTTTAGAGATATTATTGTATCCCCTGTTGAAATAGTTATGGTTCTTTGAAAGTAATGGTGTATGCAAGTTTATATGTTTGTTTTTCTGGTTGGTTGTGTGTTCTCTAATAAACTACAATGTATTTAACTTACTAACATGTGTATGCGTTTCTAATTTACGTGTGTGTATTGTTTCGAGCGCCGTAAAGCGGTTTACTGCAGCCACAACTGAGTGTGTTATGCTAATTTATGTCTACAGTGCCGTTTTAAGATGCTCAAAATATGTTCCCTATGTTTCTCACTAAAGTATGGCGACTACACACTTATAAAAATAACAACACATTGGTTACACAGATTGACACAGACAAGTCAAAACAAGTCGTTTTGAGCGGTGAAAAAAATACCGCAATATCTCTCTCACTCTCCTAATTTAATTCATTCTCTCTCTATAATTCACGCGTCTTTCGTTCTTCTCTCTCTATCATTCACACATCTCTCGTTCACCTTTCATTCAAAAGTGGTTTTAAAATATTGGGTCGTCATTACAATATGTTTCAAAAATAATGCATGGATGAACCAAAATTATATACATTAAATGGTCTGGCTGAATTAACATGCGTATTCAAGCCACATGACTGTGCCGTCTTTATGCACTTGTCAATTATATACACAAATATACATGATTGACACGGATTGTTCGCTACCAATCCTATTGTAAACACTGCTCTAACTAATCTATTATGAGTTGGTGCACTGTTCTAAATTTATCTAAGGGAAATAATCTAACTAATTAATTTAATTTAAGAAAAATGGGTTATTTACCTTAAAGTGTTTTAATGACTAAAATGATATAAATTATTAAATGATGGTGTTAATTTGTAAGTGATGTTTTAACCAACTTATGTAACTAACTAAGTTTAAATGTGATAAATTAAAGTAATATGATGTCGATGTTAACTTAACTAGGTTCTTAACTAACTATAGGTAAATTATAACTATGAAATGTGCTAAATAAAGTTATATGGTACATCTAAATAAATATTTCTAATATTTCCACAAAATATGGAGTTACACGCGACTGTTTATAAAAACATATTATATACATATCACAAACCAATTTTAATTAACTACACTAACTAATTACATCCATGCGTGATGTTCGAGCCGTGTCCTCTGTAGAATGTCCTCGAAAACAACGTTCAGGTAGACAAAGTCTGATTTATGCTCCTGTCCTGGTTAATGTTCATACTAAAGGTATGCTACTGGTTGGTGTAGGTTCAAGTCTCAAATTTCGACCCACTCAGGGGTTATATAAGTGGTAGTGGTGTAGACAATTCACAAATGCGTCTGTTTATTCCACTAATGCTGACACAGTTTATATTACATAGATGTAAGCGACTGGCGATTGTAACGCACTTTAATGTTCACAATCACCACATAGGGCACTGAGTAATTATAGTGTCAATGTTTCTGGTGATGTACGGTCGCTCTCTCCTCCTATTTCAGGTATTTCAATACGAGAAGGTCTACTCAATGTGTCAGCTAGAGAGTTTAAACTGCCCTTCAAATGTTTAATAGTGAAGGCATAATTCTGCAAAATTAAGGACCATCTGTAAATTCTATTGTTGCGATGAACCCCTGTTTGCATTACCGTAAGAGGCGAATTATCGGTTTCGATAACAAACTCTGTACCCCCCAGGAATCGATGAAGTTTCCTGACACAATAAATCACGCTTAAAGCTTCCAATTCAGATGCTGAGTATCTTCCCTCGGCCGGGCTGATCTTACGACTCACGTAGATTATTCGGTGAAACTTGCCTTCATAAAATTGGCCTAGGACTCCAGAAATGGACATGGAACTTGCGTCTGTACGGAGGAAATACGTAAGATTGACGTTAGGCAAACGCAAGATAGGTGGAACGCTAAATAAATATTTCAATTTTGATAAAGCACCGATTAACTTTGCATCCTGCACATCAAGTTTTACAGATGCTTTTAACACATTAGAAAAAACACTGGTGATTTCAGCCAAATTGGGTATAAATTTGCTGTAATAATTGACCAGACCAAGTAAGCTACGGACCTGTTTCTTGGTCGTAGGCATAGTTAGATTGAGAATCTTGGTCACTATTTTCTCATCAGTTCTTAGTTGGCCTCTGGTGATTGTATGGCCTAAGAAATCAATTTCTTCTATTCTCAACTCCACTTTGGTGGGTTTCACTGTAAGACCAAATAATCGCAATCTATCGAAGACATGTCGCAGTTTCAGTAGGTGCGTTGTGCAGTCTGCTGTATGGATGCAAATGTCATCAATATAAGTAGATGTATTGGTCACTCCGTGGAGAAAATCCCGAGTGAGTCGGACAAAAGTGGCTGGTGCATTACGAAGACAGAAAGGAAGAAAGCGCCACTCATACAGGCCTAAAGGTGTAGAGAATGCTGTTAAAGGAATAGAGGCTGATTTCATCGGGACCTGCCAGTAACCTTTCGTGAGATCTAGTTTCGAAAAGATACGAGATGTTGACATGTCAAGGATTAGGTCGTCACAAGATGGGATAGGTTCTGCATCGACCTTGGTCACATTGTTTAAGCGCCGATAATCGACGCAGAGACGATTAGTCGAGTCCTTTTTTCTGACTAGAACTATAGGAAAAGAATTTTCTGACTGAGATTTCTGAATTATTCCACTCGACTCAAGATTTAACAATTCCTTGTCGAGATTTTCCCTGTAACTCAATGGGATGGAATAAGGTCGACATTTGATGGGTGTGCTATTAGTCAGAATTATAGAGTGTTCTATTCTGTCTGTCTTGCCTGGGATGTCAGAGAAAATGTCCTTGTACTCAGTCACTACTTCTATCAGTTGTTGTCGTTGCTCGTCTGTCAGTTTGGGTTCTATACGTATGCTATCGATTGTCCCTGTTGTGTCGACTGTCGTGACTGGTAGTTCTATTCCGTCATCATCCGTTTGATTAAGTACTGTTGTTGTACTAGCTGTGTGTACTGATTGCTGGCTAGGTGTGTTTGCGATGTCGTCATGATCTGTCGCCCTACCTAGTGTAGTTGTGTTGTGTACGTCTGTCGTCCGGTTAACTGGTGTAGGTGCACTCTGTTCGTCCGTCGTCAGTTCTTGTCGTGAGAAATAGGGCTTCAGCATGTTGATATGAAATATCTTTACTTTTCCCTTTATCGATATTTCATAGTTGACATCTGATATCTTTCGCTCGACTTTGAATGGCCCTTGCCATGATGTTAGTAACAAATTACGTTTATCTGGTAGTAAAAGTAGCACCTTTTGATTGGGTTCAAGGTGTAGGGTTTTGGCACCCTTGTTTGCATATTCGCGATACATCTGGCCTTTTCTCTCCAAAGATGATTTAGCTATTTGACACGCTCTCATAATTTTATCGCGTGTCTCCGTTACCATCTCATACGGTGTTACTGCTGTTGGGTTCTCTACTGAGCTAGTGATTAGCTGATGGTAGACTGTTAGGGGTCCCCGAGGGTTCGCCCCATAAACTAATTCGAAAGGTGAGAAACCCGTACTTGAGTGCGGAATTTCTCGATGGGCAAATAGCACTGCTGGTAGTAGGGTGTCCCAATCAGATGGGTTCTCAGCTGTTACTTTCGCCAGCATATGCTTTAAATCCCCGTTAATTTTTTCTATAATCCCATTACTCGCAGGGTGATACGGTGTACAGAAATGCTGTTCTATTCCTAGCAATATTGTTAGGGCTTTCATAGCAGCCGAAATAAATTGGGTTCCTCGGCCGCTCAAAATGGTACGAGGAAAGCCAAATCGACAAAATAGATGTAAAAACACATTTGCCACATCTTTGGAGGTAATGTATTTTAGTGGTACCGCTTCGATCCACCTTGTACAGAGATCCACGAGAGTTAGTATAAAACGGTTTCCTTTGTTCGACACCTGATTCAGGGGTCCAATAATATCTACCGCTACACTTTCGAATGGTCTAGAAGCCAAAATGGAACGCTGGACCTCGGCTGTTACATGCTTTCCCTTTCTTACTAAATGTTGACAGATAGTACATGATCGACAGAAAAATTTAATGTCGTTACAAAATTTAGGCCAGTAGAAATGTGCCAAAATTCTGGCTCTCGTTTTGTCATAGGCTAAATGTCCAGCAAACGGTGACTCATGTGCAATGTTTAGCACATTTTGTCGGTGTTTTACAGGTAACACCGTCTGCTGAATTTCATGGTTATTTGTTGTATAATAACGCATGAGAATTCCGTTATGTATTTTAAAATACCAAGATGCATTCTTAGTAACTTTCGCTCGCTCACCTAACAATTTAAAATAAGGTGCGATAGTTTGATCGTTGCGTTGTGCCTCGACGAATTCTTGTCGAGTAGCACTTTTACTAGCACCGGTGGGTGTTAACAACTGTAACATTTCGTTTTGAAGGTCAGTGTAATGTGTTTCAGTATCTGACCTCGTTACAGCATTAGCCGTGTTTGTTTGTTTCCAGGCTAATATTTCTTCATCAGTACACTGTTTTAATGATGGCAAGCATCCCAAAATCAAATCAGTACAGGGATTTTTCAGGATCGCGCACGTAAA
Source organism: Cepaea hortensis (assembly GCA_963921405.1). Classification (NCBI taxonomy): domain Eukaryota; kingdom Metazoa; phylum Mollusca; class Gastropoda; order Stylommatophora; family Helicidae; genus Cepaea; species Cepaea hortensis. The sequence goes on from OY992883.1 coordinate 100,976,269, forward strand.
TGTGCCGGCAAGGAACGGAGTGTTTATGCGTACTCTTGCCAGCGGGTATTTCTCTATGTTTCCAGAGAAAGTGCGGCATTTTACAAACTCACCCGTATAATTTTCTGGCTTAACTAGGTCTCTTTTGACCCCAAGTAGAGTGCTTCCGCTATCAAGTAAACATTGGCATGGTTGTTCATTGACCAGTGCATCGTGGAACTTTAAATTGCCTCTGGAGGCTAAAGCTGCATTGGCATCTTCGTTGGAACATGGTACCAAGTGCCCACATTTCAGTTTGCCGTCCGTATGAAACTGGTGACACGTGTCACACTTATTAAAGTCTAATATATCAGTAGCTGCACTCACACTCTCACTAGTTGGTAATACATTTTCAAGTTCAGAGTCAACCACACTATCATCGTCAGATGACGTATCGATGAGCAAGGCATTGTTTGCCTTCTTTCGTTGCCTGCCCAAACACTTAGAACTATAATGGCCATAACTTGAACAAAAGAAGCATTTAACAGCACGTTTATAAGAGTTTCGTTTGTCTTGCTGCTTTTTTATCATCATTTCTAGATAAGCAGGATAAAAGGGGCTCTTATCACAAATGGAGTACTGCGGATGGAACAATTTGCAGTATCCACACTGTGGTGGCTTCTGATATGGTTTATTTTTATTTTGATACTCTTTTTGCTTGTAAGACCTGCTTGGTATGTTTTTGACAAAGGCAGTAATCTCAGTATCATGTGCCGATGTTTTAAATACGTCCCTGTTGGAGGAAAAATAAACAGAACCTCATTTTTCGAGTTGTTAGATAGATTCAATGTCTGCTTGTTGAAGGAACTTAGCAAATGGAGTAGGAACGGTGGATATGACTTTATCCATCACCATTAAGTCCTGTATTTTATCAAAGTTCTTACCTACTTTCGCTGCCTTAAGCCATTTATTGAATATACTCTGAATGTTTGAAACATAATCTAAGAACGTTTCAGTTGGCTTTGGCTTTATCTGTGAGTACTGGATCCGATATCCAGGAGCATCGAGTAGAAAATGCTGCATAATTCTATCATGGATGTACTGATAGTTACTTCTTAGTTCTGATGGTATTGATTATATGACCTTTAATGGCTCCCCACTGAGGTTTCTCATGTAGATCATTGCCCAATCATCTAATGGTATTTTCTGAGTTCTCAGTTGAAATTCTACATTCTCCGTCCCAGCTGATATTGAATCGCCTTGACTGTAGGGCTTGATCACCCCTTTATATTTGGAGAATTTATTTTGTTCTTCCTGGCTTTTCAATTTAGTAGAGGCTATCTGGGTGTTAGAGTCAATCTCCATTTCTTTCATCTTTAACTTCGTTTGTTACTCCACCTCTATTTGTTTCTACTTGGTGGCTGTCACGAATTGGCAGCCTTTACTTCCCAGAACAATTTTCGGTTCACTTTTGATGGGCCATGTAGAGGATCAACAGACGAACAAAACTGTTTTCTCTATATCCAAGGCTATACTGTCTTGACGTAAGCTTGCAAAACCTGCAAGTAAACAAACCACCAGGAATGGCTTTCTATTTGGGAAGTTAATTTGACACCAGTACCGGTCACCCCCAGAGGTTATCAATCCAGCCAGACGGGAGGGCAGACTCAGGGGACTGAATAGTAATTAAAACCAACGCCAACCAGGTATGACGCAAGCAAACCTGGTTTACCAACAGAGTTGTAAACTGGCTGTTGACCATGAGAACCTAATTGTTCCCTTGACATGACACCTGATAAGAATAGCTAGGAAATCGCCCAACCGCGATGGATGACCCCATCTGGTAGAGACTAGAGGCGCAAGGTGTGAAATCACTGATAGGACTCAGTGGGCTAATAATTGTCAGACCCACAGGTGTGAAGGCTAGTGTGCATGCAGAAAGAATTTTATGACTGGACAGACTTGGAGTTAATTGCAATTAACGTCAGGAGGAGATAAGAAGAATTTAGGAATGGAATTCCTGGGAGATAAGTGTCTACTGCTAGGCTAGGTATAAAAACCCACGATAGACCTTTTCCTTTTAGATTAAGTCTGACTTCAGAACAGGTAGGAACTATCTCAATGTTCTGTAGTCATATGCATGATTATTATGTTAGATTTCACTACAAAAGTTATTTCTTAGTTAGTGATTTTCAGTCTATATCTGATCTAGGTTATTGCAAGAACTATCATTGTCATAGGTTACTTGAGTGTTCTTTCTGAGTTCTGTGTTCAATATCATTGTGCTGTAAGTGCTACTCTTCTGAGAAGTAGAAACTTATGGAAGGCAGGTCTTGTCTAGATATACTTGAGGTGTCGTAGCAGATGCTTGCCATTTCTTTGTAAACTAGACTAGTCTCTTTTTGGTGTGTGCATTTGTTGTACAGATTATAGTCAACTGACTATTTATTTAATTCTTACAACCGCAGTAACTGAGTTGTGATTAAACCGGGCAGCTCAGCAAATATGGCTGGTCTGTTTGGTCTGTCAGTCAGGTCTTAGTCAGATATGACTGAGCTACCGTATAACAGTAGACGGTACTACCTGGTCTCTGTTAGCGCCGAACGTTGGGCGACGCTTACCAAACCCGACACCCCACATTGTGCCAACGGCTTCGGGCGGAAGAGCGCAATTGGGAGGGTACAAGCCTTACCCTGGTGCGAGGAAATGCAAGCTAAAGACAAAATTGTCATGGCAGGGCAGACCAGGCCCTAAGCCTTGGTTGGCGACTGGTCTAGGATCGAAGCTCCGACAGGCGGACAGTTAGAGCATTGCTTTGCTGATCCGGCAGCTTCTGCAGCTTGTCTTGTTCCAGATGTAGGGGTGTTACCTTTCCTCTGGAGTGAACTAGGCGGGCCGAGAGAGGGATCATGCTGCATGGGCAACACATGATCTCTATATTTTAGCCCAGGCTTTGTGCTATGGAGAGGCAATAACTCCATCCCTGGTCTTAACTGGTCTCGGAATCAAAGCGAGAGGCAACTGTTACGGGTTATAAGTCCTTGTCAGTTGGCGTAGACATGGGGCGCCACGCGTTGCCTCTGACGGTGGGAGACACCTATAGGTGTCACTGATCAGCTACCGCCCGCCTCAAGCTGGGCAGCCCCCAGCCAATTGGGTGCTGATCCGCCACAGCCTGCCTGCTTCAATGGGTGCTTGGGGCTAGGACAAAATCTGAATCGCAGGCTGTAAAACCAATGCACCAGGTACAAACAAAAATAAAAATAGAAACCTCAAGCTACGGCTTGCAACCTGGAACGTGAGAACCATGTGTCCAGGATTTTCCACTGACTTGACCAATACTGACGATGTGAGAAAAACGGCTGTGATTGATGCCGAACTCAATCGTCTTAACATTGATATTGCTGGCCTGCAGGAGACTCGCCTCGCTGAGGAAGGGTCACTCAGGGAAAACAACTACACCTTTTTCTGGAAGGGTAGAGGGCAGGCAGAAAAAAGGCAACACGGTGTGGGCTTTGCAGTGAAGAATTCGCTACTGGGAATGATTGAAATTCCAGCAGGAGGAAATGAAAGACTATTATCCCTGCGCTTGGCAACCTCTTTTGGGTTTGCCACCATTATTACTGCATATGCACCGACACTCGATTCCTCTGATGATGTGAAGGATTTGTTCTATGAGGAGTTAGACTCCGTGATCAAGGCAGTTCCAAAATCTGACTACATTTATATGCTCGGTGATTTCAATGCTCGTGTGGGCAAGGACTCAAGTTCATGGCCAGTGTGCCTTGGAAAATACAACATCGGTCGCATGAATGAAAATGGGCAAAGGCTGCTGGAGCATTGCACCAGTAATGACCTATGTATTACAAACTCTTTTTTTAAAACAAAAGAGATGCATAAGGTCACATGGAAACATCCAAGATCCGGCCATTGGCACCAGCTGGACTTCATCATCACACGGAGACAACATCTGAACCATATATCATTGACTCGTAGTTACCACAGTGCTGACTGTGATACGGATCATTCTTTGGTTGTTGCAAGGGTTAGACTGAGACCAAAGAGAATCTACACAGCTAAACACAAATCTAGCCCCAGGATTAATATTATTAACACTCATGATCCTGAAAAGTGCTTTCAGTTTCAACAGCAACTTGAAGATGCTTTCACTGATACACCAGAAAATTGTACAGTAAATGAAAAGTGGAGTCAAATTAAGGAAACTCTTTATAAAACTGCCGTAGGGGTTTACGGCACTGTGGATCATAAGAGGCAGGACTGGTTTGCGGCCAACAGCGAGACTCTGCAGCCCCTGATTGATAAAAAGAAGAAAGCTCTCTTAAGAAACAAGGAAAGACCAACGCGTAACACTCTGAGTGAGCTAAGGCAAGCTAGGAAGGATGTGCAAAAGGCTGCCAGGCAGTGTGCAAATGATTATTGGATCAAGTTATGTGAGTCCATTCAAATCGCAAGTGATAAGGGAGACATAAGAAGCATGTATGAAGGAATAAAGAAAGCCTGTGGTCCAGTGATCAAAAGAAGTGCACCATTGAAAACCTTGACTGGAGAAGTCATCACTGATAAGAAACAGCAGATGGACAGATGGGTAGAGCACTATTTGGAGCTTTACTCAAGTGAGACCAAACTAGCGGATGATGCCCTCAACGCCATAGAGGCTCTACCAACTCTTGACCACCTGGACACACTTCCCACCATAACAGAAGTTAAGTGTGCTATAAATGAACTTGCATCTGGCAAGGCTCCAGGTAAGGATGGGATTCCAATAGAGGTTATCAGGAGTGGGCAAGACACACTCACTATACAGATCCACCAGCTAATAGAGCTATGCTGGCGTGAAGGACAAGTCCCACAGGATTTCAAAGATTCAAGCATCATAACACTGTACAAGAACAAGGGCGATCGGAGCGACTGCAACAACTATAGGGGTATCTCACTTCTGTGTATTGTTGGAAAAGTATTTGCCAGAATTGTTCTGCGCAGACTTCAAGTCCTCGGAGATCAAGTCTACCCCGAATCACAGTGTGGCTTTCGACAGAACCGGTCTACCACTGATATGATATTCTCATTGCGACAAATGCAAGAAAAATGCCGTGAACAGAATCAACCACTGTTTATTGCCTTCATCGACCTCACAAAGGCATTTGATTTGGTCAGTCGTGAGGGTCTGTTCAAGGCACTAAAGAAGATTGGCTGCCCACCAACTCTTCTGTCCATTGTGGAATCGTTCCACACAGGCATGAAGGGTATAATCAAGTTTGATGGTGCAACTTCTGAAGAATTTGAAATCAAGAGTGGAGTTAAGCAAGGTTGTGTACTAGCTCCCACCCTCTTTGGAATATACTTTTCACTTCTACTGAAATATGCATTTCGTGATCAGGATGGTGGTATATACATTCACTCACGCTCAGATGGCGGCCTCTACAATGCTCAGAGATTGAAGGCTAAGACCAAAATTAGGAGGGTATTGATCAGAGAGTTGCTTTTTGCAGATGATGCTGCAGTTACGACCCACTCTGAGGAAGAATTGCAATGTCTACTATCTGCATTCTCCAATGCTTGTTCTGAATTTGGTTTAACAATTAGCAAAAAGAAGACACAGATTATGTCACAAGGTGCACATGGGGTACCATCAATCTTTATTGACGACGCCGAACTAGAGATAGTAGACCATTTTACATATCTAGGATCAGTGGTAAATAGCAAATTATCCCTAGATCAGGAAATCAACATCCGGATTGGTAAGGCAGCAACAACAATGAACAGGTTAAGAAAAAGAGTCTGGGAGAACAGGAAGCTTACTGCCAAAACAAAAGTCCTTGTCTATCAAGCCTGTGTCCTTAGTACTCTTCTCTATGGCAGTGAAACCTGGACAACTTACTCATACCAAGAGAACAATTTAAACAGCTTTCATATGCGGTGTCTGCGAAGAATTCTTGGTATTAAGTGGCAAGACAAAATCACAAATACTGAAGTATTGGAAAGATCAGGTTGTGTGACAGTTTATTCCATGCTCAGTCTTCGTAGACTTAGATGGATAGGACATCTTAGGAGGATGGATGATGGTAGAATACCAAAGGATATCTTTTTTGGTGAATTACAGATGGGTAAGAGATCTCAGGGTCGGCCTCTACTACGATACAAAGATGTGTGTAAGCGGGACATGATTGATACAGGCATTGATAATGCACATTGGGAGCAAGTCGCCGCTGAACGTGTTGCATGGAGGGCAAATATCAGAAATGGAATAAAGTCAAAGGAGAAAATTATTGCAGAAAAGACACACACCAAGCGTTTGAGACGTAAGATGGTGCATGATGGTGGAAATGACCACGTGTTCACATGCACCCACTGTGAACGGACATTTACAGCGCAAATTGGCCTTATCAGTCACACTCGCTACCGCCATAGTTAAAAGTTATTATGCCTTTTTAAAGCACAAACTATCGTCTGTCAAGACGGCAAGGTGCCAATGATGTTTGGTCACTTCAATTTTATTGTCATCAGACTTGTATATCTCATTTTGTAGCTATACAATATTAGTACTCATTAATAATGCCTGATGCTATTATGTGAGTATCATTAGATGTCCATCTTGAAGTAATATAATGTTTACGGATATGTTGGATGTATGTATGTGTAATTTCATAAACTAACTAGTGCATTATGCTATGATGTTAAAGTATCATAATATGTCTAGTTTAATCAATATGTTTATGTGTATTGGATGTTTGATATATTGATTTGTCATATGCAAACCTACCAATATGAAGTGTTATGCTATTGTCTGCGCATTGGCACATTGGCCAATGATTGTGTTGGAAGCAGAGGTGTAATGGTACAGACATTACCCACAATTGGTAGTATAGGGTATATGGTGCTAAACCTTTTTCATCATATGGTCCACGGTAATGCATGGAAACCTGACACAGCTACTGGTCACGGCTTGCAAGCCCGGATGATCAGGCATTGTTATAATACCCTTACCGACCCTGTGAGCTGCTAAACTAACATTGGACGGAGCGGCTGTACGACACAGAATTTCTGTATTAGCGACATGGACATGGGGCGGCAGAAATGTTATCATTACAGGCGCGTGAGACAATTGAAAAGCCCGTCCCAGACTAAAGACAGTAGGGAGAAGGAGGATGGTGAACACAGTAGAGCTGGAAGATAAACTTGGCCAGACTGGTCATTGTATATGTTTGTGTTATGATATGTTTTAATTAGGATTGCGCTGATGTAGAACTGATATAACACATTCTCGACTTTCTTTCAAGCTCTCACAAGGAGCACCTATGTTATAGATCTCAAGACTAGAGACTACTGACTAGGAGTGTCAGGACTGGCAGGATCGCCAGACTACCGGCAAGCTGTTTTTCTTTTGTGTGTGTCTACTGGAGAGTGGGGATCTGGACCACAGATCCAGATAGATCGAGTAACAAGTAAAGTTACGTAATGTTTGTCATCAATATCAATATGCATATCATTTCATCATCCTCATATTGACAATCATCCTATGTCTGTTGTTATGATTAGCAAATAAATGTTGTAGTATTGTAACTCATAGTTCTGTCATTATATTTTTTCCAATTGTGCATACGTATTGTTGTGTACATTGGTGGGGGTTCACTTACACACCAAGGAAAGGAGCAGTCAGGGAGAAAACCTGTACTGAGATAGTCGTCTATACTAATATGTTTTGACTTAAAACATCTATCTTAAGCTAATCTTCTCTTTCCTATACCTTGGCGAATATTCAGCACAGTTCATTTCATTTTGTAACGAGCCACTTAGAGCTGTACGTTGGATATTCAGGGCTTAATCTGTAGTTCAGCCATATAGATTTTGTCCCTAGTCAGTTTCTGACTATCTGGGGTTGCTCGCCAGTGAATAAGATTTTCATCTAGCCGGTGGGGCACCCCGACTTATGACAGTGGCATCGTCCATCTCTATCTGCTTCTGTTATATTTCTAATTCCTTCTGTTTTATTTCCAATTCCTTCTGTTTAGTGGATTCCTATAACTCCTTCATCTCTTTTTGATGTTGTCTTTCTAGTGCTCTTTGGTCTCTCTCTCTAGTGCAGCTTTTCTCTCTGTCTCTTCTCTGTATCTTTCATTTGCCCACTTCTCTAGTTTTTCTCCAGTATATTCTAGTACTTTACCAGCCTGGATGAAGTCATTTAATGATGACATTATGAGGCTTTATGTTATCAGACAATTGATAGCACTATATTTTCCAAATACAATTTCACAGTTCTCGTATATTAAATATTTACAAGATTTTCTGAAAAAAAAAAGAATGCGTAGTTAAGGGTGCATATCAAAATTAGAGAAAAATATACTCATCTAATCTTGTAGCAAAATACGGCCCTCGGGATGTTCAGCCGGTCTTTCGTACAAACGCCTGATCGCCTTGCTTTTATAACTGATGTTTCTGTTTATTAGAACATCAAAATTTTATCAACATGCATGTAATGTGTCATACATGTGGTTAATTTAGATATTAACGTTTCAACGAATGGCAAAGTTCAAATGTGGTGTCACCGTCCTAGATATCTAGGGGAATGAAACTCGGGCTCATACAGGCAACAAACTCCGTTCATAGGCAATCTAACATCATTTATTTACAGTAAGCTGGCGAAGAGAGTTTTCGCAAGCCAGCACTCTACAAGTTGCGTATCACAGGAGTTTACATTAAACATGATTATTATAACAACTCTATCAGCTATCGAACATATGCATAAGACCCCTAAATACACTTGGGTTTCAACTATCAAGTCCCCCTTAAGGTAAGCCCTGTTGCTTCCTCGATGTCCAGTCCGTGTCTGCCTTTCCACACGTGTCGCAATCCGACACGGGTGGTAACTCTCTCCGAGTTTCTCGTGGACCCCGCAATCGGCGGGCCCCATCGGTGTCCACGGGGCTGTGGACACACTGACCGGTCCTTCGAGAAGGCTCTGGATTATTCGAGCCTTCGAGTGACTCGGTTCTTTCCCTTTAGCTGGAGTTCTATCCCTTCTCCACTTCCTCTTAATTCTCTGTTGGTACCGCCCTTATGTGAGGCTGTGAAAGGAGTCCCCCTCCCCCCTGCTTTGATGGGTTATTATATGGTAATTAGTTCTGTACTAATTCTGTCACAGGGTCACATAAAGTTGGTGTTTGTAGTTTGGTGGATAGTAACTTGGCAACCTACATATCTGCATCAACAACTCATGTATTCTCCCATACAGCACTTCAAGATGATTGCTGAAGAGGTCCTCTCTTCTATGTTTTTAAACATGCTTATCTGACCGAAGTTCCGTGACGTTTCCAGTTGTTTTTACAACCGCGCCCTTCTCAAGTACCCATATGATACCAAGATATAAAACTCTGTGTAAGAGAGTTTTAACAAGACAAATGTCTTGGCTTATTTAAGTACACTTGCAAATCTTGTCCTGCGTGTGTATTTCGATACATTTTTACTTCCGTATGTTGTATACGGCTGAATATGTAGTTATGCTGTTGTTTTATCACATCTGACTACGTGTGTTCCTGTTGGCTTGTTAGTGTATTGACTGATATGTTGCTGTCTATAATAAAGTGACTGTATTTTACTTGTTAGTGTTAAGTTTTGAGTTTGTATAAAGTGTGTTCTCACTGTGTGGTTTACCTCCAAGCGTCACGAGTTGGGATATCCTTTGTCATGAATTACCCAGTCCGCGTAATGCATGATCGAGACATTCCAAACAGTGGTGCTTAGATGTAGTGTATTCACTACTAAACATGTATCAACAATTGAGACAAGTAATACATTTTTACATGAAAGACGCAGACAAATTAAAATAAATACGTTTTGCGTACAATTTGTCCGCTCAGTATATCGCTCTCTTATTTAATTCATTCACTCTGCCATTCATACACCTTTCATACAAAATAGTATTTTGTTAAAATATACAAATAAAGTTGAGGTAATTGTTATTGCCCTTCAAGAGAAAGTGGAGAAGGGATAGAACTCCAGCTAAAGGGAAAGAACCGAGTCACTCGAAAGCTCGAATAATCCAGAGCCTTCTCGAAGGACCGGTCAGTGTGTCCACAGCCCCGTGGACACCGATGGGGCCCGCCGATTGCGGGGTCCACGAGAAACTCGGAGAGAGTTACCACCCGTGTCGGATTGCGACACGTGTGGAAAGGCAGACACGGACTGGACATCGAGGAAGCAACAGGGCTTACCTTAAGGGGGACTTGATAGTTAAAACCCAAGTGTATTTAGGGGTCTTATGCATATGTTCGATAGCTGATAGAGTTGTTATAATAATCATGTTTAATGTAAACTCCTGTGATACGCAACTTGTAGAGTGCTGGCTTGCGAAAACTCTCTTCGCCAGCTTACTGTAAATAAATGATGTTAGATTGCCTATGAACGGAGTTTGTTGCCTGTATGAGCCCGAGTTTCATTCCCCTAGATATCTAGGACGGTGACAGGCTATTTACCTTTGTTGGCGTACTGCCTGTACCTAAAACCTTTCTCCTGTAATGATGTTCTGGCCAGTATACAGGATCTAATGATTTTGTCTCTGGTGTCAGTGACCAAATCATAGGTGGAAACTGGTAATTGGGTGTTTACGGGTTGTGATATTATATCTTTATAAATAGTGAGAGGTCCTCTTGGGTTCGCTCCATATATCAATTCAAACGGTGAGAACCCCGTGCTTGATTGTGGGACTTCTCTGTATGCGAACAGCACCGTTGGGAGAAGTATATCCCAATCAGCTGTCACTTTGGATAACATATGTTTTAGGTCCCCATTCAATTTTTCGCAAATTCCATTTGCAGCCTGTCGATAGGGACTTGTAAAACATTGTTTTATGCCTAGTAACTTAGTTACCGATTGGGTGGCATTAGATATGAATTGCGTTCCTCTATCTGATATTATCTTCTCCGGAAAGCCAAAACGAGAGAATATCTGTAATAATACGTCCGTCACATCTTTAGAGGAAATAGATTTTAATGGAATCATTTCTGCCCACCTTGAACACAGATCAACAAGTGTAAAAATGTATCTATTTCCTTTGTTTGAGATGTGGTTCAAAGGACCCACTAAATCAACCGCCACGATTTGAAATGGTCTCGAGGCAGTCGTGGTTGACTGAATTTCTGTCGTAGGGGTTTTACCTTTCTTAATTAATTTCTGACAGATATCACATGGTTTACAATGGGTTTTTATGTCTCGGCAAAATTTAGGCCAATAAAATTGGCTCAGGACTCTGGCCCTGGTTTTTTCATAACCCATATGACCTCCGAAAGGTGAGTCATGGGCTATATGTAGCACTTTCTCGCGATGTGACTGAGGTAGAACTACTTGCTGTAACGTGGTTTGATCTCTGGTATATAACCTCGTTAAAATATTGTTGTTTAGTCTAAATGTCCAAGAAGCGTTTTTAGTCAATTTTGGCTTCAATCCTACTAGTCGAAAGTATTGCGAAAGTGTTGGATCTGCTTTTTGTTCTTCTATAAACTCGGTGGTGGTAATATTGGGTGACATGATTTGTAGTGATTCCTGAAGTTGGTCGTTGTGGGTTTTGTGTGTTATTTGTCTTGTCACTATATTAGCGTATTGTGTATGTTGTTGCACATTTACAGGCTCGATATTTTGTGGATCGATGGCGTCCTCAGTTCGAGGTGTTGATTTGATGGTGTCATCGAAAGATTCAACCGCCCCTGTGTTCTGCACCTCTGTGAATTCGTTTCGAATTCCGTCATCGGTTGTCTCCCTTGTGCTTTTGGCAGTTTGAGACATGCACGCGTGGTTTTTCATTTTGGAATCGCTGTTTGGTTTTCGGATACAGTTTTTCTGTTCCCATTCTCTGATTTCTTTTTCAGAGCAAGATCTTATGTTGGGAAGATTCCCAAGGATAATTTCAGCGGCAGGATTTTCTAGTACTGCGCATAGCACTTGTCCTGATATGAAAGGTGTCCGAATTTCGGCAAGTGCTAGGGGGTATCTTTCGATAGTGCCTGCGAATGTGCGACACGTTACGTATTTGTGTGTGTAGTCTTTGTCGTTCACTAATGTTCTTTTAATTCCACAAAGAGTCGCCCCGCTATCTCGAATTAGTGTACATTGTCTGTTATTAACAAAACCTGTTGCAAACTTTAACTTGCCTGTTGATGTTAGGGCTGCGTTGGCCATTTCGTTAGACACTGGGATTGTGTGGCTGCATAACAAAGTTGTATCAAGCTGAAATTTTCTACAGGTGTTACATGTGTTATCAGTGATGGTGTTAATAATTTGTACTGCATTACCTAACTCACTCGCACTTTCATTCTGGATGTCGCATTCGTTCTGTTGTTCAATTTCTTCATCTGAAGATGTGTCTATTAATGCGGCATTGGCCTGCTTCATCATCTTTCGTCCGTCACAACGTGCTAAATAATGGCCATAACTTGAACAAAAATAACATTTAACCGCTCTCTGATATGCGTTCCTTTTGTTCTTTTGTTTTTCCACTACCATTTGGAGATAATGTGGATAATTCGGTGATTTGTCACACATCGCGTACTGTTCGTGTGTCAGATGACAATACTGACACATGACTGGTTTTGTGAACTTAGAGCGTTGTTTGAACCTATTTTCATTTGGTTATGAATATTTGGTGTTTGTAACCGCTGCTGTTTCATTTTGGCTCATATTTAACTGAAAAATATCGCGGTTCGCTGTAAAATATGCGCTCCCCTTGGTTTCTATTTCTTGGATAGTTTTACAATCCATTTGCCTTAAGAATTTAGAAAAAGGTGTTGGTATTGTGCTAATAATTTTATCAATTATAATTAGCTCCTTCAGTTTATCATGGTTGTTATTTGTTTTTGCTGAGGTTATCCATTTTGTACAAATATCTTGGACTGTAGACACGTAGTCTATGAAGGTTTGGTTAGGTAATGGGGCTAATTTTGAGAACTGTAGTTGATAGCCTGCTGTATCTAGTGAAAAATGTTGGAGTAGTCTTTGTTTTAAATAGTCATAATCTTTCCTCATGTCTTGTGGAACTGTCTCTATAACTTTTAAAGGCTCTAATGCTAAATTTCTCATAAGAATAAATGACCAGTCGACTTTTGCGACCTTATGGTAAGTCATCAAACACTCGAAGTTCTCTAAGTATGCGCTTATTGAACCTCCTGAACAAAACGGCTTGACAAGGCCTTTATATTTATTGTATTTTTGTTCCTCTTCTTTACTTCTAGTTTTGTTTACTGAAATTTCTAAGTTGGAGTCAATTTCCATTTGTTTCAGTTTATCTGTGTTTCTGCGTTTAATTGGGCTTGCTTGGTCGCAGCTTCGAGCTCCATTTGTATCTTCTTCTCTTGAGCTTGCAGTTGCATTTGTATCTTTTTCTCTTCAGCCTCAATTTGCATCTGCATCTTTTTCTCTTCTCTTTCTGCTTGCACTTTTTGTCTTCTCTTTCCGTTGCTCTTTCTTCTCGTGCAATATTTTCTAAATGCGTCTTTTGTGCCCATTCTGAAAGTTTTTCATCAGTATATCCTAACCTAATTCCTAATTCAATGCACTGTTCTAATGTTGACATCTTGTATTTTAGTTATTGTTTACTTTATTGAAATTAAATCCCTTTGAAATTAGTCTGGGTGTACAAAAGTTGGTTATCTCCCTTAATGTTTACATTCAAATTTACACGAGTAAGTTTACTTGGTTATGAGATTAGCATATACATAAAAAATCAATACAATGGAAAATGTTACATCAATGAATCATGGATGAGTATCGCTTAGGGATATAATGAGCATGAAATGACACTCATCTTATTTTTCCTGGTTTCTCGAATGTAGTCTTGTTTGGTTTTCCTGTTTTCTCGCCACTGCTGGAGGACAGGTTACATACACAAGATATTTCGCTTTAGTGGAACAATCTGATGTTGGAATCAAAAAAAAAAATTAGTAACTGTCAAAGTAATTGTCACAGTCATGTCAATGTCAAATTTCATGAATAACATCATAATTTCAAATATTTTTGTAGAGGGACTATAATAGTTCATTCACAGATGGTACGATGATAGCTGCAAAGTTTTAGACTTTGTAATTTATGAAAGTTGATATCTTTTTTTACTTGGCAAAACCAAGAGCTGTCTGAAAGTAAAGCTTGTGCTTGCCAAAACCGGCTTGCCCCCAAATAGCCTGTCACCGTCCTAGATATCTAGGGGAATGAAACTCGGGCTCATACAGGTAACAAACTCCGTTCATAGGCAATCTTACATCATTTATTTACAGTAAGCTCGCGAAGAGAGTTTTCGCAAGCCAGCACTCTACAAGTTGCGTATCACAGGAGTTTACATTAAACATGATTATTATAACAACTCTATCAGCTATCGAACATATGCATAAGACCCCTAAATACACTTGGGTTTCAACTATCAAGTCCCCCTTAAGGTAAGCCCTGTTGCTTCCTCGATGTCCAGTCCGTGTCTGCCTTTCCACACGTGTCGCAATCCGACACGGGTGGTAACTCTCTCCGAGTTTCTCGTGGAGCCCGCAATCGGCGGGCCCCATCGGTGTCCACGGGGCTGTGGACACACTGACCGGTCCTTCGAGAAGGCTCTGGATTATTCGAGCCTTCGAGTGACTCGGTTTTTTCCCTTTAGCTGGAGTTCTATCCCTTCTCCACTTCCTCTTAATTCTCTGTTGGTACCGCCCTTATGTGAGGTTGTGACATGTGGCATAAATGATAATGATTAATGTAAATGATATGATTGTATGATAGTCTAAATGAACGTCAATGAATGTCAATGTCGTCTTGTCTTCACTTTCTATCGTCTCTGACTGGGCTGCGCTGTATGACTCTAGCTTAACCTCTAATCTCCTATTGTTGTGCGAAAAAAAAATTGTTTTTGCACAAATACTAACGTGATTGTGATAGATGTTAACATTCTGATCGTATCAAACACATGATGATTAACCTTTCAATTCGTACACAATCAGTTTATGTTTCACACATTTTCATTCAAATAATTTACCTAGATAATATATCACTGATATTCCGTAGAATTTCGGAAAATGGTAAATTACATGGTACTTTTCACAATAGTATGCTAATGATACTTGCAATCAAATAATACATTGCTATTTTTATCACTGCTAAGTTCAATTAAATGGCACACCTTCAGCGGTGGTTCAAGCCCCACGAGAAATGATAACGTGGTATCTTGGCTAATGGTAATGAGTGGTGGTTCAAAAACAGCAATGGTATCCTAATGGTATCCTAACAAAAGGCATCTTCTTGCTAAATGGTAGTGAGCGGTAGTTCAAGTAGCTTTTGACACCAAATGGTATCCTACCAACTAGTAGTGAGCCAAATGGTGCCTAATGGTTGTGAGCGGTGGTTCAGGGACTTCTGACACCAAATGGTCCCTAATGGTAGTGAGCGGTGGTTCAGGGACTTCTGACACCAAATGGTATCCTGCCTGTCAGCAACCCACTTGCGACAGGCATACAAGGATTCCCTTCTTTTGCACTAAACGAAAGTGACAACTCGTCTCGTTTGCAAAAGGATACATTTTTATTCGGAGCAGATCATACAATAGCTCCACGAGCGGAATACCACAACGGTATTAAACATCTTAGAATGTGATGACGATAAGATGGAATGAGAAGATGAAATAAATATTATAACTACTGAAGCTAAGCTAGACTATTATAACCATTGTACTGTCCTTCACAACTACAAAGTATCCCTAGCGGATACACGTCTGATTCCTACGCCGTCCCGGTCTCTGTCTGAGCTCGCTGAGCGTGGCGTGTTCAGCCACGAGCAATTCAGCTCAGCGTGCGATAGTTGGTTTACGTGCTGGACACTGGGCTGTGTTGACCACAGTTACTAGGTCCTTACCTCGTGAACTGCGTTTCCCCGGTTCTTGGGTAACACCAGCTCATCTGCACCGGTTGCCCTCCTTGTTGACACAAGTGTGTCCTGTTATAGCTATTTATAGCGTTGGTGTCTCTCCTGTCTGGTCTCCTATCCTATTACGTCACTTGCCCTCTAACTAAGCTCTATTTTAGCTCTCTCAGAGCTCAGAGCTTCCTCTTAAGTCTTTGACACCATCCACATGAAACCCTGTGTAACTGCCATCACCTCCATCGTCATGCTGCTCGTGGTCATAGAGTGGGCACCACTGGATTCTTGAACGGTTCGGCCCTCTGAACGGGCTGTAAATGCCCACGAACTTATCTGCTGCTTTACAACAGATCCATCTGTATAGATGAGCACTTCGGGGCTATCTGAGTGTTCATAGATGAGCGCGTTGACCTCTGTATTGACAGCGGCAGGGTTCTGTTCTCTGCACAGCCAGTCGGGTATGATAATGCAGGAGAAAGTGCACTTAAAAGCTGGAGGCACCGGCACCCATTCCTTGCCGGGGTTGATACTGGTAAGACTGCAGACCTGTCTGACGACATCTTCCGCCCGACCAATCCATGATTTGCCCCTTTTTAGCCTGTCACCATTTTCTCTGAATATAGCGTCATGCAGAGGGTGCTGCTGATCTGCACTTATTTTTAAGTATGCACGAGCTCTCCAGATCTTGATCCTGTGTTCCATTGTCGGGAAGTCAAGGAGGTATCTCATTGATACACAGCTGGTCAGTGGTATCTCTCGTGCAGCCTAAAACGATGCGCATGGCTTCGTTTTGTACCTTTTCAAGTCTTCCAATTTGTGTAGGGCTGACAGTGAGGATGACCAGGGCATACTCGATGCGTGAAAGCACAAGTCCTTGGAACAGAAGTATTAGCAGTCTTTGCTCGATATTGGCAGTCGCCACGACTCTCGTTGCTGACAAACCTTTTCGAGCTTTCGTTATGACAATTCATATTGTTATATCCTGCTGCAGCCTCTGCTTTTTCTATTGTTTCATGTCTTTAAACATGGCCGAAATATTTCACTTGTCTCCTCTTTATTTCTTCCATCAACTTTCTCTTCATTCCCAGTTTTTGTAGAACCTCTGCATTTGATTGTTTTTGTTTCCATGAAATACGACATATTAGTCTGTATATTCACATCTCCAGGGCTTCTAAGCGACTTTCTAGTTGCTTGTTCAATGTCCAGGCCTCTGCGCCATACAGTAACGTTGAATATACGTAGCATTTGACAATTCTCATCTTTAATGAGTTATTAATCTATCTAGATGTTAATACTGATTTCATGCTGTTGAAAGCATTTTTAGCCAATCCTATTATCTTTTTGATTTCTATTTCACTTCTGCCATCGTCTGTTATTATATGTCCAAGATAGGAGAAACTTGTTACTTGTTCTAGTATCTGCCCGTTTACTGTGATGTTCATTGATGATCTTTCCTTTTCACTGCTAATTATCATAGTTTTTGTTTTTTGGATGTTAATATCTAAGCCACATTCTGCACTGTGCCTGTTTATTTGTTCTCTAGGTCTTGTAACTCTTGCTCACTTTCTGCTAGTAACACGGTATCGTCAGCATACCTACGATTGTTTATGATTCTTCCACTAATGTTAAGTCCAGGCATTTCAACTTGTTTAAAAATTCTTTCTGTGTATAGGTAGAAGAGACTTGGGGGACAGTACACATCCTTGCCGTACTCCTCTTTTTATCTATATAGGCGACGAATAGTTATTTCCGCATCTAATAGACGCCACTTGTTCCCAGTACAAGATACTAATAAGTCTGATGTCCTTTCCGTCTACTCCTATATCTTGAAGGCACGTAGTTAGTCGTTCATGTTGTACTCATGTTGTTCATTAGTGTTGGAACTCTTCGCTGGCTGCTGAGGATGGGGACGGAGCGCTTATGGGAATGTCCCGAATGCTGTGATGTCGGTTCCTAAATCAATCAATCAATCAATCAATCATGTTGTACTCTATCAAAAGCTTTCTTGTAGTCTTTAAACCAAACATATATACTTTTTTGAACTTCTATATATTTTTCAATTAACATCCGCACACAGATAATTGCCACTCTGGTGCCGCTGTTTTTGCGGAACCCAAGTTGTTCTTCAGCTACTTCCTAAAACATAATAATAATATGACAGTAATGCCTTGATTGCTCACTACACTTATTGATAATTATGTTCAAGCATTCTGTGAAATTACCAGATAGCGATAAGAAAAACACCTAGATAAGCAATAAGTAGGGGACATAAACATATAATATTTGTATAAGGGAAATTACTCAAAATTAAAAACAATATTATATACTTAGCTATAATATTATATTAATCTTACAATTCACTCACGTTTTTAAAATTACAAATGCGAAGATAAAAATATAAGTTACATAAGTTAGATAAACATTAAAAGTACTTTTATATTTTGTATAAAATTTGTTTATAATCTTTAAAACATAAATTTTACAAGCTACTCTGTGGTTCTATATTTATTTCTTAAAATCTATAAATATATTTATACTGACACACTTCTGACACCAATAAAATTATTTTTTACTGGCCTCCTAGGGCCACAAAATGTAAAGCTTCTCGGCCTTTTGGCTAAGATCAAGTGTATTTGCTGGCCTCCAGTAGTGCGCTTGGTCTGGTCGGAGGCCGGGATGATCAATCTCGGTCCCTTGGCTAAGATCAGGCGCATTTGCTGCATCCCCCGCAGTAGTGCGCCTGGCCTGGTCGGGGGCCGGGTGATCAAAAAAAAAAAAAAAACCTTCACATTAGCATCACTTTAAATGTGGGCCCGGTGGACCACTGTGGGCAATAGCTCACAGTGGGACTAAGGGTCCACGCCAAAAACAGGGGAGGCGGGGAACCAGCTAGTCTGGGATGACCGCCAAACCCTAAATTTAAAAAAAAAAAAAAAAAAAAAAACACAAAATGTAAAGGTAATTAACCACTGCAATGACAAAGACCACAAAAAAAATTCATGGATATCGAATTATAACCATGCAGAATACAATAGGCAAGCTGCTGGAGAAGGTAATTGCCAGGAAAATATCAAGCCAACTAGAGAGGCAAGGTGTTTTCCCACCCACCCTGGGTGGGTACCGTCCAAAGAGAGAAACCTGGACCAATGCAGCAGTCTTTGCCCAGGATGTCTATGAAGGTTTCCACTCAGGCACTGAAACCGTTGCTGCAGCGATTGATCTTGAGGACGCATACAACAGAGTACCACTGGATTTTTTAATGTTTCAGCTTCTCGAACTAAACGTTAAGTCCATTCCTCCTTAGTTGGATCGCTGCAGCCCTCTTCCAACGGAAAGTAGTTTTTAGATGTGGCAGTTGGACTTCGGAACCAACAATAATATATCCTGGCCTACCACAGGGATCACCATTATCTCCGGTACTGTTCAACGCCTACACAGTGAGAATCACCAGTGAGCAGATCACTGGACCTGGCAGGACATTGTCATATGCCGATGATGTTTTAGTGTATCGTCAGGGGAAGGATAGAGAGGAGGTTGCTGTGGAACTGCAAACCGAACTCAATCGCATAAGTACTTGGTGTGATGAAGCTGGGGCAATGGTCAACCCAACAAAGGCAACAGTGACTTGGTTCTCGTTGAATAATCATATTGTCAACACTCCAACACCAACTGTAATGCTGTGTTCAGAGACGGTGGAAAGAACGCAGGCAATGAATTACCTGGGGATACGGTTTGATCGAAGCCTTGCTTATAATGTGCACATAGACCAGGTGATAACAAAGGCCAAGCGGGGTTTGGCAGCGATGCGGGTGATGGCGGCAGCAAACTGTGAGCAGCGCCATCTATGTCTTCTGTACGAGGGGTTGGTCATGTCTATTTTGGAGTATGCAATGGCAATCCTGACTCTCAGCCATAAGCAGATAGAAAGGATGGAAAGGATACAGAATGAAGCTATGCGCATTATTCTTGGATGTACAAGAGATACAGCATGCAGGGCGATGCGCTACCTTCTTGGTTTTCCAACCATTGAAGAGAGAATACAAGGTTGCAGGGCACGCGCCTACATCAGAATTAACGCAAACACACAACATCCACTGCATAGTGAAATTAGGAAGGTGAAGGGCAGCAGGTTAAAAAGAGGACGGTCGTGGATGGGTCAAGCCGAAGACATTCTTCAACAGGTGTGTTCACTTGAGGACTTAGAACCTGGCGAGGAGTGGGTGCAAGTGCCAACAGACTTCTGCACATCCTTTTCAGTTTGCATCCAACTAGATAGAAAATGCAGACATGAAAATCCGGCTGCTGTTGAGGCTGAAGTACAAGCGTTGATTTTCGAGAATTCGCTAGACGGTGACGCGGTCATCTACACAGATGGGTCGGTCGTCCGACATGTGAGAAGCTCATGGGCCTTTACAGCTCGAGCCGGAGGGAGAATTGTGAAGGAGGACTCTGGGGCTTTTACTGAAACCACAAGTAGCCTGACCATGGAAGTCATGGCAGTAAGTAAATCAATAACATGGCTCGAGACACAGACATTCACTAGGGCTTGTTTCCTTAGCGACTCAATGAACATGATCAATAGGATACAGGAGGGGTCGATCCGAAGAGAATGGTTGCTGCCTCTGGAGCGGTCTCGACTGGCAAAGATTAGTTTCATCTTCGTGCCAGGGCATGCGGGAGTACAAGGAAATGAGCGGGCTGACAAGCTCGCAGGTGAGGCTACTGTGGAGGGCGGACGCGCCATGGACCAGGCCGTCATTCTGAATGCTCTACGAGAAGTAAGACTTTTGCGAGAACCAAGTGATGACTGTGAATCTACAACAATGGCCAGTCTGCGAGAGCAGCAAATTAAAAGAGGGGTGGCCAAACAAGAACACTACGCAGGAAGCCAAAGAAGATTTATAAACCAACACAGAACTGGTGTCGTTAGCCGCTACACGCTGCGGGATTTGCTGAGGAGGGGATCCGAGCACTTATTTACTGAATGGTTCGATGTGCAATGAGGATGATCAGTCGACTAACTAACTAACTAACCACTGCAATGTGTGGACTGCGTCTGGCCCTGCAGCCAGCAGGGTTAGGATCGGCTAGCCTCTCTCAGGAGAGGTGAAAATTAGTAGCCTGCGATAACCCGCAGACTACACAAGTCAACCCTCATCTCCACGTGGTGTAGACATGGAAACCATGACCGAGATGTCATGGGCTAACGGGGATATGGCTCGCCATTGGGGATGGACTCCCTGTGGTCAGATTTTTGTCCTAAACCTGCGACTGGCCTAGTAAACCGGCAGAGGATCTTCATACTGCTCGTAAAAAAAAAACTAAGAAGTATAAACGGACTGACCCAAATGGATATTTTTTTTTTCTTTTCGCATATCCTGGACATCGCTGTCAACATCAGCATCTGTCAGCAGATTGTTGATTTCTTGGCAAGATTACGCTCAGTAGTTTGCCATTGATTTCTGAGCGGCTGGCTCACATACCCCATGAGTTACACACGCGAGGAGAACCGCTACTGATTCTCGCGCACGTCACGTTACTCACGAAAGGATACGGGATTACGGAGAAAGACGTTAAACCCCTAGGCCAGGCGGCAATATTAATGGACTACGAGATAGATCATCATCATCATCATCATCATCATCATCATCATCATCATCATCATCAAGTGCCATGCCGACTGGCGTAGGCGTTCATGACTCCCCACAGATCTCTGTCTTTGGTTTTCTGGATCAACTCTGCCTTTGATATTCCTCCAAGCCACCGTCACAAACCATCCAGTAACATTACTCTTGGTCTGCCTCCGCCTCTCTTCCCCTCGATTTTTCCAATTGTGACGATGTTCTCCAATGCCTCTCTTCTCATCACATGACCATAAAAAGCTGTTTGCCTCTTTCTTATTGTTGTATATAATGTTCTAGTTTCAGTAGCCTCTTTCAGGCATTAGTTGTTAGTTATTTTGGCACTACGAGGAGTTCGCAACATTCGTCTCAGGAACCACATCTCTGCTGCTTCCAGTCTCTTCCTAATTTGTTCGTTTATATTCCAAGATTCACAGCCATACAGAAAAACAGGTTCTATATAGCACCTCTGCACTGTCTTTCTTACATTCAATGATAGTGACTTATTGCATAAGATGTTCTTCATTTTCTGAAATGCAGCCTTTATTTGCCCTATTCTGCTCTTAATCTCTGTTGTGCATCTTCCATCTGATGTTACCAATGTCCCTAGATATTTAAAACTATACACTTGGTGAAGAAGTTTCCCCTCTATTTCTATCTCAAATTTGGGTGTCTCTTGCTTCTTTGATGTCACCATTGTTACTGTTTTATTGATATTCAAGGAGAGTCTTTTCTTTGCAATCTCTGTTACTACAATGTCCAACAGCGATTTAAAAAAAAAAAAAGGCTCAGTGGATGTCAGCGGTTTTAATAGTAATGAAGAAGAGCTTATAGAAACAATAGAAGAGAGGAAAATTGGACTGATGGGAATAGCGGAAACCAGAATAAAGGGGGAAGGATGCAAGGAGATCCGCCACAGTTACACGTTTGTCTGCTCTGGAGTGGAACAAAAAGAAAGGGCAAGACAAGGTGTGGGAGTAGTCGTTGAACCACGGCTAGCAACAGGAATACTAGAAATAAAATATATATAAGAAAGAATCATAACAGTGAAAATAAAAGAACAAACAATTACAACATATGTACAAATATATGCACCATGTAATACAAACAAAAATGAGCAAGAATGGGACGAATTCTATGAAGACATCCATGACGTGCTAAATAAAATAGATAAGCAGGACAACATCATAGTTATGGGAGACTTCAATACAAGACTAGGACATAACAGAGCGGGCATAGAAAACATCTTGGAGCATTTAGAGACCAACATAATGAAAGAAACGATAACGGAAGTAGACTGACAGAGCTATACAGCCAACACGACCTTTATATAACAAACACATTCTATAAACACAAAGACCCACAAATATACACCTGGTATAAATGGAACGATCTAGATTTAAAAAAAAAAATTAATTTATATTAACAAGAAATAACAGAAAGAGAAATATATTAAATGCAAGAACAATGCCCAACTTAAGTATAAACACCAACCACAAAGCAATCGTTGCCACAATAAGAATCTTTTGAAGAAGAAAGCAAAGACCAGGAAAATACATGTCATGCGAATCAGTAAACTTAAAAAACCTCAAAGACAAGGCAGAGAGGGAAAATTATGAGAAAGAACTAACTGAATATCAAACATTTTAAATACTGCAAAAACAACATGTGGAACCACACCAAGAAACGCAAATCACGGTTAAAGAAAATAACAAGTTGGTGGAACGCAGAGGTAAAGAAAGCTGTAAAATACAAACAGGAAAAATATAAAAAGTGGTTGAAGAGCAAACATGATCGTACTTACATAGAATATGTAATAGCGAGAAGACATGTGAATAGAATAGTATAAAGAGAGAAACAAAAAGGCTGGAAGGAGTGTGGAGAAACCCTAAATAAAAACCACAAGGAGGCAACTAGAAACTTCTACAAAAAGATAAGTGCAATGAGAACCAGAGGAGAACTCTTTGACCCATCTGAAATAATTAACAGAGAAAACGGAGAACCAATAAGTGAACAAAAACAAATCCTAATAAGATGGAAACAGTACTTCGAACAACTTCTCAACATCCCATCAGATGTCACAGGAATTCAAGAAACCGACACAGATCCCATCGAAGAACTAGAACCAGATATACTGACAGAAAAAACTATAGAAGCCGTCAGATTAGCCCCATTGAACAAATCACCCGGACAAGATGCAATAACAAATGAACTAATTAATGTAGCAAGAGAAGTAGGAACAGCATCGCTACATAAACTATTCAACCATGTTTGGGTAGAACAACAAACACCATGAGACTGGGGAAACGCCATAATTATCCCAATTTGAAAAAAAAAACAAAGGCAGCAAAAGAGACTGTACACAATACTGAGGCATTTCCCTTTTGAGTCATACTGGGAAAATATTTTGCAAAATTCTTAAGAAAAGATTACGAACTACTATAGAACCCAAGCTAAGCGAAACACAACTTGGATTTAGGGAAAACAATGAATGCACAGATGCCATTTTTGCTCTTAGAACTTATAGAAACATCATTTGAATTCAATGAAACCCTCTACTTAGCCTTTATCCACCAAGAAAAGTCATACAATTCAACTGCGCATGCGTTTCCCTAGTTGCTTAGAAAATATTTAAAACATCATAATAACTTGATAGTAATGCATTGATTGCTCACTAAACTTATTGATAAGGGAGCCCCTATTCACAAAATTTTGTGAATAGTCGAGACACTATTCACAAAAACTTGTGGCTACTACCGCCGTCGATTGGCTTCAGAAGACTCTATTATTCTCACGTCTTGTCTGTCTTTGGTTTGCAAGTTCTTTTTCTTCAACCCTCACAAAGACGATATTTGTCGACAACGACACACACTACGTACAGTGATAATTTATTCGGCAAATACAATTCACGTTAAACAAAGACATCTATAGGATACACCAGGGGTGGGCAAACTTTTTGCGCGTAGGGCCGCATTGACAAATGTAAAGCTATTGGCGGGCCGTGTATATATATATATATATATATATATATATATATATATATATATATATATATATATATATATATCTCATCTCATCATGTTCCTCTTGTACCTTGCGGTGTCGAGGTGAAGTATAAACTTCGTGAGAGTGCCCGGTTATGGGCTTCGTATATCGACATTCCCATGGATTCTGTTATTCCCTCCGTCCAGCGTTTACGTGGTCGGCCTCTTCCTCTGTTTCCATCTGGTCTGTACGTCATTGCCTGTTGTGGCATGCTGTTGACTGGTAGCCTACTTGCATGGCCAAACCATTTGACTTGCTGCTTTCTAATAAAATCTAGAGCAGCTTTAACCCCCACTTTAGTCCTGATTTCTTCATTTCTGATCTTATCTCTTCTTGATACGTTGAGTATTCTTCTCAGGAACCTCATTTCTGTTGTTGTGATTTTTCTTTTCTCTTTTTCTGTCATTGTCCAGGTTTGGCATTGGTAGCACAGAGTTGGTAGGAAGATTGTGTTGTAAAGTGCTTTCTTAGTAGTTATTGATACATGTTTGTTCTTTAGTATTGGTGCCATTTGTCCAATGAGTTGATTTGCCTTATTGCACCTATTTTCGATCTCGTCTTCTGATCTGCCATTTGATGATATTATACTTCCTAGGTACTTGAAGCTCTTTACTTGTTTCAAGGGATGTTCGTTTAGGTGAATTGTTGCTGTTTGTTCTTCTTTAGTTATAGTCATTACCTCTGTTTTGCTTGTGCTAATTTTCATGTTATGTTCCCTACACATTTCGTTTAGACTATTCATGTGGTCTTGTAATTCAGCTTCTGATTTTGCTATTAGTGCTTGGTCGTCCGCAAACAGGAGTTCTCTAATGGTTAGATTTGCAGATGGTTCTTCTTCTGTGTTCTCGTCATGCGGTATTCTTGCTGTCTCTGCTTGGCTGGTTTCTTTACATATGTTGTCTATATATGTTATGAACAAGAGAGGGGACAGGACACAACCTTGTCGTACTCCAGATCTTATATATATATATTGGTGTCAGGTCTTAGTCAGATATGGCTGAGCTACCGTATAACAGTAGACGGTACTACCTGCTTTCTGTTAGCGCCGAATGTTGGGCGGCGCTTACCAAACCCGACGCCCCACATTGTGCCAACGGCTTCGGTCAGTGGCCTCTAGAATGCTCAGAGATTGAAGGCCAAGACCAAAATTAGGAGGGTACTGATCAGAGAGTTGCTTTTTGCAGATGATGCTGCAGTTACGACCCACTCTGAGGAAGAATTGCAATGTCTACTATCTGCATTCTCCAATGCTTGTTCTGAATTTGGTTTAACTATTAGCAAAAAGAAGACACAGATTATGTCATAAGGTGCACACGGGGTACCATCAATCGTTATTGACGACGCCGAACTAGAGATGGTAGACCATTTTACATATCTAGGATCAGTGGTAAATAGCAAATTATCCCTAGATCAGGAAATCAACATCCGGATTGGTAAGGCAGCAACAACAATGAGCAGGTTAACAACAAGAGTCTGGGAGAACAGGAAGCTTACTGCCAAAACAAAAGTCCTTGTCTATCAAGCCTGTTTCTTTAGCACTCTTCTTTATGGCAGTGAAACCTGGACAACTTACTCACACCAAGAGAAACGTTTAAACAGCTTTCATATGAGGTGTCTGCGAAGAATTCTTGGTATTAAGTGGCAAGACAAAATCACAAATACTGAAGTATTGGAAAGATCAGGTTGTGTGACGGTGTATTCCATGCTCAGTCTTAGATGGATAGGACATCTTAGGAGGATGGATGATGGTAGAATACCAAAGGACATATTTTTTGGCGAATTACAGATAGGTAAGGGATCTCAGTGTCGGCCTCTACTACGATACAAAGATGTGTGTAAGCGGGGCATGATTGATACAGGCATTGATAATGCACATTGGGAGCAAATTGCCGCTGAACGTGTTGCATGGAGGGCAAACATCATAAATGGAATAAAGACAAAGGAGAAAATTATTGCAGATAAGTCACACACCGAGCGTGTGAGACGTAAGATGGTGCATGATGGTGGAAATGACCACGTGTTCACATGCACTCACTGTCAACGAACATTTACAGCGCGAATTGGCCTTATCAGTCACATTAGCTACCGCCATGAGTAAACGTTATTATGCCTTTTTAAAGCACAAACTATCATTTGACAAGACGGCAAGGTGCCAGCGATATATATATATATATATATATATATACTAGCTGACCCGGCCCTGCTTCGCCCAGGCCCTGGTGGGGAGCATCTCATTTAATTCATATAAGTAGTCATATAAGCTCTCGTTCCCGTTCCCGACTGTCTGTCTGTCTGTCTGACCCGGCCCGGCATCGCCCAGTTCCTGGTGTGGAGCATCTCATTTAATTCATATAAGTAGTCATATAAGCTCCCGTTCCCGTTCCCGACAATCTATCTGTCTGTCTGTCTGTCTGTCTGTCTGTCTGTCTGTCTGTCTGTCTGTCTGACCCGGCCCGGCTTCGCCCAGACCCTGATGGGGAGCATCTCATTTAATTCATATAAGTAGTCATATAAGTTCCCGTTCCCTACTGTCTGTCTGTCTGTCTGTCTGTCTGTCTGTCTGTCTGTCTGTCTTTCTGTCTGCCTGCCTGTCTGTCCCTCCCTCTATGTCTGTCTGTCTGTCTGTCTGTCTGTCCCTCCCTCTATGTCTGTCTGTCTGTCTGTCTGTCTGTCTGTCTGTCTGTCTGTCTAATCATTTATTGGTTGCAGTTAGATAAACGAAGACCAACTTACAAAAAGCATTAGAAAGAGCACTTGAAAGATCTTTACATCTTCCCCAACAATTAACTTGGGTAAATGGAGCGGCGGCAGCAGCAGCAGCAGAAGAAGAAAAGGAGGAGTAGGAGCTGGGAGAAGGAAGAGGGAGGTGGAGGACGGAGGAGGAGGAGAGAGGAAGAGAAAGGTGGAGAGAGGAGGAGGAGGGAAGAGGAGGGAGGAGGAGGAGTAGGGAGGAATAGGAGGGAGGAGGAGGGATTAGGAGGAGGAGATAGGATGAGGGAGGAGGAGGGAGGAGGAAGGAGGAGGAGGGAGGAGGAGGAGGGAGGAGGAGGGAGGAGGAGGAAGGAGGAGGAGGGGAGGAGGAGGGGAGGAGGAGGGGAGGAGGGGGAGGAGGAGGGAGGAGGAAGAGGAAGGAAGAAGAGGGAGGAGGAAGGATGAGGAGGAGGAGGGAGAAGAAGGGAGGAAAAGAACGCAGGAGGTGAGGGGGAGGAGGAGGGAGGAGGGAGGAGGAGATGGAAGAGGAGGGAGATGGAGGAGGAGGAGGGAGAAGGAGGAGGGAGGAGGAGGGAGGAGGAAGATGGAGAAGGAGGAGGGAGAAGGAGGAGGGAGGAGGAGGGAGGAGGAAGATGGAGAAGGAGGAGGGAGAAGGAGGAGGGAGGAGGAGGGAGGAGGAAGAGGGAGAAGGTGGAGGGAGAAGGAGGATGAGGAGGAGGAGGGAGGATGAGGGAGGAGGAAGAAGAGGGAGGAGGAGGAAGAGAGAGGAGGAGGAGGGATGTGGAGGAGGGAGAAGGAGGGAGGAGGTAGAGGAAGGAGGAGGAGGGAGGAGGAGAGAGGATGAGAAGGAGAGAGGATGAGGAGGGAGGAGGAGAAGGGAGGAGGAGGGAGAAGGATAGGTAGGAGGAGGAGGTAGGAGGAGGAGGGAGGAAGAGGGAGGAGAAGGAGGAGGAGGGAGGAGGAGGGATGAGGGGGAGGACGTAGGAGGAGGGAGGAGGAGGGAGGAGGAGGAGGGAGTAGAAGGAGGGAGGAGGAGAAGGGAGGAGGAAGTAAGAGGAGTGATTAGGAGGAGGGAGGAGGGCGAGGAGGTAGGAGGAGGAAGAGGGTGGAGGAGGGAGGAGGAGGGAGGAAGGAGGAGGAAGAGGGAGGAGGAAGGAGGAGGAAGAGAAAGATGGAGGAGGAGGATGGAGGAGGGAGAGGGAGGAGGGGGAGGGGAAGAGGAAGAGGGTAGGAGGAGGAGGAGGGGAGAGGAGGAGGAGGGGAGAGGAGGAGGAGGAGGGGAGAGGAGGAGGAGGATTATAACGCATATGCCTGTAGATAACTGCAGCGAAAAGGTGGGTCTGTCTATCTATCTGACCCGGCGTGGCTTCGCCCAGCTTCTGGCGTGGAGCGTCTCATTAAATTCATACAACAAAAAAAAGTATCTTAAAAGAATGTCCTTCTACACACCATCCATTATTTTTAATGAAAACTGTTTCTAATCACCAACATGACTGTAGATAACTTCTTAAGCATAAAAAGATGAGTTACAATGTTATGCACTATGCATTATTTTTATGAAAACTTTGAAAATGCCCTAAAGATTGTATCATGATTTATTATAACTCATTTGCCGGTAAATAACTATAGACAAAGAGTTTATGAATCTTTGAAAACAATGCAACAATATGACTATAAGGTATACAGAAAAGTTATTAAAAGTTATGCCCCTTGAAATAACTTTTACAGAGTTAAGTCCCCTTGATATATAGAAATTACAATGAAAATGAAAAATTAAATAATATTGAGTAAGCAGCCGATTCTTTACTAAAAAATATCATAGTTGGCAGCGCGGGAATGAGAGGAAGACGTGTAGAATATTTCATCTCAATCGGATGGACCGTTCGCTAACGCATAAAGGACATACACACCCACCCACACACATCCTTTTTTATATAAAAGATATATATATATATATATATATATATACTAGCTGACCCTGCCCGGCTTCGCCCAGACCCTAGTGGGGAGCATCTCATTTAATTCATATAAGTAGTCATATAAGTTCTCGTTCCCGTTACCGACTGACTGTCTGTCTGTCTGTCTGTCTGTCTGTCTGTCTGTCTGTCTGTCTGTCTGTCTGACCCGGCCCCGGCATTGCCCAGCTCCTGGTGTGGAGCATCTCATTTAATTCATATAAGTAGTCATATAAGTTCCCGTTCCCGACTGTCTATCTGTCTGTCTGTCTATCTGTCTGCCTGACCTTGCCCGGCTTCGCCCAGTCCATGGTGGAGAGCATCTCATTTAAAATCATATAAGTAGTCATATAAGATCCCGTTCCCGACTATCTGTCTGTCTGTCCTGTCTTGGGTAAATGGGAGGAAGAGGGAGGGCGGAGGAGGGAAGAGGAGGGAGGAGGAGGGAGGAGGAGACAGGAGACAGGAGGAATAGGAGGGAGGAGGGAGGGATTAGGAAGAGGAGGGAGGAGTAGGGAGAAGGAGGAGGGGGAGGAGGAGGGAGGAGGAAGAGGGAGAAGGAGGGAGGAGGAGAACGCAAGAGGAGGAGGAGGGAAGAGGAGGAGGAGAGGGAGGAGGAGGGAGAGGGAGGAGGGGAGGAGGAGGAGAGAGTAAGTGGAGGGAGGATGCGGAGGGAGCAGGAAGAGGGAGGAAGAGGGAGAAGGAGGAGGGAGGAGAAGGAGGAGGGAGGAGGAAGGAGGAGGAGATAGTGGGAGGAGGGAGGAGGCGGAGGGAGGAAGAAGGAGGAGGAAGAGGGAGGAGGGAGGAGAAGGAGGGAAGAGGATGAGGGGGAGGAGGAGGAAGAGGGAGGAGGAGGAATGTGAAGGGGGGTGGAGGGAGAGAGGAGGGAGGAGGAAGAGGGAGAAGGAGGGAGGAGGAGAACGCAAGAGGAGGAGGAGACAAGAGGAGGAGGAGAGGGAGGAGGAGGGAGAGGGAGGAGGGAGGAGGAGGAGAGAGTAAGTGGAGGGAGGATGCGGAGGGAGCAGGAAGAGGGAGGAAGAGGGAGAAGGGAGGAGGGAGGAGAAGGAGGAGGGAGGAGGAAGGAGGAGGAGATAGTGGGAGGAGGGAGGAGGCGGAGGGAGGAAGAAGGAGGAGGAAGAGGAGGAGGAGGAGAAGGAGGGAAGAGGATGAGGGGGAGGAGGAGGAAGAGGGAGGAGGAGGAATGTGAAGGGGGGTGGAGGGAGGAGGTAGAGGGAGGAGGAGGAAGGAGGAGGAGGAGAGAGCAGGTAGAGGGAGGAGGAGGAAGAGGGAGGAGGAGGAATGTGAAGGGAGGAGGAGGGAGGAGGTAGAGGGAGGAGGAGGAGGGAGGAGGAGAATGGAGGAGGAGGGATGAGGAGGAGAGGGAGGAGGAGGGAGGAGGGAGAGGAAGAAGGAGGAGGGAGGAGGAGGGATGAAGGGGAGGAGGGAGGGGTAGGAGGGGGAGGAGGAGAAGGGATGAGGAGGGCGAAGGAGGAAGGAAGAGGAGGGCGAGGAGGTAGGAGGAGGGAGGAGGAGGAGGAAGAGGGAGGAGGAGGGAGGAGGAAGAAAGTGGAGGAGGGAGGAGGAGGGAGGAAGAGATAGTCGGAGAGAGGAGGATGAGGGAGGAGGAGGAGTAGGGATGAATAGGAGGGAGGAGGAGGGAGGAGGAGGGATTAAGAGAAGGAGGGGTAAAGGGGAGAAGGAGGAGGGAGGAGGAGGGAGGAGGAGGAAGAGGGAGGAGGAGGGAGGAGGAGGGAGGAGGAGGAGCAAGGAGGAGGGAGGAGGGTGAAGGTGGAGGCGGAGGAGGGAGGAGGGTGAATGAGGAGGAGGGGGAGGAGGGAGGGGAAGGAGGAGGAAGAAGGAGGAGGAGGGAGGAGGGAGGAGGAGAACGCAGGTGGGGGAGGAGGAAAAGGGAGGAGGGAGAGGGAGGAGGAGGAGGAGAGAGGAGGAGGGAGGAGGAGAACGCAGGTGGGGGAGGAGGAAAAGGGAGGAGGGAGAGGGAGGAGGAGGAGGAGAGAGGAGGAGGGAGGAGGTGGAGGGAGAAGGAGGAGGGAGGAAGAGGTAGAAGGAGGAGGGAGAAGGAGGAGGGGGAGGAGGAGGAGGAGGAATGATGAGGAGGGAGGAGGAGGAAGAGGGATGTGGAGGAAGGAGGAGGAGGGAGGAGGAGGGAGGAGGTAGAGGGAGGAGGTAGAGGGAGGAAAAGGGAGGAGGGAGGAGGAGAGAGGAGGAGGAGGAGGAGGGAGGAGGGAGGAGGAGAAGGGAGTAGGAGGGATGAGGTGAAGGGAGGAGGAGAGGGAGGAGGAGGGAAAAGGGAGGGGAGAAGGAGGAGGGAGAAGGAGGAGGGGGAGGAGGTAGAGGGAGGAGGAAGAGGAGGAGGGTGGAGGGAGGAGGTAGAGGGAGGAGGAGGGAGGAGGCGGAGGGAGTAGGAGGGAGGAGGATGGAGGAGGAGGGGAGAGGAAGAGGGAGAAGGAAGAGGGAGAGGGAGGATGGAGAGGGAGGAGGGGGAGGAGGTAGAGGGAGGAGGAGAAGAGAGGAGGAGGGAGTTCGCCATTCCGAATTCATACTCGTCTAGGTTCTGTGATTTCGGTCCTTCCATTGATTGTTCTTCCCTTCTACACGACTGTAGATAACTTCCTTACACATAAAAAGATTAATTGTTATTGATATTGCCGTGGCATGGAGGCATATATATCAGCAGCAGAGTTGAACGCCTACGCCAGCCGGCACGGCACTTGATGATGATGATGATTGCCGTGTTACGATTCTGTGTAGTCACGTTATTTTCTTCCCTTTCCCTAGCGTTTTAGTTCGGGGATTCTTTCATCATCATCATCATATATTTACGTACGTATTTTGGGAATGGGAGGAGGGAGGAGGAGGAAGAAGAAAAAAAAATACGACAGTTGGCAGCTCTGGAATGAAAGGAAGGCGTGTAGAAAATTTCATCTCAATCGGATGGGCCGTTCGCGAACGTATAAAGGACATACATAGATACATACATACATAGATACAGACACACGATCCTTTTTTATATATAAGATATATATATATATATATATATATATATATATATATATATATATATATATATATATATATATATATATATATATAAAATGTCCATTTTGTTTACAGCAACCTATCACAATAAGTAATTATTTATTATTTATAGTTCATTAAGCAGTGTAAATAACTAATTATTGCAATTTTATTTTACTTATACACTTATACATTATATGTGACAATATGGACAAAAACTTTTACTAATTTGTTTACAAGATTTTACAACTTGTTATTATAACATATATTTTTTATTATATATCAATGGCTTTAATTTAGACACAAACCGACTACATTGTCACTATAATTGTTGATTTCTAATGAGATGTATGTAATGCTTGCATGTTTTGACAATATTCTTGAAATCTGGAGCAAGTTTACTTGTTAAAATTCGCATGACAGCATGCAAGTTGCAGTCCGACAATAAAGACCTATTCTTAAATTTGTTGATCTTCAAGCAAGAGAATGCTTGTTCGCAAATGTATGTTGATCCAAACAATGATAACAGTTTAGCTGCAAAGTTTTTCAAGTTGGGAAATGATTCTTGTGATAAAAATGCATAGAAATCCACAAACCATCTGACTTGAATTTCTCTTTCAGGTCATGATCTGCTTGTAAGTCAAGCAGCTTCAACTGTATGTCCTTTGTGGCTGTATCAGCTTCTGCACTAAAAGGGGAACTGAGAATATTGAACTGTGGCTCTAAGTTCTTGACATCTTGGAATCTCCATCTAAATTCTTCAATCAATGCATCTAATTGGGCTTTGTACTTTTCAGTCATTTCACCAGAAATGGTTTCTGGTTTCAGCAAAGGGAAGTGACAAAATATTTTTTCACTTGCTTGTCTGGAGAACAGTAAGAGTTTTGCCTGAAATGATTTTTACATGTACATACAATTCATGTGCAAACACACCATTGCCCTGAAGTTTGATATTCAGTTCATTTAACTTTTCCATAATTTCAATGGCATACATAAAGTATAATTTCCACTCTTTATTGACAATGTTAGTATTAAAGTCACATTCAGTGCCCTTCATCTCTAGGAACATCACTATATCTTCTCGGAGTTCCCACACTCGCCTCAACACCTTGCCGAGACTTAGCCATTGAACACTGGTGTGGTACAGGACATCGGAATGTTCAGTTTCCAAATCGTCAAGTAATGCCTTGAACTGTCTGTGATTAAGTCCTCTTGATCTGATGAGGACGATGACACTGACAACTGGGTCAATAACATGCGTGATATTCAAAACAGTTTTACAATACTTTCTTGATGAATCACACAGTGAAGTGGTAATAATGTGTGGTCTGGATATTCTGCTTTAATCTTATCACTTATCAACTTTACCAGACCTACATTTATTTCCAGTCAAAGCACGAGCTCCGTCAGTTGTAACACTTGCCATCTTGTTCCAAACCAACCCAGTTCTTTCAATACAATTAGTAACAGCATTAAATATATCATGGCCTGTGGTTGTGTCTTTGAGTGACTTAACACTCAGTAACTCTTCAGTGAGTGTGAAAGAAGTGTTTATTCCACGTATAAATATCAATAATTGGGCAGTATCTTGTACATCGGTAACCTCATCCAATGCAAAAAAAAAAAGTACCACAAAAATTGTTTACTTGCATCTTGAAGTTTATGCATCAAATTGTCACTTCTCTTATCAACAAGTCTGACCACAGTTCTCCTTGATAAAGTAATGTTGTCAAATCTGTTTTTGTTGTTGTTGTTGTTTTTTGTTTTGTTTTGGGTTCTGGACACATAATGTTTGCTGCATCTAGCAAACATCCCTTGATGAACTCACCGTAAGAAAATGGCTTGTTCTGTTTTACAATTCTGTGTGACAGAACAAGACTAGCTTCAGTTGCAGCATCTTGAATTTAAGACTGTTTGGTGAAAACAGTTTGCTGTTCCTCCAAATTTTTCACCAAATTTATTCATTTCCTTTCCCTCCCTTCGGTTGTCAAATTGTATCCGAAATCGGAATGTTTTTTTTTAAATAATGTATTTTTAAAAAATTATACTCCTTGAAGACAGATACTGACTCACAACACACAAAGCAAACTGATTTGCTACCAACTTTTATAAAACAGTACTCAGTTGTCCATTCATTATTAAAAAAACACGGCATTCATCTTCAATCTTACGTTTGTTATTGAAACTCATTGTTTTAATAACATTCAAACAGCTAGAATTGTACAAAACTTTAAAAAGGAAATGAAACAAAACCTACTTCCGGCTGTATGTGAAAATAAAATATTCGGGAAAAAAGTAGTAAACTCAGAATAAATTTTAGAAATATATCAAGACTACTACTACAACAAATAAATTAATTTGAACATTGTACATTTAATATTTTAATTTAATATTTTTTTTTCAAAATAAATCATTTCATTAACCGGAGAAATATTTTTTTTTTTTTTTTTTAAATAAAATCATCCTTATTAAATTTGTACATGTCGATAAATATTTCTCTATATGAAAATCGATAAATTCGCATTTTAGCATTACATGGTTCCAAATGGTGCTCTATGTAGCCAGGGGCGGGGTTTGGGGTGAGCGCCCAACCTTGCATAAATAACCCAATGGCTCGTGCATACATCACCTGTGCAGCAAAAAGTCTAACTCCTGGCCTTCTCGCAGCGGAACTGTTTTAACTAACATGAGAAGGGGCAGCGGAGAGTCACTGGCGACGAGAAATAACCAGAACGCTCAAGGTATGTATGCACGTACATGCATGCGCAGACATATGTGTGCGTGCGTACACACCTACACTCGAGTAAGACCACAGTCTGCTCTAGCAAAGGAAAGGTGCTGAAGACGGAGGCAAGCAGCCAGGAGGCGCACCACAAAAACAGGATGCCTCAAAATCACGCGTAATGAAATATGTCGACTACTGCTAAATGTTATGGTGCTCGCCCTGCTTTGGACACCCAGGCAGGTGCAGTGCCGGGCCTTATGTCTCGAAAGGGTCCAACCACAGCTACTGGAGGTCCTTCTCAGATGTCCTGTGGAGCCAGGGGACCTGAGAATAGAACGTCTGGCCATTCCAAACAAAGACTAAAGCTAATGCACTGGAATGCGGAGGGAGTCAGCAAAAAAAAATAAATAAAAGAACTAGAAAACATCTTGGACCAAGAAAAGGTAAGCGTATGTTTTTTTTTTTTTTTTTAGCATATCCTTTACAGGACTTAGCTGTCAACACAAGCATCTTTCAGCTGTATGTTGATCTCTTGGCAAGATTACGCTCAGTAGTTTGCCATTGCTTTCTGAGCGGCCGGCTCAGTATCCCGCAAGTCACGAGCGGGGGTCGAACCGCCTCAGCTCTCGCTCCGCTACGAGACTCTGCGTGATAAACGGGATTACAGAGAGAAAGTGTTGTAACCCCACAGCCAGAGAGACCGGCCTAAAAGAAACTCACCTCAACGAAAACGAAATGATGTCTGGGAAATTGCCAGTACTAAGGACACTACTTTCTGAACTTAGCAGTCAGCATAAAGTCACCATACAGTGGATACCATCCCACTATGGAGTACCCTGAAAAGACAGAACTGATCGATTGGCTAAGGAAGGAGCTAAGGAAAAACAGCCTGATGTGCCCATTACATACCACCTAAAGAAAAGAATGATCACATCAGTCAAAAGGCCGCCAAAACCTGCTCAAGACGACTACCATGTTATGGGCAGACCAGAACAAGTTATTATTCTGCGCCTCAGAATAGATTACGCAACCACATGTATACAAGATTCAAGATTGGTGAATCAGCCATGTGCACATGTGGACTGGCCTCACAGACAGCAGAGCACATACTCAAAGACTGCCCAAATTACAACATGTCTAGGCAAACCTTCTGGCCTAGAGAGACGACAGTGGAAGATGAACTCTATGGACTGCTGAGTGAACTAAAAAGGACAGTTAAATTCATACAAGAGCATTGCAGTTATATACATATTTAAGGCGAACGAAAGAAGAAGCAAGGTCAAGGACTATTTACAAAAATAGATAATTAGAAAGAAATTTTATCAAAAATGTTAAAACAATCATAACGGTACATGAAATCCTGTAAAATTCAACAAAATAACTTAGAAACGAAGTAAAATTGTTTTATTTCTAAATACCCTCGCGAGCCGCATAGAATCGGTTGGCGGGCCGCATGCGGCCCGAGGGCGATAGTTTGCCCACCCCTGGCCTAGGTGATATAGGAATGAGAGAGGTGAAAGATTATTGGCACCTTTCCGTCTTGACAGACGATAGTTTGGTACATTGTGCTTCAAAAAGGCTTAATAACTGTCATATGGCAAGAACTACGATCCATGGCGGTGGCGAGTGTGGCTGGTAAGGCCAATTCTTGCTGCAAATGTTTGCCCACAGTAGGTGCATGTGAAAACATGGTCATTTCCACCATGTTGCTCCATCTTACGTCTCTCACGCTCTGTGTGTGCTTTATCTGCAATCATTTTCTCCTTTGTCTTTATTCCATTTCTGATAGTTGCCCTCCATGCAACACGTTCAGCGGCGACGCGCTCCCATTGTGCATTATCAATGCCTGTATCAATCATGTCCCGCTTACACACATCTTTGTATCGTAGTAGAGGCCGACACTGAGATCTCCTACCCGTCTGTAATTCACCAAAAAAGATGTCCTTTGGTATTCTACCATCATCCATCCTCCTAACGTGTCCTATCTATCTAAGTCTACGAAGACTGAGCATGGAATACACCGTCACACAACCTGATCTTTCCAATACTTCAGTATTTGTGATTTTGTCTTGTCACTTAATACCAAGTATTCTTCGCATACACCGCATATGAAAGCTGTTTAAACGTTTCTCTTGGCGTGAGTAAGTTGTCCAGGTTTCACTGCCATAAAGAAGAGTACTAAGGACACAGGCTTGATAGACGAGGACTTTTGTTTTGGCAGTAAGCTTCCTGTTCTCCCAGACTCTTTTTGCTAACATGTTCATTGTTGTTGCTGCCTTGCCAATCCTGATGTTGATTTCCTGATCGAGGGATAATTTGCTATTTACCTCTGATCCAAGATATGTAAAATGGTCTACTATCTCCAGTTCGGCGTCGCCAATAAAGATTGATGGTACACCATGTGCACCTTGTGACATAACCTGTGTCTTCTTTTTGTTAATTGTTAAACCAAATTCAGAACAAGCATTGAAGAATGCAGATAGTAGATGTTGTAATTCTTCCTCAGAGTGGGTCGTAATCGCAGCATCATCCGCAAAAAGCAACTCTCTGATTAGTACCCTGCTAATTTTGGTCTTGCCCTTCAATCTGTGAGCATTATAGAGGCCACCATCTGAGCGTGAGTGAATGTATATACCGTCATCCTGATCACGAAAGGCATATTTCAGTAGAAGTGAAAAGTATATCCCAAAGAGGGTGGGGGCTAGTACACAACCTTGCTTAACTCCACTCTTGATTTCAAACTCTTCTGAAGTTGAGCCATCAAACTTGATTATACCCTTCATGCCTGTGTGGAACGATTCCACAATGGACAGAAGAGTTGGTGGACAGCCAATCTTCTTTAGTGCTTTTAACAGACCCTCACGACTGACCAAATCGAATGCCTTTGTGAGGTCGATGAAGGCAATAAACAGTGGCTGATTTTGTTCCCGGCATTTTTCTTGCATCTGTCGCAATGAGAATATCATATCAATGGTAGACCGGTTCCGACAGAAGCCGCACTGTGATTCGGGGTAGACTTGATCTCCCAGGACTTGAAGTCTGCGCAGGACAATTCTGGCAAATACTTTCCCAACAATACGTAGAAGTGAGATACCCCTATAGTTGTTGCAGTCGCTCCGATCTCCCTTGTTCTTGTACAGCGTTATGATGTTTGAATCTTTGAAATCCTGTGGGGCTTGTCCTTCTCGCCAGCATAGCTCTATTAGCTGGTGGATCTGTAGGGCGAGGGTGTCTTGCCCACTCCTGATCACCTCTATTGGAATCCCATCCTTACCTGGAGCCTTGCCAGATGCAAGCTCATTTATAGCACACTTAACTTCTGTTATAGTGGGAAGTGTGTCGAGGTGGTCAAGAGTTGGCAGGGCCTCTATGGCGTTGAGGGCATCATCCGCCAGCTTGGTCTCACTTGAGTAAAGCTCTAATTAGTGCTCGACCCATCTATCCATCTGCTGTTTCTTATCAGTGATGATTTCTCCAGTCAAGGTTTTCAGCGGTGCACTTCTTTTGATCATTGGACCACAGGCTTTCTTTATCCCTTCATACATGCTTCTGATGTATCCCTTATCACTTGCGATTTGAATGGACTCACATAACTTGATCCAATAGTCATTCGCACACTGCCTGGCAGTCTTTTGTACATCCTTCCTAGCTTGCTTCAGCTCACTCAGAGTGTTACGCGTTGCTCTTTCCTTGTTTCTTAATAGAGCTATCTTCTTTTTATCAATCAAGGGCTGCAGTATCTGGCTGTTTGCCGCAAACCAGTCCTGCCTCTTATGATCCACAGTGCCGTAAACCCCTACCGCTGTTTTATAAATAGTTTCCTTAAGTTTACTCCATTTATCATTTACTATACAATTTTCTGATGTATCATTGAAAGCGTCCTCAAGTTGCTGTTGAAATTCAAAGCACTTTCCAGGATCGTGAGTGTTAATAATATTAATCCTGGGGCTAGACTTGTGTTTAGCTGTGTAGATTCTCTTTGGTCTCAGTCTAACCCTTGCAACAACCAAAGAATGAGCTGTATCACAGTCAGCACTGTGGTAACTTCGAGTTAATGATGTATGGTTCAGATGTTGTCTCCGTGTGATAATGAAGTCCAGCTAATGCCAATGGCCGGATCTTGGATGTTTCCATGTGACCTTATGCATCTCTTTTGTTTTAAAAAAGGAGTTTGTAATACATAGGTCATTTCTAGTGCAATGCTCCAGCAGCCTTTGCCCATTATCATTCATGCGACCGATGTTGTATTTTCCAAGGCACACTGGCCATGAACTCGAGTCCTTGCCCATACAAGCATTGAAATCACCGAGCATATAAATGTAGTCGGATTTTGGAACTGCCTTGATCGCAGAGTCTAGCTGCTCATAGAACGTATCTTTCACATCATCAGAGGAAGTGAGTGTCGGTGCATATGCAGTGAGAATGGTGGCAAATCCACAAGAGGTTGCCAAGCGCAGTGATAATAATCTTTCATTACCTCCAGCTGGGATATCAATCATTCCCAGTAGCGAATTCTTCACTGCAAAGCCCACACCGTGTTGCCTTTTTTCTGCCTGCCCTCTTCCCTTCTCAAAAAAGGTGTAATTGTTTTCTCTGAGTGACCCTTCCTCAGTGAGGCGGGTCTCCTGCAGGCCAGCAATATCAATGTTAAGACTATTGAGTTCGGCATCAATCACAGCCGTTTTTCTCACATCGTCAATATTTGTCAAGTCAGTGGAAAATCCTGGACACATGGTTCTCACGTTCCAGGTTGCAAGCCGTAGCTTGAGGTTTCTATTATTCTTTTTATTAGTACCTGGTGCATTGGTTTTACAGCCTGCAATTCAGATGCTGTCCTAGCCCCAAGCACCCATTGAAGCAGGCAGGCTGTGGCGGATCAGCACCCAATTGGCCGGGGGCTGGCCAGCTTGAGGCGGGCGGTAGCTGATCAGTGACACCTGTAGGTGTCTCCCACCGTCAGAGGCAACGCGTGGCACCCCATGTCTACGCCAACTGACAAGGACTTATAACCCATAACAGTTGCCTCTCGCTTTGATTCCGAGTCCGGTTAAGACCAGGGATGGAGTTATTGCCTCTCCATAGCACAAAGACTGGGCTAAAATAAAGAAACCATGTGTTGCCCATGCAGCATGATCCCTCTCTCGGCCTGCCTAGTTCACTCCAGAGGAAAGTTAACACCTATACATCTGGAATAAGACAAGCTGCAGAAGCTGCCGGATCAGCAAAGCAATGCTGTAACTGTCCGACTGTCGGAGCTTCGATCCTAGACCAGCTGCCAACCAAGGCTTAGGGCCTGGTCTGCCCTGCCATGACTTATTTTGTCTTTGGGTTGCATTTCCTCGCACCAGGATAAGGCTAGTACCCTCCCAATTGCGCTCTTCCGCCCGAAGCCGTTGGCACAATGTGGGGTGTCGGGTTTGGTAAGCGCCGCCCAACATTCGGCGCTGACAGAAAGCAGGTAGTACCGTCTACTGTCATACGGTAGCTCAGTCATATCTAACTAAGATCTGACTAAGACCTGACTGGTGAAAGATTAATAGGTGAAGTAAGGAGGAGAAAGCCTGGTCTGGTACAGTCAAGGCCTGCATGCACTTATTTTTCGCGCTGGCGAAAAGCGGTGCAAGTTTATAGGATTTATGTAGACAAATATGATTAGAGGAAATGTAATTTATATTATTTGTAAATTTCATTCATTTTGAACAAATAGTTCCTCTCTCTCTCTCTCTCTCTCTCTCTCTCTCTCTCTCTCTCTCTCTCTCTCTCTCTCTCTCTCTCTCTCTCTCTCTCTCTCTCTCTCTCTCTCTCTCTCTGTCAAATGGTGCATTGCTTTCTAACCGACCCCTCCCTCCCTCGACCCCACCCCCACGTCTTTAACATAACGAAGTGATTATAAGCAAACATTTGCTGATAATGTGCGGGACATTATTCGCAAACCGCTGGTCACGTGACTATCATTTCTACCACTTCAGTCAATTTCCTTGACGCCACAAATAAAATAACGTCCACAGGCCTTATGACCTCCGTGTAATGCAAACCTACGGATGCTCACGGTTTCCTCGTATACAGTTCATCCCACCGCAAAAGCTGCAAAGATTCTATCCCATATTCCAAGCTACTCCGTGTTCGTCGTATCTGTCAGGATGATAATGACTTCCTAGAGAAAGCCCATGAAATGATGGACTTTTTCCGCAAACGGGCCTACCCAGAGCACATTCTGTCCACAGTTTTCTGTCGTATAACACAGCTCTTGTGTGAAATGTCCCTTGTCAAGAAGACGCGACCTCCTAACAATGAACCTAAACTTATCCTCCCCTTTTATCCACATGCCCATGCCATTTTTCTCCTACACTGGTCTATCCTGGTATCTGACCCAAACCACTCGTGCGGTGTCCTCTAACGGCCCTAGGGTAATATTCCGCCGGAGCAAGAGTCTCAGGGACCACCTTTTTCAAGTCGCCTCCCCACAGATACTTCATATGTGGGTACATTTACATGCAACCGTAAGAATTGCCTGACATGCCCACGCGTTTTTCAGACACCGGCAATTATATTCCCCCGAGACACCTTGTCCTTGAAGGATTCTTTCACTTGTACATCCCGTAATCTTATATATGTTATCATCTGCAAAAGATGTGACATGAAATATATTGGTCAAATTAGCAGACGCCTTGCCGACCGCTTTAGGGAACACCTTAGAGACATTAATCAAGGCGCTGACAAACCTGTCCCCAACCACTTTAATTCTTCTAACCAAAATGGAGTCGATGATGTGTGGGTCACTGCATTGAAACCTTGCTTCTCTAACAACTCCATTAGACTTAAAATTGAAAGCCAATTAATAAACTCTCTGGGCTGCATTCACCCAGCAGGAATCAACACCGTTGTTGATGCCACATTATAACTATACTATCTTCCCTGTATTTTACTCAT
The DNA here is from genome assembly GCA_963921405.1 of Cepaea hortensis. NCBI lineage: Eukaryota > Metazoa > Mollusca > Gastropoda > Stylommatophora > Helicidae > Cepaea > Cepaea hortensis. Next base: position 101,018,148 of record OY992883.1, read on the forward strand.
ATCGGACTGTTTACACACAATTTGGCAACACAAACTTTTGTAGCCCAAGAGCACCGTTCTGCACCTGTATAAACCACCATTTCTGTTTCCATCATATCAACAAGAAGCTGTGTTCAAGTTTGTTTTATTTTGTGTGCTTTATTTCGCTTGTTATCTGTTTGTGTTGTCCTGTCTTTGACAAAGGTTCTAGAACCGAAACGTCGGCAGTGTTGTGTTGTCCTATAATACTTATTGTTTTATTTTAACACTTCAGTATTATATATTTATTGATTGTTTCTCATTTTTGATAAGTCACACTTTGTTTTCACCTGGGTATGGAGTTCTGTGTAAGGCATGTACATAGTGTCTGTATTTAGTATGTCTCTTCTTTTCGCAGGAGCTACATATACTTAATTGTTTGCAATTCATATTCAGTTATCAGTTGGGGTATCTTCATTGCACTCCGGACAGGTCCATAGGTGCTCAGATCCTCCCCCCCCCCCAGCGTTCGGTGGCTAATAGTGCCAGTTCTGTGTTGGTTGACGAGGCACCTCGTTTTCCCGATGTACCTCTCGCGTCTGGCCATGCCAATTCTTACTCCCAAGTCTTTTATCCTGGACAGCGATGTGGATTCACTGAAGTCAAAGTCCTCTGTTCTCGCTATATCTTTAAGGACGTTAATAACATCGGCACGATCCATGGGCTGGCCATCTACAGGGGGTGCAGTGCTAGCCAGTTTATCAGCTCATTCATTTCCCTCGACTCCCGCATGTCACTGGACGAAGATGAAGGTGACTTTACGGACAACAGACTTCCGCAGCGACTTAGTCCACTGTCTACGTACAGATCCAGCTTCGACCTTCTGAATCATGCTCATTGAAACACTAAGTATACTGTCACAAAATAAAACCTTGCGTTTAACCAGTGGATTATTATAGAGGCTTTCTGATTAAACGGACTATCTGCCAGCGACAACTATTTTAACTAACAGAAAAAACAAATCGGATGTCAAAATCCCAGGACAATATTTGTAGCTGCACGTGTACATCTGGTCGACGGATTGGGAACACTCGGTGGTGAGTGAGACGGATCCCTGCATCGTTTTGACAGTTTATCAACAGGTCGGATTGAAAGCGGAAGTACTCAGCTCGGAAGTAAACAGTCCGTCTGTCATGTAGAATTTCCCGACATAAAACGGAAGGATGGCTGGGATTGTCACCCCTCGACAGCAGATTGGCAGTTTGTTGTGGAAACTGTTGTTGGGATCATACAGTAACTCGCTGGCTTGTTGGGGAGGTCAAAACAAGTGATGACAGCTTTGACTGTGACTAGGCCAGGGGGAAGGGATTCTTGACAGTGGATGATATGCCCAAATAACACCTGCAGGACATCAATACCGTCACGTGACCAATTTTAGGTTTTGCCATAAACCATGATTGGAGATGGGGAGTTGACCAAAACCGTGGATTATGATGGACGTGTTTGTGGGAGAGCTCTACAGTGTTAGATTAATTGAATATTAACTAGCATGTGTCGTTATGGCAAAGTGTAGTAGCCATCCCGGAATGAGGCGGTTTTGCCTAAGGTAGAATCTATTATAATTAGTTCTAATTAATATAGGCTGTAGCCTTGTTAAAACTAAAGTGTGAGGATTAGCACTGTTAGTTGAGAATAGATTAGTGAAGTGTTGATAAACTTTACTAGTTGAGAATTGAGTAATGAGGGATAATTGGGATAGTCCAGTAGGGGTCCCTGGTGGGCGGGGTTCCGCATTCTGTTTGTTGATTCTTTTTTCTTGTCTTGGCCTGATGATAACCTATGTGTTCAGTCATCTGTCTCTGACAGAGTAGGTTCACTTTATTTTCTGAGCGAGGCCGATGGCCACGATCATCTAATAGAGATCAGTGACGAAGAGGCTATCACCAGTTGTATGATCTATTTCACAGGTTCCCCTGGTTGGAATGAAGAACCCGGAACCAATAAATATCCGATCCCGGATAAATTATGCTGAAGAGAGATGGGCCAGCAACTTTCGCAACGGAAGAAGTTAATACACATTGCTCGGTGGAGCCTAATGGTATATGTATCCTACATGAGTGAATACCAATCGTTAACACACCTGAAGTGATGGATGTTCAGCCCATGAGGAACTAGATCAGTAGGAACTGATGTTCACAGGAGATTAAACCAAACATTGAAGTGTAGTTGTTCCATATATCAAGGAAATCAGAACTTTCAGACTATATCTAGTGAATAAAGCAAGCCATTTTTGTCTAGATACATTGACTGTTTAAGAGTGAAAATACAGAACTAATAGGAACCGTTGTGTTAGGAACAATAATAGTATTTTCCACGGATTATATATTTACATGGGATTCAGATCTCATGGTCATCAGAGCTCCTGGAGGAAGACATGTCTGGAGAGAAGGACACGACTTCGGTGAGGTCTATTGTGATGAGTCTTGTGATGTCGTCTGATCCTTGCCATGATGCGTGGACTCTGAACATGAACTTTGTGGTCTGACATACATTTATGTTATTATACACGACAAATTTTTTCTTCGCATACACGTCTCATATACGTTACACTTTTCTTTTAATAAATTAATCTTTATTAATTTTTAGAAGCAAGAGTTGTTGAGTATGTGGCGTTGGGGAATTATGAGAGGGGACATAGTACGACAGTGAGAGAGTGATAGGGAAAGGTGTCCACGGGCTGATGGAGTGTGTTGGACGGAAGCTGGTGGATTCTCCAAGATATTGATAGGAAAGAAAAAATTATGATGTGGGTGTTGACTCTCCTCACTCCAGGGACGACACTTTAAAGGAGAACACGACATTATTTGGGGCCCGTCCGGGATCTCTCGATAACGGGATCTTTGGACAGCGGGATCTCTCGTAAAAATGATCTTTGGACAGCGGGATCTCTCGTAAACGGAATCTTTGGACAGCGGGATCTCTCGTAAACGCGATCCTTGGACAGCGGGACCTCTCGTAAACGTGATCTTTGGACAGTGGGATCCTCGGACAACGGGGTCCTTTGACACGGGATCCTTAGTTATAAAACGGAGATATCATATTGGAGAATCCAGCTAGAGTGAATGTGGATAGGGGTTAGGACTAATATCTTACCTGTTCACACTTCACACGTCTGTAAAGGTCTGTGGTCCTGATTCTACTCTTGTCACTGAGTGAATGTGCAGTGTGTGGTAATATCTAGAGTTATAGTACTTGTTCATATATCTGTATAGTAATTTGCAGTTATATTGTACTCGACCTGCTAGCTTACCTCTCTGTATAATGGCCACCCCTAAACTAAGCACAGCTGAATTAAGGGCAAAGGGGGAAGAAATGGGACTGTCGAGTTCTGCTCTAACGGATTACATACAGGAAGTGGAGAGAGAGTATCGTCAAGCAGAAAGGGAAGATCGAAAGGCCGAGTTGGAATTGAGAAGGATGGAGTTGGAACAAGAAGCTAGAAAATTGGAAGCTGAGCAAGCAGCTAAGAAATTTGAAGCTGAGCAAGCAGCTAAGAAATTGGAAGCTGAGCAAGCAGCTATGAAATTTGAAGCTGAGCAAGCAGCTAGGAAACTGGAAGCTGAACAAGAAGCTCAGAAAAGGGAGCACGAGTACCGGATGAGGGAACTCGAGTTGAAGAGTCAATCTAATGGAGAAACTGAGGGAGCAGTTGGAGGTTCCTCCATCCCAGGCTCAACACCAGTAGGTGGACATGGGTACCATGCTATGAAGTTTCCTTTAGCGGTCTACGAGGAGGACAAAGAGAAGATTGACCAGTACCTTCAACGCTTCGAGGCTATGTCAGTTGCTATGGGTCTGGAGCGTAACAAATGGAATCTCAAGCTATCCCAGGGATTACGCGGGACAGGCTACGAGGTTTATTCTCGCCTGCCACCAGGACATGAGACCAATTACGACGAATTAAAGACGGCACTGCTGAAACGATTCGAAGTTACGTCACATACCTACCGGAAAAAATTTCGAGCAGCGAAACGAGAACCGGGGGAGTTGCTTGCCGCCTACAGTTTGCGTCTAAAATCGTATCTCCATAAGTGGATGGATTTGGCTGGGTTAGCACATGACTATGAGAGTCTGGAAGAGCTCATGGTGCTCGACCAGCTGAAGAAGCAAATGTCTAAACCTCTCAGGACGTTCCTGGGAGAACAAGGAGCGGAACGTATTGACCTCGTGACAAAATTAGCTGAACGGTTCGTCGAGGTACATGGGGAGGCAGGGGAAAACCTTTCCACCAACTCCAAAAGTCAAGAGAAACATGACAAGAAGAAAGCCAAAAACTCAGGAACCAAAAAGTGGCAACCTTATGTGCAAAAATCAGAGGATAGTTCAGAGAAGAAGAAGGAGGGAAGCAAGAGCACTTCAAGCTCTACACCAAAACGACCGTGGTCGGAGAAGTGGTGTTCAATTTGTAAGTCACCCTCTCACAATACGAGGGACTGCAAATCGAAGGCTAAGAACCCTCACTTCGCAGCATGTCAAGTGACTTCCAAGGAGGTTGTCACGGAAAATGCCAAGGTCAACAAGGAAGCTCGCCACCAGGAGAGCTCACTCAAGTCCGGCACTAGAAAATCTAGGACAGGGAACTGGTGCAACCAATGCAAGTCAAATACGCACAATGCTATTGACTGCAAGGTAAAGTCAGGAGACACTCAATTCGTCGTGTGCCCCGGGAAACCTAAGGTGGAGCCCACCGAACAGGTCGAGGCCGAGGAAGAGACTCCAGACCAGGAAAAACCACCTGTAGTGGAATTGGTAGAGGTTAACGGTCGTCAAGTGGAGTGTTTATACGACACAGGACTGGACGGGGAGGCCGTGATTTCTGCGGATCTGGTACATCCAGAACAATTTACAGGTGAGACCATGGAGATACAGCCTGCACAGAAGAGTGCTGTGACCATGAAGTTGCCCATTGCTAATGTGGAGATCCGGTCAAGGTACGTCACCGGCACTATCAAGGCCGCTGTATTGACCGATCCCATTTTTCCAGTAATCCTAGGTTGCCGGTATGTCTTTCTGGGAATGCCCAGGGAGCCAATCCATATGGGAGCAATGCAGACTCGCTCTCAGACGAGAACGGAAGAGGCAGAAGCAATTGTGACTAACCCAATGCCGGGGGAGCTACGAACTGCCCAGAGTGAGGATGATACTTTACGTCCTTGCTACAGAAAGCTGCAGAAAAGTGCTGATCCACCAGGACGGGGACAGTACTACATGAAGAATAGGATACTCTACAGGAGAGCAGGAAGGGGAGACAACCTATACGGTCAGTTGGTCGTCCCGAAAGCTCACCGGTCCCAGATTCTTCATATGGGGCATACCATCTCCTTTAGTGGACACATGGGTATTGCCGCCACCATGCAGCGGATTTCCTGCCATTACTATTGGCCGGGAATGACAGATGATATGCGTCGGTATGTGAAGTCATGCCCAGAATGCCAGAGGATGGCACCGAAACACTGGACAGCACCGGTGGTGTTGGATGAGATGCCCATCATGAACTCTCCTTTCGAGAGGGTAGCCATCGATATCGTGGGTCCACTTCCCAGGTCTAGGAATAGGAACATGTATATACTCACAATTATGGATTGCTGTACAATGTGGGGTGAGGCCATACCGTTGACCACGATTGACTGGAAACGAGTGGCGGACGCACTGATGGAGGCCTTTACCAGATTAGGCTTTCCGGATCAAATTCAACGGCACGTTGATGACAATGCTCAGGAAACTAGCGCAGGAAAAACCTGATAGGTGGGATGAATATATCCCAGCAGCCCTTTTTGCCTATCGGGAAGTTCCTCATGGCTCAACAGGACTACCACCCGCTACATTGCTGTTTGGTCGTCCAATCAAAGGACCGTTGGAAGCCATGTTGAGGAGTTGGACTGAAGAGGGGACGTCAGAAGAAGTGATCTCATCCTATAAATACGTGGAGGAACTGAAAGAAAAACTCCACACGGGATGGACTCTGGCAAATCAAAACTTGAAAAAGGCCAGAAAAAGACATGCGGCTTACTACAACCGTAGGTCTAAAGACAGATCTCTAGAGGTGGGAGATAAAGTCTTGTTGCTACTCCCAACGGGAAACAACAAACTGGAAATAGGTTGGCAAGAACCATTTCCCGTGGAAAGGGTGATATCCAGAACCAACTATCAGATCCGGATCCGGGGAAAGTCGAAGATCTTCCATATCAATCTCTTGAGGAAATACGAAGAGAGACCCGGAGACAAGGCGGCTCACCTCATGGCAATGGCAGTTGCAGTGGAGACGGAAGTGGGAACCAACGAGGGCAGGGAATATCCCTTAGTACACCAGGAAACCTATAGTGGTGTGCAAGTGAACCCTGATCTGACCTCCCAGGAGAAGGAAAGGATAACCCAGGTTCTCAAGTCTCATAAGGAGATACTGACTGATAAACCAGGACGAACGAGGTTGGTGGAGTTCGAGATGACTTTGACCACACAGGAGCCTGTTCGTCAAAAGGTTTACCCAGTGCCATTCTCTAAAGAAAATGCCCTGGAGGAGGAAATACAGAAACTGCTGGAGGATGACGTGATTGCACCATCCACATCCCCATACAATGCAGGGGTAGTTTTGCTACGCAAACCAAGTGGAGAACACAGGTTGTGTATAGACTACCGACTTCTGAACAGTCACACACAATTTCAGGTGGAACCTTTGCCGAATCCAACCCAGTTATTCGCTAGGCTCCATAAGGCTCGGTACTTTTCAAAGGTGGGTCTGAGTAGGGGGTACTATCAGATACCAGTCAAACCGGAGATTCGACCACTGTTGGCTTTCAGTACACCCAGTGGACACTACGAATTCAAGGTCATGCCCTTTGGACTCAGCAATGCACCTAGTGTGTTTACACGCATGATGAGGACTTTACTTGATCCTTTACAGGATCCGTCTATCATCTCATTCATGGATGATATTCTGATTTCCAGTGACAGCTTGGATGACCACTTACAATCCTTGGAGAGAGTGTTTAATAGGCTCAAGGAAGCAGGGCTTACCGCTCGTCCAACCAAGTGCATGATTGGTTACCAGACTCTGAAATTTCTAGGTCACACCATCACTCCAGGACACATTGTCCCAGAAGAGAAGAACCTGGAGAAAATCAGAAATGCCCCAAGGGCAAAAACGAAGAAGGATGTGCGATCTTTTCTCTCGTTGTGTGGGTTCTACCACAAATTTATCCCACATTTCACTGAACTGGGAGCGCCGTTGACGGAAACCTTGAAAAAGGGATTCCCGGACCAAATCATTTGGACACCAGAATGTGAGAATGCCTATAGTCAGTTAAAGGAGGCCTTGGTCAGCAAACTTGTATTACAGCTCCCTGACCTTTCCAAACCATTTGTGTTGAGAACGGATGCGAGTGCGATTGGGATTGGGGCAGCTCTGTTACAGGAAGGAAAAGACGATGCTTCGGTTTTGAAACCTGTAGCATACGCAAGTAAGAAACTTCTACAGGTGGAGAGGAATTATTCAACCGTCGAGAGAGAGTGCTTGTCCCTCGTATGGGCAGTGCAAAAATTCCAGCCATATTTGTATGGAGTTAAGTTTCGAGTCCAGTCGGATCATCAGCCCCTGATGTTCCTGGCTACTTCTCAGAAGCTCAACGCCCGTTTGATGCTTTGGTCGTTGTTACTTCAACCCTATAACTTCACAGTGGAGTACATTCCTGGGAAGGAAAATGTTGGAGCGGATTTCTTGTCAAGACACCCAGCTCCTGAAGAAGAAGAATGAATCATCTGGATTAAACTCACGGTGGAGAAGAGTGAGATGGACTACTCTCTTAAGAGGGGGCCTATGTCACAAAATAAAACCTTGCGTTTAACCAGTGGATTATTATAGAGGCTTTCTGATTAAACGGACTATCTGCCAGCGACAACTATTTTAACTAACAGAAAAAACAAATCGGATGTCAAAATCCCAGGACAATATTTGTAGCTGCACGTGTACATCTGGTCGACGGATTGGGAACACTCGGTGGTGAGTGAGACGGATCCCTGCATCGTTTTGACAGTTTATCAACAGGTCGGATTGAAAGCGGAAGTACTCAGCTCGGAAGTAAACAGTCCGTCTGTCATGTAGAATTTCCCGACATAAAACGGAAGGATGGCTGGGATTGTCACTCTGTCGCAGAACTCAGTGGGTCCGCCTCGTGATGTTTCTGCTGAGGAAAGGTCCGGTGAGACATCGGAGATTCGGGTGACGAAAATTTAACAGTGAAAGGGAAGTAACCAGTAAATTGACTAAACCCGACCCGAATCGTTGCTCGCCCTTTAAGATTAGTCCAGTAGGTTGGTGACGGAACAGATGTCCGGGCAAGACCGACTGCGCATGTATGACTGCGTAGTCGATTGTCCCGGAACACCTGATCAGTTGGAGACAAAGGTTGCCGGCAGGCAGTCGACATTTTGGCCTAGTGCTAAGGGAGAGAGAGCAGGACGCCGTGTCTTGACGAGGGTTAAAGACTTCCGACATCATGTCCAGTTGCAGTGACAACGCTTCTAGTCTCCACTGTCGTGCTGTTTATGTGAAGGTATGTGTACAACCGTTTTCTTTAACTAGTGCGGTGTCGGTGATTCAAATTATGAGATTTCGCTAACGCGTGTACTGACCGGCGCGGTAAAGGAGGTCACGTGTGAACAGTGGCAAGCTTGTAGGTTACGACTGTAAAATTAAGCCTGTGGCAAACGCGTGTGTAGCAGCATTGTACTGCTAAGATATTTCATAGGTTAGCAGCGCGCGGCTTATTCACAGCCCCTGTTGATCGGGGAAATCGGGTTCAGGGAAGTGAGACCTATAATTCGAATTCACACATGGCCAACCTTATAACCTCGAGCGTCGGCGGGGCCAGCGCGGCCGAACCGTTACTCACAGCGCTAACGGAAGTAGATTAAGGAGTCGCTTCGGATATATCGAGTGATATATCGATGAACTCGGGCAAGTGCAACGAATCGAATGCACCGGTCGGCCGAACCCTCCGAGGTCGTTTCAAGGTCGTGCCGGGAGTCGAGCGTCTGATCACCTGGTGGCCGACCACTGACTTTCTTCTTGGCTTTCCTCACATCTGTCTTGTAATTAGCTCCCTCGATGGAAGGTCAGCTTAATATAGTGGTGTCCTGAGAGGTTGACAGAAGGAGAAGGGACCATTGCGACAGAATTGTTCATATTGAACATGACACCGTTCTAAATGCCCCGACCTGGGACCAGGGAGGGGGGAACGGGGTGTGGATTTCTGCTACAGGGGGATCACCCTGTATAATTATTTGGAGTTCTTGGATGGTGCCTACGGCCTGGTACGACATCAGCGTTGGCGGATAACAGGAAGGAGGTGAGGGAGTACTGCCATTAGCCCTCCTTAAGGGCGCTTCTATCTATAAGTACAACTAACTCACTAACCACATGTGTTGTCTAGCTATGTTTCAGCAGAGACCCATATCTCCGACACCAACCTTGACCCAGTCCTACGTTCGTCTGAGAAAGAGGATGTAGGTGGACAGCTGCCACTTTGGTTCTAGGTCCAGTCTGTCCTCGACCATTGGAGCAACCAGTGAAGGAGTGCGGCCCTTATGGGAAGGGTCCACACGTCTGAGTAAGGGGGACTTAAGTATATCTGCTGTGGGTAAGTCTGATTCATGGTGCTCTCACTGAGTGTTATCCTCCACAGATTCTATCTTGTTGAGAGCAGAGCAATGACCTGGGGACGAGTCCAGTGATCCGGACTAGGGCGATAGCCGGTGTTAACAGCTTGGAAGTCCACTGCCGCAGCGAGCAGTACTTACAATCGAGAGTACGTCTCAGGATGGGCTCCAGCTAACTCATCGCCCACTCCACGTCTGATAGCCCAGGTTGTTCGCCATTACAGCACCATATTGCCTTGTTCACTACTTCAGCTGGGCAAGTATCTGGTTGTTGTTAGTGTCCCAATTGTGAGCCTGACTGACTGCCTTCATGCCGAACTAGTTATGATGTCTCCGCTACCAAGTGCCTGGTACCCTGTGGTGCCTGATATTGTGGAAGAACTTGTGTCTGTTTTGAACTCTATCTAACGTGACACGTTTCAGCGGGAGAGGTATCTGTGCTGTGATATCTGCGCTATGAGTCAGAGGATCTGCACGGGTTGCATAGACAGTTAGGACTGCTACTACCACTGAGTGAGAGATCACCCTCTTGCTATACCCACAGTACCATCAGACTTTTCCAGACGCTTCAGAGGAGTGTTCTAGTTCCTCAGCTTCCGAGAGACAGTCTTTATCCCTACTCTAAGGTGATCCAGACTTCAGGGACGTCATCCACCGAAGGTCCCAAGTACCAGTGAGTCAACTCGCCAGCCATCCTATTCAAGTGAAGAAACCTATACCTGGAGGGAGACCTGGGAGACTTGGTGAGCGTGTCTGACTTACCCAATAGTGTGACTTGAGACCTTGACGATGATGACACTTCCTCCAGGAGGCTGCTCGATCCTTGCCACGTCTTATCTCGCATAGATACTGCAAGGTCTATCTCGGAATCAGCATCATTCCCATTCTTCCATTCATCTTGTATAATACACCATATTGTTAACATAGTTAGCGGCCAGAGTTGCGTCATGAGTTCAGGACGAAGTTTGAAAGGGGTAACGTCCCTTGGTTGAGAGTGAGGGAGATAGGGTTCCAAGGGTCGAAGGGGTTTGTGGACTGAGGTCACCTATGTCCCAGGGCTAAAGGTATCCCGTGGTTAAAGTGTGATAGCAGGTTCCCCTCACCCCAGGGAGTGCTACGACAAACCCCTCGACAGCAGATTGGCAGTTTGTTGTGGAAACTGTTGTTGGGATCATACAGTAACTCGCTGGCTTGTTGGGGAGGTCAAAACAAGTGATGACAGCTTTGACTGTGACTAGGCCAGGGGGAAGGGATTCTTGACAGTGGATGATATGCCCAAATAACACCTGCAGGACATCAATACCGTCACGTGACCAATTTTAGGTTTTGCCATAAACCATGATTGGAGATGGGGAGTTGACCAAAACCGTGGATTATGATGGACGTGTTTGTGGGAGAGCTCTACAGTGTTAGATTAATTGAATATTAACTAGCATGTGTCGTTATGGCAAAGTGTAGTAGCCATCCCGGAATGAGGCGGTTTTGCCTAAGGTAGAATCTATTATAATTAATTCTAATTAATATAGGCTGTAGCCTTGTTAAAACTAAAGTGTGAGGATTAGCACTGTTAGTTGAGAATAGATTAGTGAAGTGTTGATAAGCTTTACTAGTTGAGAATTGAGTAATGAGGGATAATTGGGATAGTCTAGTAGGGGTCCCTGGTGGGCGGGGTTCCGCATTCTGTTTGTTGATTTTTTTTTCTTGTCTTGGCCTGATGATAACCTATGTGTTCAGTCATCTGTCTCTGACAGAGTAGGTTCACTTTATTTTCTGAGCGAGGCCGATGGCCACGATCATCTAATAGAGATCAGTGACGAAGAGGCTATCACCAGTTGTATGATCTATTTCACAGGTTCCTCTGGTTGGAATGAAGAACCCGGAACCAATAAATATCCGATCCCGGATAAATTATGCTGAAGAGAGATGGGCCAGCAACTTTCGCAACGGAAGAAGTTAATACACATTGCTCGGTGGAGCCTAATGGTATATGTATCCGACATGAGTGAATACCAATCGTTAACACACCTGAAGTGATGGATGTTCAGCCCATGAGGAACTAGATCAGTAGGAACTGATGTTCACAGGAGATTAAACCAAACATTGAAGTGTAGTTGTTCCATGTATCAAGGAAATCAGAACTTTCAGACTATATCTAATGAATAAAGCAAGCCATTTTTGTCTAGATACATTGACTGTTTAAGAGTGAAAATACAGAACTAATAGGAACCGTTGTGTTAGGAACAATAATAGTATTTTCCACGGATTATATATTTACATGGGATTCAGATCTCATGGTCATCAGAGTTCCTGGAGGAAGACATGTCTGGAGAGAAGGACACGACTTCGGTGAGGTCTATTGTGATGAGTCTTGTGATGTCGTCTGATCCTTGCCATGATGCGTGGACTCTGAACATGAACTTTGTGGTCTGACATACATTTATGTTATTATACACGACACACATTTTTTCTTCGCATACACGTCTCATATACGTTACACTTTTCTTTTAATAAATTAATCTTTATTAATTTTTAGAAGCAAGAGTTGTTGAGTATGTGGCGTTGGGGAATTATGAGAGGGGGCATAGTACGACAGTGAGAGGGTGATAGGGAAAGGTGTCCACGGGCTGATGGAGTGTGTTGGACGGAAGCTGGTGGATTCTCCAAGATATTGATAGGAAAGAAAAATTATGATGTGGGTGTTGACTCTCCTCACTCCAGGGACGACACTTTAAAGGAGGACACGACATACACACACGTTGGTATAATGCTGTGATTCCAGACATATGAAACCCTGTGTAACTGCCATCACCTCCATCGTCATGCTGCTCGTGGTCATAGAGTGGGCACCACTGGATTCTTGAACGGTTTGGCCCCGCTGAACGGGCTGTAAATGCCCACGAACTTCTCTGCTGCTTTACAACAGATCCATCTGTATAGATGAGCACTTCGGGGCTATCTGAGTGTTCATAGATGAGCGCGTTGACCTTTGCATTGACAGCGGCAGGGTTCTGCTCTCTGCACCGCCAGTCGGGTATGATAATGCAGGAGAAAGTGCACTTAAAAGCTGGAGGCACCGGCACCCATTCCTTGCCGGGGTTGATACTGGTAAGACTGCAGACCTGTCTGACGACATCTTCCGCCCGACCCATCCATGATTTGCCCCTCTTTAGCCTGTCACCATTTTCTCTGAATATAGCGTCATGCAGAGGGTGCTGCTCATCTGCACTTATTTTTAAGTATGCACGAGCTCTCCAGATCTTGATCCTGTGTTCCATTGTCGGGAAGTCAAGGAGGTATCTCATTGCTACACAGCTGGTCAGTGGTATCTCTCGTGCAGCCCAAAATGATGCGCATGGCTTCGTTTTGTACCTTTTCAAGTCTTCCAATTTGTGTAGGGCTGACAGTGAGGATGGCCAGGGCATACTCGATGCGTGAAAGCACCAGTCCTTGGAACAGAAGTAATAGCAGTCTTTGCTCGATATTGGCAGTCGCTACGACTCTCATTGCTGACAAACCTTTTCGAGCTTTCGTTATGACAATTCATATTGTTATATCCTGCTGCAGCCTCTGCTTTTTCTATTGTTTCATGTCTTTAAACATAGCCGAAATATTTCACTTGTCTCCTCTTTATTTCTTCATTCCCAGTTTTTGTAGAACCTCTGCATTTGATTGTTTTTGTTTCCATGAAATACGACATATTTGTCTGTATATTCACATCTCCAGGGCTTCTAAGCGACTTTCTAGTTGCTTGTTCAATGTCCAGGCCTCTGCGCCATACAGTAACGTTGAATATACGTAGCATTTGACAATTCTCATCTTTAATGCGTTATTAATCTCTCTAGATGTTAATACTGATTTCATGCTGTTGAAAGCATTTTTAGCCATTCCTATTCTCTTTTTGATTTCTATTTCACTTCTGCCATCGTCTGTTATTATATGTCCAAGATAGGAGAAACTTGTTACTTGTTCTAGTATCTGCCCGTTTACTGTGATGTTCATTGATGATCTTTCCTTTTCACTGCTAATTATCATAGTTTTTGTTTTTTGGATGTTAATATCTAAGCCACATTCTGCACTGTACCTGATTATTTATTCCCTAGGTCTTGTAACTCTTGCTCACTTTCTGCTAGTAACACGGTATCGTCAGCATACCTACAATTGGTTATGATTCTTCCACTAATGTTAAGTCCAGGCATTTCAACTTGTTTAAGAATTCTTTCTGTGAGGTTGAAGAGGCTTGGAGGACAGTACACATCCTTGCCGTACTCCTCTTTTTATCTCTATAGGCGGGACGCAGAGGTGTTTCCAAGGCACCAGGGCCGGGTTATATACTGGCCAAGACATATTGACGCGTCCTCGTCGAGCGTCCTGGGCAACAGGTCCCTTTGGGGTCCTGGCTAAGGTCAATAGGATCGCCGATTCCTCCGAAGTCAGAGAGTGTCTGCCTGTACGGCGAGGAACCACCAGTCTGCACACCAATAAGCCAGACATGGGACAACGGATACTCATGCAAACCTCAGGTCCTGTATGACATCACACTGATGTTGGACAACAGGATGTCTTCATCCGACATACAGGACTTCGCGTTGGAGCTCAAGCCAACGAACACAAGCAAGCAAGCAGCATCTCTATAGGCGACGAATAGTTATTTCCGCATCTAATAGACGCCACTTGTTCCCAGTACAAGATACTAATAAGTCTGATGTCCTTTCCGTCTACTGCTTTATCTTGAAGGCACGTAGTTAGTCGTTCATGTTGTACTCTATCAAAAGCTTTCTTGTAGTCTTTAAACCAAACATATATACTTTTTAACTTCTATATATATTTGTCAATTAACATCCGCAAACAGATAAATTGCCACTCTGGTGCCGCTGTTTTTGCGGAACCCAAATTATTCTTCAGCTACTTCCTAAAACATAATAATAATATGATAGTAATGCCTTGATTGCTCACTACACTTATTGATAATTATGTACAAGCATTCTGTGAAATTACCAGATAGCGAAAAGAAAAACACCTAGATAAGCAAGAAGTAGGGGACATAAACATATAATATTTTACTAAGGGAGACTACTCAAAATTAAAAACAATGTTAAATACTTAGCTATAATATTATATTAATCTTACAATTCACTCACGTTTTTAAAAATACAAATGCGAAGACAAAAATATAAGTTACATAAGTTAGATAAACATTAAAAGTACTTTTATATTTTGTATAAAATGTGTTTCTAATCTTTAAAACCTAAATTGTACAACCTACTTTGCGGTTCTATATTTATTTCTTAAATGCTATAAATATACTGTAACTTCTGACACCATATTGGGTCCTACCAAAATGATTATTTTTTACTGGCCTCCTAGGGCCACACAAAATTTAAAAGAAATAAACCACTACAAGGTGTCGACTGCGCCTGGCCCTGCATCCGGCAGGGTTAGGATCGGCTAGCCGCTCTCAGGAGAGGTGAAAATTAGTATCCTGCGATAACCCGCAGACTACCCAAGTCAACCCTCACCTCCACGTGGTGTAGACCGGGAAACCATGACCGAGAGAGAGGTCATGGGCTAACGGGGATATGGCTCGCCATTGGGGATGGACTCTCTGTGGTCAGATTTGTGTCCTAAACCTGTGACTGGTATAACAGTATCTCTGTTATGGGATTTAGGTTAGCTGGAAAGAGTAGTTAGGGAGTTAATGAATGCTGCGCATTCATTAACTAATGGGGAAATAAAGTTAGTGAACGCGTGAGCACGAATGGGTTTAGGTATCCAGGGGTTGCTCACGCGTCACTTGGGATTCGGCTAGGAGAAGAACAACAAAGATGTCTGAAAGTTAACATCACCAGTTTGACGATGTATTGTTTCATGCAATAAACTTATACCTATATCATAGTCGGGACTTTGTCAACTATTTCGACACGAGCCATCCACTATACACAGCCTTGTCGTGTCATCTGTACTGTTATACAGGCTGTTTTGGTGCCGTGACCAGGATCTCCAGCATGGGTCGTCGCGGAGATTATTGACACAAGCGAAGATTTGTTTTATCTGCGTCTGGAGATGGATGTTTATTGGTTTTCTCAAGTAAATTATGAGGGACGCAGCAACTGAAAGCCCGCCCAGGGGTAGTTGTTGTGATTTCCCGGTGTTTGCTAAGTGGATCTTAGTCAACGTCAGGAGATTTGCTTAATCTTGCTTAATTGAGAGACCGCTGTTTTTGATACACCTGACTCAGCAGTATACAGTGCCTTGATCGGTGACAAACGCTGTTTTTTTTTAATTGAAGTCAAGATAAATTGAATTGCTGTTTTGCATCGTAATTTTTAAATGATGTCGTCACTGCTGGATACATCATACAACCTGTGAATCCACCTTGTAACCCTCTGGAAATAAATTATCTGTCTACAGCCGAACGATCAGCTCAAACTTGAACAGCAAAGTCTCGAGGATGAGAAATTATATGAACGTAGCCTCAGCTCACTGGATTGTTTGAGGTCGAATCAAGGTCAACTTTCACTTTTCGGACCAGTAAATTTCTCGAATCAAGGTCAATAGGCACTGCAGGTCAGTGAAAATTTTGAGTATGTTCAATTTGTCTCAAATCAGAGGTGACAATTGATTTGAACTGACCGTTCAACTACAACCAATACAACTGAATCGTTTTTAAATTGGAGGCCATCTAAGAGGTGAATTCTCAGTGAAGATAGATCTAACTTCTCGATAACCAACGGTCAAATATTTGTCGATTGGATCATACTTCGTTGCTTTGTCGATTGGGCCATACTTCGTTGCTTTGTCGATTGGACCATACTTCGTTGCTTTGTCGATTGGACCATACTTCGTTGGATGCTGGATTGTACTTCATTTTCACCCATAAACATAGGACAGGCATCTTTTCAGTTGGTAAACCCAGGACAAACAACACAGCAGTATATGTAATGGAGGATCTACAGCAAGTATAATCATTAACTTTTGAAATTAGTAACTTTAGATTAATAATATTAACAACATACCCAATTGAACAGGGTATTTCTTGTTTGCTTTAAGATCATATTGTGTTAATATATTAGTATACTATATTGGTTGGTACTGCTGTATTTTCCATTTCAGATTTTTTTAGAATGGAAGCCCAAGATCTTTCACAAGTATGTGGTATTTTTATCGCTAAAAAAAACTGGAACACCTACGCGTTAGACTTCACAAACTAGTAAAGTAAAGTATTAAATTATAGGAAATTAATTAATTCGTAATTTTCTGTAGAATTTGATTAGTGATAGTTTTATATATTGGTGGATTATTGTATATTGGATTGCATAAATTTGTAACAGAAGCGCAGAGTCTCTCATTGGGTCAACATACTGAATAATTATGAACCACCTCCATAGAGAATTGGGACGCATAACTGCATGGTTAAAAGAATTGAAAGTAGCAGTCAGGGAGGTTGAAAATTTTGTAGAAGGGTTACGAAGAAGAACGACTGAGCAAGAGACTTATATATTTAATGTGGAGTGCAATAGACTTGGAAAGAATAACAGGAGACAGCCAGTACTTAATGAAGACAGAAGACGATATGATTCCATGTATGCGGCTGGTTACGATGAACCAGGACCCAATATCTATAAAGTAGGGGATGGTGAAAGGAGAAGTAATTATGGAATGTCGGACTTGTATAAGTGTCATAGATACAAAAATGGGCGTGAGAGAAACCTTTCAAAGAAATCATGGGGTTGGCCCTCTCACAGTGCAACCGCTAGAAAAAGACGTGACGACTGGGTTGAGCAAAGGCAAAGACAATATCTAAACTCAGGTGTAAGAGACAGAGTTGAACCTGTAAATAAAATACAAACTAATCCTAAAATGGTTGCGAATGTGACTAGTAGACAGGAAAATAAAACGACGGTAGTGATAAAGAAAATAGACCGAGAGACACAGACGCAAACAGATAAAATGATAGATAAGGAGACACAGACTCAGCTAGATAATATAGAGAAGAATGACCAAGTGCAAACCATTAAAACTCATCAGCTGAAATTAGAAAAGGGAGACACAGTTAAAATTAAGAAGGATAGACAGACGAAAGCCAAAGATGTTAGAAGACAGATAAGGAAAAGCATGGTAGTTAATCTGGGTACGACTGATGTGACCGATTTCTCAGATAGAAACGTTAAAAGTAATCGTATTCGGAGAATGAAAGACAAGAAGAAGGTTAGAAAGAATGTTGAGACCAATTTATTAGTAAGGGGCAATACGACTGGTATAATTTCAGATGCATCAGACAGAGAAATTGAATTTCTCCCTGACCGGGAAATGAAAGATATTAGTATGAATAATAAAACTATTAGCTACAAGGGTGCTGACTACAGGGACGTTAATTCTTATTCGACATATAGCCAACAGGATGGGGAGACAACTATATTTAGTGATTACTCAGAAGACGAAATAGGAAGGTATAAAGTATATAGGACCTGTTTTGAAAATAGTGAACAGACAGATACAGTAATGACGAGAACAGCAAGTAAACGTAGTAGAAAGAAGAATAGTAATAGAATTAGACAAATATCACAAAATTGTCCAACTACAGTGGATGACGGGAGAAAACTTATGACCATGAGACCTGAATACTTCAGGGACAGTTCGACATTTAGCGATATGGAAAATGAGTGGTATGAAGAGAAACACACGCCAGTAATAAGAGACAATGAACTGTTTGACTTAGACACATTATATGGACAGTAGAGTTAAGTTTGAGCATAGTGAAGAAGAAAATTAGTTTAACTTGAGAGATGGGTGTTTTCCATTTTGATGGTGTTGCAGTAGGTAATATATGAACTTAAATGGTACGGTAGAAGGTGGAGGAAAATCACAATAGGTGATATATAACCGGCAGGTAGTTGGTAGTTGAGTATTAGAAGAACGAGAGTAGAGTCATGTAAACAAGGCGAGGAGTAATAGATTGGTTGGTACAGATATATAACTAGAGATTGATCTGAAGAGATGTAGATTCTTGGTGAAATATTAAGCGTGGTTACGCGATGCTGAGAGTTACGTGGAGAGAAAAGATGGTGTTCATGAATACATAAGTGTATTGTCTTGCTTGTAGTAAGGAGAGAGTAGGTGATATGTGATGGATCTAGAACAAAATCGGGAAAATTCATATAGAGAGACGCATTGTTTGAGATAGATGAAGTGACTTAGAGAGTTTGAAAGAATGGTCGTATTGTGTATTAGGTTGAGACGTCTGACATTTGAATTAACGTTTCGATCGTTGTTGTGGGGAAAAAGCAGATACAGTAGTGGGGGGCAGAGGTAAGATGAGACGAGCGTGCCTGATACGGAGGAAGGAAGAATATGAGAGAATACAAGGAAGCATTGCCTCAGTGGACTAAGTGTGTTGATGGTGATGGGTGGTGAGTAAAAGAGATATTTTGCTAGATTGTCTGTTGAAAGGATCCGAGGGATGACATAAATGTGGCTGCCAGAGATATATAGGTGTGGTATTGACTGTTGAGTAAGGTAATGTAACGTGATGAACATTATGTGTATGTGTATAAATAGCCAGATAAGGGTGAGATTGTTAAAAGGAGATGGTGAGAATATAGGTAAGTGATTCCAGTTGATGTGTGCAATGAGTAAGGAAACATGTTAGACAGGAATGAATGGTTACTCACGAGATTAGATTGCGTGGCGGTTGTCTGAGAAATTCAGGAAATAGTGATTACGGAGATGGATTTAGAAAAACTAATAGTAAAATACTAGTACGAGAGAATGAGACACGTTAGTTGTGTTAGATGGACGAGATTTAGAAGAAAATATAAATATCGTCATGAGGTGGAAGTGTGATAGTCCAGAGATGATTACGTGCAAGTGAGAAAATAAGTGGGCGTATAGAGAAATTGATGAAAGTAGGGATTGTTGGTTAGGAAATGATATCGGGACTGATAAGAAATTCTAGATGTAAAAATGACAGAAATTGTCGATGTATGTTGATTGTTTCATTTCTTATGGTTAGTGGTTGGATTGTGAAGGTCCTGTGGCAGTGATTTGGCGTTCCGTTGGTCGTTGTAGGAGGCAGATCTAGTGTTGTTCGGGGGAATTGTGTTGGAATAGGATTGCATGATGCAAAGAAGTGCGAAGAGGTGATTAGTATGTCTCGTTGGAGTGAGGATAGTTGTGAAGAGCTGTCTGTCTGTAAAGGAGGTAGAGATCATCGTTAGTTATATGCGCGCGATTGCTGTTTCTGAATGGATAACGATAAGTGTGAGGAAGTTGTTGGGATAAGATGTTGGAAATTGTGATGCGTCGGGTGCACAGGTAACTTAAAAGTATAATTAGTGGTTATTCAAGGGAAATAACTAGTTAGAAAGTGGGGATGCCGGGTTACAATTTCCCTTGGTAATTAGATGGGTTGTGGTGTGCTGAGATAGCCACACTACTTAGTATATTGAGCAAGTTGAGCTGTGGTTAACAGTAGTGTTTGATACGTAGTTCGAATACAGTGGTGTTGCTGTGAGGTGGTTTGGTGAGAGATGGAGATTTATGAAGGGAGATGATCGATGGTTTGAGGAGTTGTAAACTTGGAACAGTGCGGAGATATATTCTTTGTGCTGAATAGATATAAGAAATGAATTGTTGTGGTACCCCTGCGTTTGGCGGGAGAGAAAATTTTTTTTGTTTTGTTTTTTTGTTTAGTGAGTTTGACATATGCTGAATATGTATTAAGATTTTTAAATATCTGCTAAATACTGATGAATGACTTGTGTTCATTATAGTATATAGATTGTTATATCATTGTTAGTCCATTTAAACGACTAATGATGTAGAGCATTTTGAATGTTGTAAAACATGATTATTATTTGCTTATATTGTGTGGGGATATGTGTATACATATTTAAACCTAGGGGGGGGGGGGGTGATGTTGTTTTGTTTTGATTGTGTTGACTCCAATTATGAATTGAATTTGCATATTATTTTGTTGGTTTAAGGATTTTTACCGCTTAAGTTACCTTGACCATGTTTAAAATTTGTTTTTGACGTTCAGTTCTGGGGCATTTTAATATAGACTGGTCCATATTAAAAACACTTCCAGGGAAATTCTGGAGTTGATTTACGTTCAGAAAATAAGAGAAATTAAGTGATGATTTTCACGGGAAAGAGAGAGTCACAGGGAGTAAGTGCCCTGCATGCCCACGTTTGATTAATTCAATGGACAAAGAGACACGGGAAATAGAGTAAGAAACTCAGTGCACAAAAAGGGGAGAAAAAGTGGTTATGTAGATATTATGATTTATTATTATTTTGTTGTTCAATTTTTGGGTTGTTACCAGTTAATCACTATTAAGTTGGTAAGAGGACAGGGGTCAGTTAAGTAGAGCTGCGTTAAGACAGCGTTACATGGAGATGGGAGTTGAAATAAGAGATGCACAAGTCAGTGTTATAGATTTCACTTTGAAGAGTGATCATACTGCGGATATCAGTACAATGAATTGTAAGGGGAAGTAAATCATACTAAATACTGGTAGAGAACATGGACTAAATGCCATGAGGGTTGCGGGAAAATAAGGAAGGTCCGTAATATATGGACTAAAGTTGATAATGGGGCTGGACGTTTACAGACATGAGTTCAGTGGTGGTGCTGCTGTGGGTTACGGCATGAATTATGAATTGAGAGGTGGGAGATTTTAGAGAGGTATTGTGTTCCATGGCTTTGGCATGATGTTAATGTTTATCCCTTTGGGTGTTATAAGCTTCAGAGATAGGATGAAGAAGCTGGTAATAAGTGGGTTGCTGGAGTAGTGTATATAATGGTCAGATTACGTGAATATTTATGATGTTGTGTTTGATGGTTAACATTGCGAAGTTACTGATGTCTGTAATAAATAGACATTTAAGGGGAGGTTCGGAGTTACTAGATTGCTGTGGGTAACGGCATTAAAGAGAGATAGTTCAGAGCCATGATGAGCTAGATATCGGTGATAGTTTTAGTGAATGTCAGAAAATAAGTTGATAAAAGAATTGCCATAATAAGTAGGTTGCATTTGTTTTAGACTTTACTGCGTAAAGTCTCAGTATAACATAGGGGGGTAGAGGTGAGTATGGTTTTGTGAGAAAGAATTTTGATTTTTTTTTGTGAGTAAGATTTCTTTATTCTCCGGTGGCCACCGATTCCTTATCTTCCTATCATGTGCGAGTGTTCTCAGGTTGATTGAAAGTGGAGAATTAGTAATGTTGGTGATGACAATAGGGAGTTAGTATCAAAAGAGTACGGCGTTTTGAAATTTTGAGATCGTGATAAGAGGGGTTAAGCGGATTGCTTATTGAAGAGAAGAAGAAGAAGTATTTCAAAAAGGTACCCATATGTGTTATGATTATTATATATATGTTATTGGGGTATAATAGATACCTATACAAGAGTTTATTTTGGTGATAGGATATATGTAATGATGAATATGCTGGGGGGAGGATCTGAGCACCTATGGACATGTCCGGAGTGCAGCGAAGATACCCCAACTGATAACTGATAACTGATGTAAATAATATATGTTATGAAGAGTCAGAAACGAAGAAGAAGTTCATAGTGGTTTACTATGAGGAAGAGTCACAAATAAAAGGATGAGATTGAATTATGAAATATATGTTGAGGGATTGTTGGGTAGAATCGGTATAGAAGAAGAAATATTTCAGTATTGAGCTAAGTGTTTAAGGGTAGGAGTTGATACTTTTCCAGAGAAAAAGTCTTGTTGAAAAAGGGAGGTATTATAACAGTATCTCTGTTATGGGATTTAGGTTAGCTGGAAACAGTAGTTATGGAGTTAATGAATGCTGCGCATTCATTAACTAATGGGAAAATAAAGTTAGTGAACGCGTGAGCACGAATGGGTTTAGGTATCCAGGGGTTGCTCACGCGTCACTTGGGATTCGGCTAGGAGAAGAACAACAAAGATGTCTGAAAGTTAACATCACCAGTTTGACGATGTATTGTTTCATGCAATAAACTTATACCTATATCATAGTCGGGACTTTGTCAACTATTTCGACACGAGCCATCCACTATACACAGCCTTGTCGTGTCATCTGTACTGTTATACTGGCCTAGCAAGCCGGCACGGGATCTTCATACTGCTCGTAAAAAAAAACTAAGAAGTATAAACGGACTGACCCAAATGGATATTTTTTTTTCTGTTCGCATATCCTGGACATCGCTGTCAACATCAGCATCTTTCAGCAGATTGTTGATTTCTTGGCAAGATTACGCTCAGTAGTTTGCCATTGATTTCTGAGCGGCTGGCTCACATACCCCATGAGTTACACACGCGGGGAGAACCGCTACTGATTCTCGCGCACGTCACGTTACTCACGCAAGTATACGGGATTACGGAGAAAGACGTTAAACCCCTAGGCCAGGCGGCAATATTAATGGATTACGAGATAGATCATCATCATCATCATCATCATCATCATCATCATCATCATCATCATCATCATCATCATCATCATCATCATCATCAAGTGCCATGCCGACCGGCGTAGGCGTTCATGACTCCCCACAGATCTTTGACTTTGGTTTTCTGGATCAACTCTGCCTTTGATATTCCTCCATGCCACCGTCGCAAACCATCCAGTAACATTTCTCTTGGTCTGCCTCCGCCTCTCTTCCCCTCGATTTTTCCAATTGTGACGATGTTCTCCAATGCCTCTCTTCTCATCACATGACCATAAAAAGCTGTTTGCCTCTTTCTTATTGTTGTATATAATGTTCTAGTTTCAGTAGCCTCTTTCAGGCATTCGTTGTTAGTTATTTTGGCACTACGAGGAGTTCGCAACATTCGTCTCAGGAACCACATCTCTGCTGCTTCCAGTCTCTTCCTAATTTGTTCGTTTATATTCCAAGATTCACAGCCATACAGCAAAACAGGTTCTATATAGCACCTCTGCACTGTCTTTCTTACATTCAATGATAGTGACTTATTGCATAATGAGACAGGACGACTTTAGCAAATCGCCCAAGATTAGCGGGAGAACATGAACTGGAGATTTTTTGGAAACAAAAAGTTCAAGGACCAGTTTGAGCGGGAGTGCATTGCTGAATAGCCGCAAGGTCACCTGCTATTGTTGACTAGCAGTTTCTCAGGGAGAGGAGTGCCAAATGTATTGTACACTTTATGTTCAAGTTGTCAGAGGGACAATGGTGAACTTTAGAGGCAGCATAATTTATGAGTACAGGCGGCATTGGAAGTGACCTTGGCTGTCAGAATAGAACGCCATACTCCAAATTTATGGTGGCGGGAAAAAGTACATGAAATCAGGACCATGAACTTCAGAGACAATGTAGATTTGGGTTAATGATATGATGGTAGTATGCAAATTAAGCAGAGTACGCGAGGTACTGATTGGGTAGCCCTTCACAAGGAGAGAAGCATGGTCACGTGATTCAAGAAAGGTGCCAACTCAGGAGGTGATATATACGTTGGA
The DNA here is from genome assembly GCA_963921405.1 of Cepaea hortensis. Taxonomy (NCBI): domain Eukaryota; kingdom Metazoa; phylum Mollusca; class Gastropoda; order Stylommatophora; family Helicidae; genus Cepaea; species Cepaea hortensis. The sequence continues at coordinate 101,042,289 of OY992883.1, forward strand.
TCCAGTCAGTTTAGACAGTGTGGAACGAGCTAGAGTGCGATAGCAACAGGGCCGGGGGCTGGGCTATCGCCCAGCCCAGGAAGTGTGAGTTGGGAACTTCAGCAATGGTGATGTCCATATACCAGGCTGTTTAGTGTCCAAGAAGATGGAGAGGCAGTAGTAAAGACGGAAAAGATGCACATATCACAGTTTCGTCTAGACTGCCGAAGAAACGCAGGTTGGTCAAGGATCTGTGAACCATTTATTCCAGATAGATAAATCTGATGGAGTCGAACGCAAATTCCGAGGATCACAAAATGGCGTGCAAGCCATTTGAGAAGGACTGTTTGCTAAAGAAGAGCACTCAGTAGTTGCAGATGATGGCTAACGTCAGATAGGACAACCACTAGCCAGACTGCGATCGGAATCACACGGGAAACACTGCGATCGGAACCACACAGGAGACTAAGATCAATCGGAATCACACAGGAGACTAATGGCAAACATGATTGGAAAGGTCAAGTGGATCCACGACAAGCGATTGATTGGGCAGAGACAAATGAAACCCAGAAGGACGACCAGAAAACCCACTAGATGGCAGAAGTTGAATGTAAGTTGACATAAGACTTAGACCTAATTAGTTTAATTGTATATTATAATCAGGTATCTTGGTTTAGAGAGCTATAGCAAACTACAGTAGGTGAACTTACCGCGACCCGACAAGGAGCAGGATTGGATGCGACGTCCTGCATATGACCTATATTTAAATGGCCGAAATAGAGTGTTGGGAGTCATATTAATCGGTTAGATGGGCAGAGTGTGGATAAACTATATATGTACATGTAAATTAAGTAATTAGACTAAAAGATTAATGATAACTAGGCGGGTCAACACGGCATATAAAACGAAAGGCTACTGCAAGATATAAACAACACAGCGACCGGACGCAGCAGACGGCAGAAGAAGGTAGCAAGGCACTCGCGATCACTAGGTCAACCAGACAATAGGGGCAGGTGAGATCGTTGGCCAGAGACGGGGCGGGCACAGGAAAGAATGCGTGTCTTTTTCCGACTAGACAGGGGTGAAAGGAGGTCGCGCTTCTGCGGCTGTGTAGCTAAGGTGTAGTTAGGCTGGCCTGGCGTGGTACAGGCAACGAGTTCAAATGTAAATGGTTAAATACTTAATGTTGGCTGTAGGCGGCGCGTCGGGAAATAGGCGATTATGATATTAGTTAAACATATGTGTTCACAATAAGGTTCTTAATTTATGTTATGGCTAAGATATACTAATACTAGTATAGATAAAGAAGCGATAGATGTTAAGGACTTTGTAGGTAGTGAAAGACTATTGTTTATTCTCACATAAAACTCACGGGTATTGTTTTATACTGTTTCAGGCATTGCTTGGGTAAAATGGAGTTGCCCAAGCATACCGGGCATACTTGACTAAACAGATATTCATCTGAACAAAATAATCCCTGGGTATATGGATTGATGGATCAATCTATGGATCAATGGGTATTTGGGCTGAATATATGGACCACTAATAAGCCTACGGAAAGATAGTTACGAAACAAAGGCCGGTGTAATTCCTAGCTTTAGTCTTTTACTTCATGCGGTTAATAGGTGATCATAAGTGGCATTCCCCTAACATCCAGTTGCATAGACTTATACTATCTATCTCTCCCTTGTGAGGTAATGCAGCATCGTATTATTACAGTTCAATATGCATTATGTGTCTGCAATGCATGTACTGATTACTCTATGCGATTATGTTGTAGATTGTCACTCTGTTATTGTTCAGAATGAAATAAATATATGATTGAGTTATCTTTTATTTCGACTTGTCAGTCTGAAGTAATATAAGTAGAGTAGCTTAGAGACCTTGTGAGGCTGTACATCTCTTCTATAACCTGATAACATACACCACGAGACATTGATGGTGGAATAGTAATTAACTATTGTTCTCACGCGGAGACACGAACCTAAATCTGTCGTATCCCTTACTCTCATCCTCTTTTTCTCCTTCTCTCTCTTCATCTTTCTTTACTATCAAAGGTAGTGTGTAGTAGGCAGAGTTCGACTGAGGAACGAACTGTTAGGCTTCACACTATTTATATCGTTTCCCTCATCATCCTCTTCTTTCCCTTCTCCCTCTCCCCTCCCTCCTCTCTCTCTTCTTCCTTCTTTCTTTTCTAGCTGTCACATTAAGATGTTCTTCATTTTCTTTGCTTGCCCTATTCTGCTCTTAATCTCTGTTGTGCATCTTCCATCTGATGTTACCAATGTCCCTAGATATTTAAAACTATACACTTGGTGAAGAAGTTTCCCCTCTATTTCTATCTCAAATTTGGGTGTCTCTTGCTTCTTTGATGTCACCATTGTTACTGTTTTATTGATATTCAAGGAGAGTCTTTTCTTTGCAATCTCTGTTACTACAATGTCCAACAGCGATTTTTTAAAAAAAAGGCTCAGTGGATGTCAGCGGTTTTAATAGTAATGAAGAAGAGCTTATAGAAACAATAGAAGAGAGGAAAATTGGACTGATGTGAATAGCGGACACCAGAATAAAAGGGGAAGGATGCAAGGAGATCCACCACAGTTACACGTTTGTCTGCTCTGGAGTGGAACAGAAAGAAAGGGCAAGACACGGTGTGGGAGTAGTCATTGAACCACGGCTAGCAACAGGAATACTAGAAATAAAATATATATAAGAAAGAATCATGACAGTGAAAATAAAAGAACAAACAATTACATCATATGTACAAATATATGCACCATGTAATACAAACAAAAATGAGCAAGAATGGGACGAATTCTATGAAGACATCCATGACGTGCTAAATAAAATAGATAAGCAGGACAACATCATAGTTATGGGAGACTTCAATACAAGACTAGGACATAACAGAGCGGGCATAGAAAACATCTGGGAGCATTTAGAGACCAACATAATGAAAGAAACGATAACGGAAGTATACTGATAGAGCTATGCAGCCAACACGACGTCTATTTAACAAACACATTCTATAAACACAAAGACTCACAAATATACACCTGGTATAAATGGAACGATCTAGATTTAAAAAAATAAATAAATAAATAAATTTATATTTTTCAAGAAATAACAGAAATAGAAATATATTAAATGCAAGAACAATGCCCAACTTAAGTATAAACACCAACCACAAAGCAATCGTTGCCACAATAAGAACCTTTTGAAGAAGAAAGCAAAGACCAGGAAAATACATGTCATCTGAATCAGTAAACTTAAAAAACCTCAAAGACGAGGCAGAGACGGAAAATTATGAGAAAGAACTAACTGAATCTGTGTAAAATTACTTATAGAAAGAAAAACAGTTGAGGAAGAATGGGAGATGTTCAAATCAAGCATTTTAAATACTGCAAAAACAACACGTGGAACCACACCAAGAAACGCAAAACACGGTTAAAGAAAATAACAAGTTGGTGGAACGCAGAGGTAAAGAAAGCTGTAAAATACAAACAGGAAAAATATAAAAAGTGGTTGAAGAGCAAACAGGAGCGTGCTTACATAGAATATGTAATAGCGAGAAGACATGTGAATAGAATAGTATAAAGAGAGAAACAAAAAGGCTGGAAGGAGTATGGAGAAACCCTAAATAAAAACCAGAAGGAGGCAACTAGAAACTTCTACAAAAAGATAAGTGCAATGAGAATCAGGGGAGAACTCTTTGACCCAACTGATATAATTAACAGAGAAAATGGAGAACCAATAAGTGAACAAAAACAAATCCTAATAAGATGGAAACAGTACTTCGAACAACTTCTCAACATCCCATCAGATGTCACATTAATTCAAGAAACCGACACAGATCCCATCGAAGAACTAGAACCAGATATACTGACAGAAAAAACTATAGAAGCCGTCAGATTAGCCCTATTTAACAAATCACCCGGACAAGATGCAATAACAAATGAACTAATTAATGTAGCAAGAGAAGTAGGAACAGCATCGCTACATAAACTATTCAACCATGTTTGGGTAGAACAACAAACACCATGAGACTGGGGAAACGCCATAATTATCCCAATTTGGAAAAAACAAAGGCAACAAAAGAGACTGTACACAATACTGAGGCATTTCCCTTTTGAGTCATACTGGGAAAATATTTTGCAAAATTCTTAAGAAAAGATTACGAACTACTATAAAACCCAAGCTAAGCGAAACACAACTTGGATTTAGGGAAAACAATGAATGCACAGATGCCATTTTTGCTCTTAGAACTTATAGAAACATCATTTGAATTCAATGAAACCCTCTACTTAGCCTTTATCGACCAAGAAAAGTCATACAATTCAACTGCGCATGCGTTTCCCTAGTTGCTTAGAAAATATTTAAAACATCATAATAACATGATAGTAATGCCTTGATTGCTCACTAAACTTATTGATAAGGGAGCCCCTACTCACAAAATTTTGTGAATAGTCGAGACACTATTCACAAAAACTTGTGGCTACTACCGCCGTCGATTGGCTTCAGAAGACTCTATTATTCTCACGTCTTGTCTGTCTTTGGTTTGCAAGTTCTTTTTCTTCAACCATCACAAAGACGATATTTGTCGACAACGACACACACTACGTACAGTGATAAAATAAAAAGAAAAATAGAAACCTCAAGCTACGGCTTGCAACCTAGAACGTGAGAGCCATGTGTCCAGGATTTTCCACTGACTTGACCAATATTGACGATGTGAGAAAAACGGCTGTGATTGATGCCGAACTCAATAGTCTTAACATTGATATTGCTGGCCTGCAGGAGACCGGCCTCGCTGAGGAAGGGTCACTCAGTGAAAACAATTACACCTTTTTTGGAAGGGTAGAGGGCAGGCAGAAAAAAAGGCAACACGGTGTGGGCTTTGCAGTGAAGAATTCGCTACTGGGAATGATTGAAATTCCAGCAGGAGGAAATGAAAGACTATTATCCCTGCGCTTGGCAACCTCTTGTGGTTTTGCCACCATTATTACTGCATATGCACCGACACTGGATTCCTCTGATGCTGTGAAGGATTCGTTCTATGAGGAGTTAGACTCCGTGATCAAGGCAGTTCCAAAATCTGACTACATTTATATGCTCGGTGATTTCAATGCTCGTGTCTCAAGGACTCGAGTTCATGGCCAGTGTGCCTTGGAAAATACAACATTGGTCGCATGAATGAAAATGGGCAAAGGCTGCTGGAGCATTGCACCAGAAATGACCTATGTATTTTAACTCCTTTTTTAAAACAAAAGAGCTGCATAAGGTCACATGGAAACATCCAAGATCCGGCCATTGGCACCAGCTGGACTTCATCATCACACGGAGACAACATCTGAACCATATATCATTGACTCGAAGTTACCACAGTGCTGACTGTGATACGGTTCATTCTTTGGTTGTTGTAAGGGTTAGACTGACACAAAGAGAATCTACACAGCTAAACACAAACCTAGCCCCAGGATTAATATTATTAACACCCACGATCCTGAAAAGTGGTTTCAGTTTCAACAGCAACTTGAAGATGCTTTCACTGATACACCAGAAAATTGTACAGTAAATGAAAAGTGGGGTAAACTTAAGGAAACTCCTTATAAAACTGCCATAGGGGTTTACGGTACTGGAGATCATAAGAGGCAGGACTGGTTTACGGCAAACGGGCAGACTCTGCAGCCCTTGATTGATAAGAAGATAGCTCTCTTAAGAAACAAGGAAAGACTAACGTGTAACACTCTGAGTGAGCTAAAGCAAGCTAGGAAGGATGTGCAAAAGGCTGCCAGGCAGTTTGCAAATGATTATTGGATCAAGTTATGCGAGTCCATTCAAATCGCAAGTGATAAGGGAAACATCAGAAACATGTATGAAGGGATAAAGAAAGCCTGTGGTCCAATGATCAAAAGAAGTGCACCATTGAAAACCTTGACTGGGGAAATCATAACTGATAAGAAACAGCAGATGGACATATGGGTAGAGCGCTAGTTGACAACAATTCAACGCTAGTTGATGCCCTCTACGCCATAGAGGCTCTACCATCTCTTGACCACCTGGACACACTTCCCTCCATAACAGAAGTTAAGTGTGCTATAAATGTACATGCATCTGGCAAGGCTCCAGGTAAGGATGGGATTCCAATAGAGGTTATCAGGAGTGGGCAAGACACACTCACTCTACAGATCCACCAGCTAATAGAGCTATGCTGGCGAGAAGGACAAGTCCCACATGATTTCAAAGATTCAAGCATCATAACACTGTACAAGAACAAGGGCGATCGGAGCGACTGAAACAACTATAGGGGTATCTCACTTCTGTGTATTGTTGGAAAAGTATTTGCCAGAATTGTTCTGTGCAGGCTTCAAGTCCTAGGGGATCAAGTCTACCCCGAATCACAGTGTGGCATTCGACAGAACCGGTCTACCATTGATATGATATTCTAATTGCGACAAATGCAAGAAAAATGCCGTGAACAGAATCAACCCCTGTTTATTGCCTGCATCGACCTCACAAAGGCATTTGATTTGGTCAGTCGTGAGGGTCTGTTCAAAGCACTAAAGAAGATTGGCTGCCCACCAACGCTTCTGTCCATTGTGGAATCGTTCCACACAGGCATGAAGGGTATAATCAAGTTTGATGGTACAACTTCTGAAGAGTTTGAAATCAAGAGTATAGTTAAGCAAGGTTGTGTACTAGCTCCCACCCTCTTTGGAATATACTTTTCACTTCTACCGAAATATGCCTTTCGTGATCAGGATGGTGGTATATACATTCACTCACGCTCAGATAGTGGCCTCTAGAATGCTCAGAGATTGAAGGCCAAGACCAAAATTAGGAGGGTACTGATCAGAGAGTCGCTTTTTGCAGATGATGCTGCAGTTACGACCCACTCTGAGGAAGAATTTCAATGTCTACTATCAGCATTCTCCAATGCTTGTTCTGAATTTGGTTTAACTATTGGCAAAAAGAAGACACAGATTATGTCATAAGGTGCACACGGGGTACCATCAATCGTTATTGACGACGCTGAACTAGAGATGGTAGACCATTTTACATATCTAGGATCAGTGGTAAATAGCAAATTATCCCTAGATCAGGAAATCAACATCAGGATTGGCAAGGCAGCAACAACAATGAGCAGGTTAACAACAAGAGTCTGGGAGAACAGGAAGCTTACTGCCAAAACAAAAGTCCTTGTCTATCAAGCCTGTTTCTTTAGCACTCTTCTTTATGGCAGTGAAACCTGGACAACTTACTCACACCAAGAGAAACGTTTAAACAGCTTTCATATGCGGTGTCTGCGAAGAATTCTTGGTATTAAGTGGCAAGACAAAATCTCAAATACTGAAGTATTGGAAAGATCAGGTTGTGTGACGGTTTATTCCATGCTCAGTCTTCGTACACTTAGATGGATAGGACATCTTAGGAGGATGGATGATGGTAGAATACCAAAGGACATCTTTTTTGTCGAATTACAGATGGGTAAGAGATCTCAGTGTCGGCCTCTACTACGATGCAAAGATGTGTGTAAGCGGGACATGATTGATACAGGCATTGATAATGCACATTGGGAGCAAATTGCCGCTGAACGTGTTACATGGAGGGCAAACATCATAAATGGAATAAAGACAAAGGAGAAAATTATTGCAGATAAATCACAAACCGAGCGTGTGAGACGTAAGATGGTGCATTATGGTGGAAATGACCACGTGTTCACATGCACTCACTGTCAACGAACATTTACAGCGCGAATTGGCCTTATCAGTCACATTAGCTACCGCCATGAGTAAACGTTATTATGCCTTTTTAAAGCACAAACTATCGCCTGTCAAGATGGCAAGGTGCCAACGATATATATATATATATATATATATATATATATATATATATATATATATATATATATATATATATATATATATATATATATATATACACACTAGCTGACCCGGCCCTGCTACGCCCAGTCCCTGGTGGGGAGCATCTAATTTAATTCATATAAGTAGTCATATAAGCTCTCGTTCCCGTTCCCGACTGTCTGTCTGTCTGTCTGTCTGTCTGTCTGTCTGTCTGTCTGTCTGTCTGTCTGTCTGTCTGTCTGACCCGACCCGGCTTCGCCCAGCCTCTGACGGGGAGCATCTCATTTAATTCATATAAGTAGTCATATAAGTTCCCGTTCACGACTGTCTGTCTGTCTGTCTGTCTGTCTGTCTGTCTGTCTGTCTGTCTGTCTGTCTGCCTGCCTGCCTGTCTGCCTGTCTGTCTGTCTGTCTGTCTGTCTGTCTGTCCGTCCGTCCCTCCCTCTCTGTCTATCTGTCTGTCTGTCTGCCTGTCTGTCTAATCATTATTTGGTTGCAGTTAGAACAACCTTAGATAAACGAAGACCAACTTACAAAAAGCATTAGAAAGAGCACTTGAAAGATCTTTACATCTTCCCCCAACAATTAACTTGGGTAAATGGAGCTGCGGCAGCAGAAGAAGATAAAGGAGGAGTAGGAGGAAGGAGGAGGAAGAGGGAGGTGGAGGAGGGAGGAGGAGGGAGGAGGAGGAGGGAGGAAGAGATAGGCGAAGAGAGGAGGAGGAGGAGGAAAGAGGAGGGAGCAGGAGGGAGGAGGAGGAGTAGGGAGGAATAGGAGGGAGGAGGAGGGATTAGGAGGAAGAGGGAGGAGTAGGAGGGAGGATGAGGAGGGAGGAGGAGGGACGAGGAGGAAGAGGGAGGAGGAGAGAGGAGGAGGAGGAGGGAGGAGGAGGAAGAAGGCGGAAGAGGGAGGAGGAGGGAGAAGGAGGATGAGGAGGGAGAAGGAGGGAGGAGGAAAACGCAGGAGGAGGAGGAGGGAGGAGGAGGAGGGAGGAGGAGAGGAAGGAGGAGGGAGAGGAAGGAGGAGGGAGAGGGAGAAGGAGGGAGGAGGAGGGAGGAGGAGGGAGGAGGAGGGAGGAGGGAGGAGGAAGGAGGATGAGGGAGGAGGAGGAGAGAGGAGGAGGAGAGAGGAGGAGGGAGGAGGAGGAGAGAGGAGGAGGAGAGAGGAGGAGGGGGAGGAAGAGGGAGGAGGAGAGAGGAGGGGGAGGAAGAGGGAGGAGGAGAGAGGAGGAGGAGGAGGGAGGAGGAGGAAGGAGGCGGAAGAGGGAGGAGGAGGGAGAAGGAGGATGAGGAGGGAGAAGGAGGGAGGAGGAAAACGCAGGAGGAGGAGGAGGGAGGAGGAGGAGGGAGGAGGAGAGGAAGGAGGAGGGAGAGGAAGGAGGAGGGAGAGGGAGAAGGAGGGAGGAGGAGGGAGGAGTCGGAGGGAGAAGGAGGAGGGAGAAGGAGGGACTAGGAAGAGGGAGAAGGAGGAGGGAGTAGGAGGAATGAGGAGAAGGAAGGGAGGAGAAGGGAGGATGAGGAGGGAGGAGGAGCAAGAGGGAGGAGGAGGGATGTGGAGGGAGGAGGAGGAGGGAGGAGGAGGGAGGAGGTAGAGGGAGGAGGAGGAGGGAGGAGGAGAAATGAGGAGGAGGGAGGAGGAGAGAGGAGGAGGAGGGAGGAGGAGAAAGGAGGAGGAGGGATAAGTAGGAGGGAGGAGGAGAGGGAAGAGGAGAGGGAGAAGGGAGGAGGAGGGAGGAGGAGGGAGGAAGAGGGAGGAGAAGGAGGAGGAGGGAGGAGGAGGGATGAAGGGGAGGAGGGAAGAGGAGGAGGAGGGAGGAGGAGGAGGTAGAAGGAGGGGAGAGGAGAAGGGAGGAGGAAGAAAGAGGAGTGATTAGGAGGAGGGAGGAGGGCGAGGAGGAGGAAGAGTTAGGAGGAGGAGGAAGGAGGAGGAGGAAGGAGGAGGAAAAGGGAGGAGGAGGGAGGAGGAGGAGGAAGAGGGAGGAGGAGGATGGAGGAGGGAGAGGGAGGAGGGGGAGGGGAAGAGGAAGAAGGTAGGAGGAGGAGGGGAGAGAAGGAGGAGGATTATAACGCATATGCCTGTAGATAACTGCAGCGAAAAGGTGGGTCTGCCTTTCTATCTGACCCGGCGAGGCTTCGCCCAGCTCCTGGCGTTGAGCGTCTCATTAAATTCATACAACAACAACAACAACAAAATAACTTAAAAGAATGTCCTTCCACACACCATCCATTATTTTTAATGAAAACTGTTTTTAATCACCAACATGACTGTAGATAACTTCTTTAAGCATAAAAAGATGAGTTACAATGTTATGCATTATGCATTATTTTTATGAAAACTTTGAAAATGCCTTAAAGATTATATTATTATTTATTATAACTCATATGCCAATAAATAACTATAGACAAAGAGTTTATAAGTCTTAGAAAACCATGCAACTATATGACAATAAGGTATATAGCAATGTTATTAAAAGTTATGCCCCTTGAAATAACTTTTACAGAGTTAAGTCCCCTTGCTATATTGAAATTATAATGAAAAATGAAATAGTAAATAATATCAAGTAAGTAGCCGATTTCACACTAAAAAAAATATGACAGTTGGTACGCGGGAATGAGAGGAAGACGTGTAGAAAATTTCATCTCAATCGGATGGACCGTTCGCGAACGCATAAAGGACATACACACACACATACATCTTTATATATATATATATATATATATATATATATATATATATATATATATATATATATATATATATATATATATATATATATATATATATATATATATATACTAGCTGACCCGGCTCGGCTTCGCCCAGACTCTGGTGGGGAGCATCTCATTTAATTCATATAAGTAGTCATATAAGTTCTCGTTCCCGTTACCGACTATCTGTCTGTCTGTCTGTCTGTCTGTCTGTCTGTCTGTCTGTCTGTCTATCTGTCTGTCTGTCTGTCTGTCTGTCTGACCCGGCCCGTCTTCGCCCAGACCCTGATGGGGAGCATCTCATTTAATTCATATAAGTAGTCATATAAGTTCCCGTTCCGACTATCTATCTGTCTGTCTGTCTGACCCGGCCCGGCATCGCCCAACTCCTGGTGGGGAGCATCTCATTTAATTCATATAAGTAGTCATATAAGTTCCCGTTCCCGACTGTCTGTCTGTCTGTCTGTCTGTCTGTCTGTCTGTCTGTCTATCTGTCTGTCTGACCCGCCCCAGCCCATGGTGGAGAGCATCTCATTTAAATTATATAAGTAGTCATATAAGATCCCGTTCCCGACTATCTGTCTGACTGTCTGTCTGTCTTGGGTAAATGTAGGAGGGAGGAGGAAGAGGGAGGTGGAGGAGGGAAGAGGAGGGAGGAGGAGGGAGGAGACAGGAGGAGTAGGGAGGAATAGGAGGGAGGAGGAGGGATTAAGAGGAGGAGGGAGGAGTAGGGTGGAGGAGGAGGCGAGGAGGAGGGAGGAGGAAGAGGGAGGAGGAGGAAGAAGGAGGGAGGAGGAGAACGCAGGAGGAGAAGGGAGCAGGAGGAGGAGAGGGAGGAGGAGGTAGAGGGAGGAGGAGGGAGGAGGAGGAAAGAGTAGGAGGAGGGAGGAGGCGGAGGGAGAAGGAAGAGGGAGGAGGAAGAGGGAGAAGGAGGAGGGAGAAGGAGGAGAAGGAGGGGGAGGAGGAGGAGGGAAGAGGAGGAGGGGAGGAGGAGTAGGGAGGAGGAGGATTGTGAAGGGAGGAGGAGGGAGGAGGTAGAGGGAGGAGGAGGAGGGAGGCGGAGAGAGGAGGAGGGAGGAGGAGGAAGAGGGAGGAGGAGGAATGTGAAGGGAGGAGGGGGGAGGAGGTAGAGGGAGGAGGAGGAGGGAGGAGGAGGAGGTAGAGGGAGGAGGAGGGAGGAGGAGGAGGGAGGAGGAGGGAGGAGGCGGAGAGGGAGGAGGAGGAAGGAGGAGGGTGAGGAGGGAGGAGGAGGGAGGAAGAAGGAGGAGGGAGGAGGAGTGATGAAGAGGAGGGAGGAGGAGGAGGGAGGAGGAGCGAGGAGGAGGAGGGAGGAGGAGGGATGAGGAGGAGGGAGGAGGAGGAAGAGGGAGGAGGAGGAATGTGAAGGGAGGAGGAGGGAGGAGGTAGAAGGAGGAGGAGGGAGGAGGAGGAGAGGGAGGAGGAGGAAGGAGGAGGGGGAGGAGGGAGGAGGGAGGAAGAAGGAGGAGGAGGGAGAAGGAGGGATGAGGAGGAAGAGGGAGGAGGAGGAAGAGGGAGGAGGAGGAATGTGAAGGGAGGAGGAGGTAGAGGGAGGAGGAGGAGGGAGGAGAAGAAGGGAGTAGGAGGGATGAGGAGGAGGGAGGAAGAGGGAGGAGGAGGAATGTGAAGGGAGGAGGAGGGAGGAGGAGGAGTGAGGAGGAGGAGAGGGAGGAGGAGGAGGAGGGAGGAGGAGGAGGATGAGGGAGGAAGAAGGAGGAGGAGGGAGAAGGAGGGATAGGGAGGAGGGGGAGGGAAAGAGGAAGAGGATAGGAGGAAGAGTGGAGAGGAGGAGGGAGGAGGTAGAGGAAGGAGGAGGAGGGAGGAGGGAGGAGGAGAGAGGAGGAGGAGGAGGAGGTAGGAGGAGGAGGAAGAGGGAGGAGGAGGGAGGAGGAGGAAGAAGGAGGAGGAAGAGGGAGGAGGATGGAGGAGGGAGAGGGAGGAAGAGGGAGGAGGAAGAAGGAGGAGGAAGAGGAAGGAGGAGGAAGAGGGAGGAGGAGGAAGAGGGAGGAGGAGGATGGAGGAGGGAGATGGAGGAGGGGAAGAGGAAGAGGGTAGGAGGAGGAGGAGGGGAGAGGAGGAGAAGAAGGGAGAAGGAGAGAGGAGGAGAAGGAGGAGGAGGAGGGAGGAGGAGGGGAGAGGAGGAGGGAGGAGGCAGAGGGAGAAGAAGGAAGGAGGAGGAGGAAGGAGGGAGAGGAAGGAGGGAGAATGAGGAGGGGAGGAAGGAAAGGGAGGTGGAAGAGGAGGAGGAGGGAGGAGGAAAGAGGTAGGGGGAGGAGGAGGTAGAGGGAGGAGGAGGAGGAAGGAAAGGGAGGAGGAAGAGGAGGAGAAGGGAGGAGGAGGGTGGAGGGAGGAGGAGGAGGGAGGAGGTAGGAGGAGGAAGAGGGAAGAGGGAGAAGAAGGGAGAAGGAGGAGGGAGGATGATGAGGGAGAAGGAGGCAGGAGGAGGGAGGAGGGAGGCAGGAGGAGGAGGGATGAGGAGGGAGAGGGAGGAGGAGGGAAGATGAGGGAGGAGGGGGGAGGAGGCGGAGGGAGTAGGAGGGAGGAGGATGGAGGAGGAGGGGAGAGGAAGAGGGAGAAGGAGGAGGGAGGAGGGAGAGGGATGAGAGGGAGGAGGAAGAGGAGAAGGGTGGAGGGAGGAGGTAGAGGGAGGAGAAGAGAGGGGGAGAGAGTTAGGCCATTTCGAATTCATACTCGTCTAGTTCTTCCCTTCTACACGACTGTATATAACTTCCTTACACATAAAAATATGAATTGTTATTGATATTGCCGTGGCATGGAGGAATATCAGCAGCAGAGTTGATCCAAAAAACCAAAGACTGAGATCTACGGAGAGCCATGAACGCCTACGCCAGCCGACACGGCACTTGATGATGATGTTTGCCGTGTGACGATTCTGTGTAGTCACGTCATTTTCTTCCCTTTCCCTAGCGTTTTGGTTCGGGGATTCTTTCATCATCATCATCATATATTTACGTACGTATTTTGGGAGGGGGAGGAGGGAGGAGGAGGAAGAAGAAAAAATCACTATGACAGTTGACAGCTCTGGAATGAAAGGAAGGCGTGTAGAAAATTTCATCTCAATCGGATGGGCCTTTCGCGAACAAATAAAGGACATACATATATACATACATATTTACATACATACACTTTGTTTTATATATATATATATATATATATATATATATATATATATATATATATATATATATATATATATATATATATATATATATATTAGCTGACCCGGCCCGCCTAAGCCCAGTCCCTGGTGGGGAGCATCTCATTTAATTCATATAAGTAGTCATATAAGTTCTCGTTCCCGTTCCCGACTGTCTGTCTGTCTGTCTGTCTGTCTGTCTGTCTGTCTGTCTGTCTGTCTGTCTGTCTGCCTGTCTGTCTGACTCGGCCAGGCTTCGCCCAGCCCCTGATGGGGAGCATCTCATTTAATTCATATAAGTAGTCATATAAGCTCCCGTTCCCGACTGTCTGTCTGTCTGTCTGTCTGACCCGGCATCGCCCAACTCCTGGTGTGGAGCATCTCATTTAATTCATATAAGTAGTCATATAAGCTCCCGTTCCCGTTCCCGACTATCTATCTGTCTGTCTGTCTATCTGTCTGTCTGTCTGACCCGGCCCGGCTTCGCCCAGCCCCTGGTGGGAGCATCTCATTTAATTCATATAAGTAGTCATATAAGTTCCCGTTCCCGACTGTCTGTCTGTCTGTCTGTCTGTCTGTCTGTCTGACCCGGCATAGCCCAGCTCTTGGTGTGGAGCATCTCATTTAAATCATATATGTAGTCATATAAGCTCCCGTTCCCGACTATCTGTCTGTCTGTCTGTCTTGGGTAAATGGAGGAGGGAGGAGGAAGAGGGAGGTGGAGGAGGGAAGAGGAGGGAGGAGGAGTGAGGAGGAGGAGACAGGGGGAGTAGGGAGGAATAGGAGGGAGGAGGAGGGATTAGGAGGAGGAGGGAGTAGTAAGGGGAGGGGGAGGAGGAGGGAGAAGGAGGAGGATGAGGAGGGAGATGGAGGGAGGAGGAGAACGCAGGAGGAAGAGGGGGAGGAGGAGGGAGGAGGAGTAGAGGGAGGAGGAGGGAGAGGGAGGAGGAGGGAGGAGGAGGAGGCGGAGGGAGAAGGAGGAGGGAGGAGGAAGAGGGAGAAGGAGGGGGAGAAGGATGAGGAGGGAGGATGAGGAGGGAGGTGGAGGAAGAGGGAGGAGGAGGAATGTGGAGAGAGGAGGAGGAGGGAAGAGGT
>OY992883.1:101057310-101097310 GCA_963921405.1 Cepaea hortensis
AATCACAAACCGAGCGTGTGAGACGTAAGATGGTGCATTATGGTGGAAATGACCACGTGTTCACATGCACTCACTGTCAACGAACATTTACAGCGCGAATTGGCCTTATCAGTCACATTAGCTACCGCCATGAGTAAACGTTATTATGCCTTTTTAAAGCACAAACTATCGCCTGTCAAGATGGCAAGGTGCCAACGATATATATATATATATATATATATATATATATATATATATATATATATATATATATATATATATATATATATATATATATACACACTAGCTGACCCGGCCCTGCTACGCCCAGTCCCTGGTGGGGAGCATCTAATTTAATTCATATAAGTAGTCATATAAGCTCTCGTTCCCGTTCCCGACTGTCTGTCTGTCTGTCTGTCTGTCTGTCTGTCTGTCTGTCTGTCTGTCTGTCTGTCTGTCTGTCTGTCTGTCTGACCCGACCCGGCTTCGCCCAGCCTCTGACGGGGAGCATCTCATTTAATTCATATAAGTAGTCATATAAGTTCCCGTTCACGACTGTCTGTCTGTCTGTCTGTCTGTCTGTCTGTCTGTCTGCCTGCCTGTCTGCCTGTCTGTCTGTCTGTCTGTCTGTCTGTCTGTCTGTCTGTCTGTCTGTCTGTCTGTCCGTCCGTCCCTCCCTCTCTGTCTATCTGTCTGTCTGTCTGCCTGTCTGTCTAATCATTATTTGGTTGCAGTTAGAACAACCTTAGATAAACGAAGACCAACTTACAAAAAGCATTAGAAAGAGCACTTGAAAGATCTTTACATCTTCCCCCAACAATTAACTTGGGTAAATGGAGCTGCGGCAGCAGAAGAAGATAAAGGAGGAGTAGGAGGAAGGAGGAGGAAGAGGGAGGTGGAGGAGGGAGGAGGAGGGAGGAGGAGGAGGGAGGAAGAGATAGGCGAAGAGAGGAGGAGGAGGAGGAAAGAGGAGGGAGCAGGAGGGAGGAGGAGGAGTAGGGAGGAATAGGAGGGAGGAGGAGGGATTAGGAGGAAGAGGG
Source organism: Cepaea hortensis (assembly GCA_963921405.1). Taxonomy (NCBI): domain Eukaryota; kingdom Metazoa; phylum Mollusca; class Gastropoda; order Stylommatophora; family Helicidae; genus Cepaea; species Cepaea hortensis. The sequence goes on from OY992883.1 coordinate 101,058,330, forward strand.
AGGAGTAGGAGGGAGGATGAGGAGGGAGGAGGAGGGACGAGGAGGAAGAGGGAGGAGGAGAAAGAGGGAGGAGGAGGGGGAGGAGGGAGGAGGAGGGAGGAGGAGGGAGGAGGGAGGAGGAAGGAGGATGAGGGAGGAGGAGGAGAGAGGAGGAGGAGAGAGGAGGAGGGAGAAGGAGGAGGGAGGGGGAGGGTAGGAGGAGGGGGAGGAAGAGGGAGGAGGAGAGAGGAGGGGGAGGAAGAAGGAGGAGGAGAGAGGAGGAGGAGGAGGGAGGAGGAGGAAGGAGGCGGAAGAGGGAGGAGGAGGGAGAAGGAGGATGAGGAGGGAGAAGGAGGGAGGAGGAAAACGCAGGAGGAGGAGGAGGGAGGAGGAGGAGGGAGGAGGAGAGGAAGGAGGAGGGAGAGGAAGGAGGAGGGAGAGGGAGAAGGAGGGAGGAGGAGGGAGGAGTCGGAGGGAGAAGGAGGAGGGAGAAGGAGGGACTAGGAAGAGGGAGAAGGAGGAGGGAGTAGGAGGAATGAGGAGAAGGAAGGGAGGAGAAGGGAGGATGAGGAGGGAGGAGGAGGAAGAGGGAGGAGGAGGGATGTGGAGGGAGGAGGAGGAGGGAGGAGGAGGGAGGAGGTAGAGGAGGAGGAGGAGGGAGGAGGAGAAATGAGGAGGATGGAGGAGGAGAGAGGAGGAGGAGGGAGGAGGAGAAAGGAGGAGGAGGGATAAGTAGGAGGGAGGAGGAGAGGGAAGAGGAGAGGGAGAAGGGAGGAGGAGGGAGGAGGAGGGAGGAAGAGGGAGGAGAAGGAGGAGGAGGGAGGAGGAGGGATGAAGGGGAGGAGGGAAGAGGAGGAGGAGGGAGGAGGAGGAGGTAGAAGGAGGGGAGAGGAGAAGGGAGGAGGAAGAAAGAGGAGTGATTAGGAGGAGGGAGGAGGGCGAGGAGGAGGAAGAGGGAGGAGGAGGAGGAAGGAGGAGGAGGAAGGAGGAGGAAAAGGGAGGAGGAGGGAGGAGGAGGAGGAAGAGGGAGGAGGAGGATGGAGGAGGGAGAGGGAGGAGGGGGAGGGGAAGAGGAAGAAGGTAGGAGGAGGAGGGGAGAGAAGGAGGAGGATTATAACGCATATGCCTGTAGATAACTGCAGCGAAAAGGTGGGTCTGCCTTTCTATCTGACCCGGCGAGGCTTCGCCCAGCTCCTGGCGTTGAGCGTCTCATTAAATTCATACAACAACAACAACAACAACAAAATAACTTAAAAGAATGTCCTTCCACACACCATCCATTATTTTTAATGAAAACTGTTTTTAATCACCAACATGACTGTAGATAACTTCTTTAAGCATAAAAAGATGAGTTACAATGTTATGCATTATGCATTATTTTTATGAAAACTTTGAAAATGCCTTAAAGATTATATTATTATTTATTATAACTCATATGCCAATAAATAACTATAGACAAAGAGTTTATAAGTCTTAGAAAACCATGCAACTATATGACAATAAGGTATATAGCAATGTTATTAAAAGTTATGCCCCTTGAAATAACTTTTACAGAGTTAAGTCCCCTTGCTATATTGAAATTATAATGAAAAATGAAATAGTAAATAATATCAAGTAAGTAGCCGATTTCACACTAAAAAAAATATGACAGTTGGTACGCGGGAATGAGAGGAAGACGTGTAGAAAATTTCATCTCAATCGGATGGACCGTTCGCGAACGCATAAAGGACATACACACACACATACATCTTTATATATATATATATATATATATATATATATATATATATATATATATACTAGCTGACCCGGCTCGGCTTCGCCCAGACTCTGGTGGGGAGCATCTCATTTAATTCATATAAGTAGTCATATAAGTTCTCGTTCCCGTTACCGACTATCTGTCTGTCTGTCTGTCTGTCTGTCTGTCTGTCTATCTGTCTGTCTGTCTGTCTGTCTGTCTGACCCGGCCCGTCTTCGCCCAGACCCTGATGGGAGCATCTCATTTAATTCATATAAGTAGTCATATAAGTTCCCGTTCCGACTATCTATCTGTCTGTCTGTCTGACCCGGCCCGGCATCGCCCAACTCCTGGTGGGGAGCATCTCATTTAATTCATATAAGTAGTCATATAAGTTCCCGTTCCCGACTGTCTGTCTGTCTGTCTGTCTGTCTGTCTGTCTATCTATCTGTCTGTCTGACCCGGCCCAGCCCATGGTGGAGAGCATCTCATTTAAATTATATAAGTAGTCATATAAGATCCCGTTCCCGACTATCTGTCTGACTGTCTGTCTGTCTTGGGTAAATGTAGGAGGGAGGAGGAAGAGGGAGGTGGAGGAGGGAAGAGGAGGGAGGAGGAGGGAGGAGACAGGAGGAGTAGGGAGGAATAGGAGGGAGGAGGAGGGATTAGGAGGAGGAGGGAGGAGTAGGGTGGAGGAGGAGGCGAGGAGGAGGGAGGAGGAAGAGGGAGGAGGAGGAAGAAGGAGGGAGGAGGAGAACGCAGGAGGAGAAGGGAGCAGGAGGAGGAGAGGGAGGAGGAGGTAGAGGGAGGAGGAGGGAGGAGGAGGAAAGAGTAGGAGGAGGGAGGAGGCGGAGGGAGAAGGAAGAGGGAGGAGGAAGAGGGAGAAGGAGGAGGGAGAAGGAGGAGAAGGAGGGGGAGGAGGAGGAGGGAAGAGGAGGAGGGGAGGAGGAGTAGGGAGGAGGAGGATTGTGAAGGGAGGAGGAGGGAGGAGGTAGAGGGAGGAGGAGGAGGGAGGCGGAGAGAGGAGGAGGGAGGAGGAGGAAGAGGGAGGAGGAGGAATGTGAAGGGAGGAGGGGGAGGAGGTAGAGGGAGGAGGAGGAGGGAGGAGGAGGAGGTAGAGGGAGGAGGAGGGAGGAGTAGGAGGGAGGAGGAGGGAGGAGGCGGAGAGGGAGGAGGAGGAAGGAGGAGGGTGAGGAGGGAGGAGGAGGGAGGAAGAAGGAGGAGGGAGGAGGAGTGATGAAGAGGAGGGAGGAGGAGGAGGGAGGAGGAGCGAGGAGGAGGAGGGAGGAGGAGGGATGAGGAGGAGGGAGGAGGAGGAAGAGGGAGGAGGAGGAATGTGAAGGGAGGAGGAGGGAGGAGGTAGAAGGAGGAGGAGGGAGGAGGAGTGAGGAGGAGGAGAGGGAGGAGGAGGAAGGAGGAGGGGGAGGAGGGAGGAGGGAGGAAGAAGGAGGAGGAGGGAGAAGGAGGGATGAGGAGGAAGAGGGAGGGGAGGAAGAGGGAGGAGGAGGAATGTGAAGGGAGGAGGAGGTAGAGGGAGGAGGAGGAGGGAGGAGAAGAAGGGAGTAGGAGGGATGAGGAGGAGGGAGGAAGAGGGAGGAGGAGGAATATGAAGGGAGGAGGAGGGAGGAGGAGGAGTGAGGAGGAGGAGAGGGAGGAGGAGGAGGAGGGAGGAGGAGGAGGATGAGGGAGGAAGAAGGAGGAGGAGGGAGAAGGAGGGATAGGGAGGAGGGGAGGGAAAGAGGAAGAGGATAGGAGGAAGAGTGGAGAGGAGGAGGGAGGAGGTAGAGGAAGGAGGAGGAGGGAGGAGGAGGAGGAGAGAGGGAGGAGGAGGGAGGAGGTAGGAGGAGGAGGAAGATGGAGGAGGGAGGGAGGAGGAAGAAGGAGGAGGAAGAGGGAGGAGGATGGAGGAGGAGAGGGAGGAAGAGGGAGGAGGAAGAAGGAGGAGGAAGAGGAAGGAGGAGGAAGAGGGAGGAGGAGGAAGAGGGAGGAGGAGGATGGAGGAGGGAGATGGAGGAGGGGAAGAGGAAGAGGGTAGGAGGAGGTGGAGGGGAGAGGAGGAGAAGAAGGGAGAAGGAGAGAGGAGGAGAAGGAGGAGGAGGGAGGAGGAGGGAGAGGAGGAGGGAGGAGGCAGAGGGAGAAGAAGGAAGGAGGAGGAGGAAGGAGGGAGAGGAAGGAGGGAGAATGAGGAGGGGAGGAAGGAAAGGGAGGTGGAAGAGGAGGAGGAGGGAGGAGGAAAGAGGTAGGGGGAGGAGGAGGTAGAGGGAGGAGGAGGAGGAAGGAAAGGGAGGAGGAAGAGGAGGAGAAGGGAGGAGGAGGGTGGAGGGAGGAGGAGGAGGGAGGAGGTAGGAGGAGGAAGAGGGAAGAGGGAGAAGAAGGGAGAGGTGGAGGGAGGATGATGAGGGAGAAGGAGGCAGGAGGAGGAGGAGGGAGGCAGGAGGAGGAGGGATGAGGAGGAGAGGGAGGAGGAGGGAGATGTGGGAGGAGGGGGGGGAGGAGGCGGAGGGAGTAGGAGGGAGGTGGATGGAGGAGGAGGGGAGAGGAAGAGGGAGAAGGAGGAGGGAGGAGGGAGAGGGATGAGAGGGAGGAGGAAGAGGAGAAGGGTGGAGGGAGGAGGTAGAGGGAGGAGAAGAGAGGGGGAGAGAGTTCGCCATTTCGAATTCATACTCGTCTAGTTCTTCCCTTCTACACGACTGTAGATAACTTCCTTACACATAAAAATATGAATTGTTATTGATATTGCCGTGGCATGGAGGAATATCAGCAGCAGAGTTGATCCAAAAAACCAAAGACTGAGATCTACGGAGAGCCATGAACGCCTACGCCAGCCGGCACGGCACTTGATGATGATGTTTGCCGTGTGACGATTCTGTGTAGTCACGTCATTTTCTTCCCTTTCCCTAGCGTTTTGGTTCGGGGATTCTTTCATCATCATCATCATATATTTACGTACGTATTTTGGGAGGGGGAGGAGGGAGGAGGAGGAAGAAGAAAAAATCACTATGACAGTTGACAGCTCTGGAATGAAAGGAAGGCGTGTAGAAAATTTCATCTCAATCGGATGGGCCTTTCGCGAACAAATAAAGGACATACATATATACATACATATTTACATACATACACTTTGTTTTATATATATATATATATATATATATATATATATTATATATATATATATATATATAATATATATATATATATATATATATATATATATATATATATATATATATATATATATATTAGCTGACCCGGCCCGCCTAAGCCCAGTCCCTGGTGGGGAGCATCTCATTTAATTCATATAAGTAGTCATATAAGTTCTCGTTCCCGTTCCCGACTGTCTGTCTGTCTGTCTGTCTGTCTGTCTGTCTGTCTGTCTGTCTGTCTGTCTGTCTGTCTGTCTGTCTGACTCGGCCAGGCTTCGCCCAGCCCCTGATGGGGAGCATCTCATTTAATTCATATAAGTAGTCATATAAGCTCCCGTTCCCGACTGTCTGTCTGTCTGTCTGACCCGGCATCGCCCAACTCCTGGTGTGGAGCATCTCATTTAATTCATATAAGTAGTCATATAAGCTCCCGTTCCCGTTCCCGACTATCTATCTGTCTGTCTGTCTATCTGTCTGTCTGTCTGACCCGGCCCGGCTTCGCCCAGCCCCTGGTGGGAGCATCTCATTTAATTCATATAAGTAGTCATATAAGTTCCCGTTCCCGACTGTCTGTCTGTCTGTCTGTCTGTCTGTCTGTCTGTCTGTCTGACCCGGCATCGCCCAGCTCCTGGTGTGGAGCATCTCATTTAAATCATATATGTAGTCATATAAGCTCCCGTTCCCGACTATCTGTCTGTCTGTCTGTCTTGGGTAAATGGAGGAGGGAGGAGGAAGAGGGAGGTGGAGGAGGGAAGAGGAGGGAGGAGGAGTGAGGAGGAGGAGACAGGGGGAGTAGGGAGGAATAGGAGGGAGGAGGAGGGATTAGGAGGAGGAGGGAGTAGTAAGGGGAGGGGGAGGAGGAGGGAGAAGGAGGAGGATGAGGAGGGAGATGGAGGGAGGAGGAGAACGCAGGAGGAAGAGGGGGAGGAGGAGGGAGGAGGAGGAGTAGAGGGAGGAGGAGGGAGAGGGAGGAGGAGGGAGGAGGAGGAGGGAGGAGGAGGCGGAGGGAGAAGGAGGAGGGAGGAGGAAGAGGGAGAAGGAGGGGGAGAAGGATGAGGAGGGAGGATGAGGAGGGAGGTGGAGGAAGAGGGAGGAGGAGGAATGTGGAGAGAGGAGGAGGAGGGAAGAGGTAGAGGGAGGAGAAGTAGAAGGGAGAAGGAGGGAGGAGGAGGGGGAGAAGGAAGGAGGGAGGAGGAGGGGGAGAAGGAGGAGGGGGAGGGGAGGAGGAGAAGGGAGGAGGAGGAAGGAGGAGGAAGGAAGAGGAGTGATTAGGAGGAGGGAGGAGGGCGAGGAGGTAGGAGGAGGGAGGAGGAGGAAGAGGGAGGAGGAGGGAGGAGGAAGAGGGTGGAGGAGGGAGGAGGAGTAGGGAGGAATAGGAGGGAGGAGGAGGGATTAGGAGGAGGAGGGGGAAAGAGGAGAAGGAGGAGGAGGAGAAAGAGGGAGGAGGAGGGAGGAGGAGGAGGAAGCAGAGGCAGGAGGAAGAGGGAGGAGGAAAGAGGAGGAGAAGAGAGGAGGTGGAGGGAGAAGGAGGAGGGATGAGGAGGAAGAGGGATGTGGAGGAGGGAGGAGGTAGAGGGAGGAGGAGGGAGGAAAAGGGAGGAGGAGGGATGAGGAGGCGGGATGAGGAAGAGGGAGGAGGAGGGAGAAGGGAGGGGGAAGAGGGAAGTGAAGGAGCAGGACGGAGGAGATGGAGGAGGAGGAGGGAGGAGGAAGAGGGAGGAAGGAAGAGGAGGGATTAGGAGGAGGAAGAGGGAGGAGTAGGGAGGAGGAGGAAGGAGGAGGAAGAGGGAGGAGGAGGAGGGGAAGAGGAAGAGTGTAGGAGGAGGAGGAGGAGGAGGAGGAGGAGGAGGATTATAACGCATATGCCTGTAGATTTAATATTGGCTGAAGTTGTTCCATGTCTTCGTAGAGTTGGCGACAGTGTAAAGAAATATAAAATCTTCAAACTTGATAGAGATAAGGTAACTATTATTTATTTATTATGTTGTTAATCACCGACATGACTGTAGGTAACTCTTTAAGCAATAAAAGATGAGTTACGCATGTAACTTATGCGTTAGTTATGTTATGCATTGTGCATTATTTTTATGAAAACTTTGAAAATGCCTTAAAGATTATATCATTATTTATTACAACTCATATGCCGGTACATAACTACAGACAAAGAGTTTATAAATCTTTGAAAACGATGCAACAATATGACTATAAGCTATACAGAAAAGTTATTAAAAGTTATGCCCCTTGAAATAACTTTTATAGAGTTAAGTCCCTTCGCAATATAGAAATTATAATAAAAAATGAAATATTAAATAATATTAAGTAAGCAGCCGATTTCACACTAAAAACAATATCACAGTTGGCTGCGCTGGAATTAAAGGAAGGCGTGTAGAAAATTTCATCTCAATCGGATGGGCCGTTCGCGAACGCATAAAGGACATACATATCCACACACATCCTTTTTTATATATAAGGTATATATATATATATATGCCGGCTCCATGGCCGAGGAGTTAGCAGCTTTCTCCGCTAACCCCGAATACTCTCGTCACGTGACGCGACGAGAATTAGCAGTGGTTCGAATCGCAAAAGTGACTTATGAGAGTATGGAGCCGGTCGCTCAGAAAGTCGTGGCGTGCTGATGAGCGTAATCTAGCCTAGGAATCAACACACAGCTGAAAGATGCTGGTGTTGACCGCAATATCCTGAAACAGGATGGAAACGCGGGAAAAAAAAAAATATATATATATATATATATATATATATATATATATATATATATATATATATATATATATATATATATATATATATATATATTCGCAGCGGAACTGTTTTAACTAACATGAGAAGGGGCTGGGCGGAGAGTCACTGGCGCCGAGAAATAACCAGAACGCTCTAGGTATGTATGCACGTACATGCATGCGCAGACATGTGTGTGCGTGCGTACACACCTAAACTCGAGTGAGACCACAGTCTGCTCTAGCAAAGGAAAGGTGCTGAAGACAGAGGCAAGCAGCCAGGCAGGTGCAGTGCCGGGGCCCTATGTCTCGAAAGGGTCCAACCCCAACTACTGGAGGTCCTTCTCAGATGTCCTGTGGAGCCAGGGGACCTGAGAATAGAGCGTCTGGCCATACCAAACAAAGACTAAAGCTAATGCACTGGAATGCGGAGGGAGTCAGCAAAAAAAAAAAAAAAAGAACTAGAAAATATCTTGGACCAAGAAAAGGTAAGCGTATGTTGCTTGCAAGAAACTCACCTCAACGAAAACGAAATGATGTCTGGGAAATTGCCAGTCAAGTGCTCTTTCTAATGCTTTTTGTAAGTTGGTCTTCGTTTATCTAAGGTTGTTCTAACTGCAACCAAATAATGATTAGACAGACAGGCAGACAGACAGACAGATAGACAGAGAGGGAGGGACGGACGGACAGACAGACAGACAGACAGACAGACAGACAGACAGACAGACAGGCAGACAGGCAGGCAGACAGACAGACAGACAGACAGACAGACAGACAGACAGACAGACAGACAGACAGACAGACAGTCGTGAACGGGAACTTATATGACTACTTATATGAATTAAATGAGATGCTCCCCGTCAGAGGCTGGGCGAAGCCGGGTCGGGTCAGACAGACAGACAGACAGACAGACAGACAGACAGACAGACAGACAGACAGACAGACAGACAGACAGACAGACAGTCGGGAACGGGAACGAGAGCTTATATGACTACTTATATGAATTAAATTAGATGCTCCCCACCAGGGACTGGGCGTAGCAGGGCCGGGTCAGCTAGTGTGTATATATATATATATATATATATATATATATATATATATATATATATATATATATATATATATATATATATATATATCGTTGGCACCTTGCCATCTTGACAGGCGATAGTTTGTGCTTTAAAAAGGCATAATAACGTTTACTCATGGCGGTAGCTAATGTGACTGATAAGGCCAATTCGCGCTGTAAATGTTCGTTGACAGTGAGTGCATGTGAACACGTGGTCATTTCCACCATAATGCACCATCTTACGTCTCACACGCTCGGTTTGTGATTTATCTGCAATAATTTTCTCCTTTGTCTTTATTCCATTCATGATGTTTGCCCTCCATGTAACACGTTCAGCGGCAATTTGCTCCCAATGTGCATTATCAATGCCTGTATCAATCATGTCCCGCTTACACACATCTTTGCATCGTAGTAGAGGCCGACACTGAGATCTCTTACCCATCTGTAATTCGACAAAAAAGATGTCCTTTGGTATTCTACCATCATCCATCCTCCTAAGATGTCCTATCCATCTAAGTGTACGAAGACTGAGCATGGAATAAACCGTCACACAACCTGATCTTTCCAATACTTCAGTATTTGAGATTTTGTCTTGCCACTTAATACCAAGAATTCTTCGCAGACACCGCATATGAAAGCTGTTTAAACGTTTCTCTTGGTGTGAGTAAGTTGTCCAGGTTTCACTGCCATAAAGAAGAGTGCTAAAGAAACAGGCTTGATAGACAAGGACTTTTGTTTTGGCAGTAAGCTTTCTGTTCTCCCAGACTCTTGTTGTTAACCTGCTCATTGTTGTTGCTGCCTTGCCAATCCTGATGTTGATTTCCTGATCTAGGGATAATTTGCTATTTACCACTGATCCTAGATATGTAAAATGGTCTACCATCTCTAGTTCAGCGTCGTCAATAACGATTGATGGTACCCCGTGTGCACCTTATGACATAATCTGTGTCTTCTTTTTGCCAATAGTTAAACCAAATTCAGAACAAGCATTGGAGAATGCTGATAGTAGACATTGAAATTCTTCCTCAGAGTGGGTCGTAACTGCAGCATCATCTGCAAAAAGCGACTCTCTGATCAGTACCCTCCTAATTTTGGTCTTGGCCTTCAATCTCTGAGCATTCTAGAGGCCACTATCTGAGCGTGAGTGAATGTATATACCACCATCCTGATCACGAAAGGCATATTTCGGTAGAAGTGAAAAGTATATTCCAAAGAGGGTGGGAGCTAGTACACAACCTTGCTTAACTATACTCTTGATTTCAAACTCTTCAGAAGTTGTACCATCAAACTTGATTATACCCTTCATGCCTGTGTGGAACGATTCCACAATGGACAGAAGAGTTGGTGGGCAGCCAATCTTCTTTAGTGCTTTGAACAGACCCTCACGACTGACCAAATCAAATGCCTTTGTGAGGTCGATGCAGGCAATAAACAGGGGTTGATTCTGTTCACGGCATTTTTCTTGCATTTGTCGCAATTAGAATATCATATCAATGGTAGACCGGTTCTGTCGAATGCCACACTGTGATTCGGGGTAGACTTGATCCCCTAGGACTTGAAGCCTGCACAGAACAATTCTGGCAAATACTTTTCCAACAATACACAGACTGGTGGTTCATCGCCGTGCAGGCACATACTCTCCGACTTCGGAAGAATCAGCGATCCTGCTATGTTAGCCAGGATCCCAAAGGGACTTGTTGCCCAGGACACACGACTAGAACGTGTTAGTAGGTCTTGGCCAGTATAAAACCTGGCCCTGGTGCGTTGGAAACACTTCTGCCTCCTATTCTTCTTCTTCTTTCGCTCTTTATCCCTCATTGGGGTAAAGTTCCTCATCCAATTCACCAAGAGCTCTCTTATTCTTAGCTATCCCATGCAGCTCCTCCCATGTCCTTCCAGCAGCATCCATTTCCGTTTGCACTTCTCTTCTCTACAAAAAGTCGCAACTATTAAAATTACACCAGCTTATATATATATATATATATATATATATATATATATATATATATATATATATATATATATATATATATATATATATATTCCCAACTGCACCTCCCCGTGGTAGGGGATGGAAACACACTACGGTGTGGCTAACACAGCTCTGGGGACCGAGTATCCACCGGAATAAGTGGACAACTCTGCAGCTGAGCAGAGCAGGGCACTCACTTGTCCTTACAGTCGGAAATGGCTGTCAAAGGCAGAGGTAAAAAGACCACCATGTGGATGTGGAAGGCAAGGGGAAAACACCACATTATCTTCCCAAGACTTCATGGCAAAACATATATCAAAGTTAGTGAACGACGTTAATGGCTGTCTTAAGACATCCTCGTCCGGTAGGGACAGTCATGAGCCACAGGTGACACCAGACCGTCATCCAGCTACTGATGGCAAAATCATAACTAAAATAAATAAATTTAGGGTAGGAACATGGAATGTTAGGACATTAAATGAGCTAGGAAAGTTGACCAATGTTCTAAGAGAGATGGATAGCATGAAAATGAATATACTAGGCGTTAGTGAGATGAGATGGAAGGGATCGGGCAAAATTATAGCTGACAACCACACAATAATTTATTCTGGAGGGGATACACATGAAAAAGGTGTAGGGATAATATTAGACGAAAACACAGCCAAGTCAATTAATGGATACTGGTGTATTTCAGAGTTATTATGGTAAAAATCAAAGGCAAACCAATAGACATAAATATTATACAAGTATATGCACCAACAGCAAGCAGTAGTGATGAAGAAATACAACACTTTTACGACGAAATAGAAATGGTGATGGCTCAAATTGGATCACAAGAAATAAAAATAATACTTGGTGATTTTAATGCAAAAGTAGGAAAGGGGAAAATGGAGGATGTAGTGGGGAATTATGGTTTAGGTACAAGAAATGAAAGAGGAGAAAAGCTAATAGAATGGGCAAATATCAATGATATGATCATTGGAAACACATGATTTAAACACCATAAAAGACGACTGTACACATGGAAAAGCCCTGATAAGAAAATACGCAACCAAATTGACTACATACTAATTAATAAAGGATTTAGAAATGCTTTAATTAATGTAAAGACAATGCCTGGTGCTGACTGTAATAGTGATCATGTACCACTATGTGGACAAATAAAAGTAAGATTAAAGAGAGGGAAAAAAATGGTTAAGAACATGAGAATTAATAAAGAGGTTCTAAAAATAGATAAAGAAATGCAAGAACTATACCGAGTGACTGTGAAAAATAGGTACAATGCGATAGCTAAAATATAGAGTATAAATGAACAATGGGAAATGTTAAGGGACTCCATTCATCAAACTAGCAAAGAAGTATTACCGGAGAGAGGCAAAATAGCTAAGAAAAAATGGATGAATGAAGAAATCTTAAAACTGATGGACAACAGAAAACAAAGTAAAAATGACAAACAAGAATACGCTAAGATAAACAAAGAAATAAAAGATAAATGTGGGAAGGCTAAAGAAAGTTGGTTAAACGAGCAATGCAAAAAAAAAATTGAATTAAATTCTATTAAAGATACAAAAAATATGCACAGACAAATCAGTGAGCTTACAGGAAGAAAAATAAGAATAAATACAGGGTGTTTGAAATCAAAAACAGGAAAGATATTATTAGAGGAAGGTGCTATAATGAAAAGGTGTAATGAGTATATTAGAGAATTATATGACGGAGAAAGGGAAGAATTAACAGAAGATAGTAACTTAGAAGGTCCACCTATTCTAAAAGAAGAATTCGCTGATTCTATGAAACATATGAAGAAAGGAAAAACAGCTGGGCCAGATGAAATCACAATAGAAGAATTAGAAGTATTGGGAGAATTTGGAGTAGATATATTAACCAAAATGTTGAATGATATTTACAGTAGTGAATATTTACCCAGTGATATGCTGAAATCTGTATTTATAGCTATACCAAAAAGACCAGGAGCAATTGATTGTGAAGATTTTCGTACAATTAACCTTATAAACCATATCACTAAGCTTATACTCAGAATCATAATGAGAAGAACAAAAAATAAAATAAAAATGGAAATTAGTGAAGAACAGTATGGATTTGTGGAAGGAAAGGGCACAAACAATGCAATTTATACACTACGGACACTAATAGAAAGGTCAATAGAGAAACAGAGAGACATATATTTGTGCTTCATAGATTATACTAAGGCATTTGATAAAGTAAAACATGATGAACTGATTAAAATGTTGGAAGATATCAACATTGATGGAAAAGATTTAAGAATAATAAAGAATGTTTACTGGAACCAAGTAGCAGCAATGAAAATGGGAAATAAAGAGGGTAGTTACGAACAGATAAAGCTAGGAGTACGACAGGGGTGTGTCTTGTCACCAGATCTTTTCTCCCTGTATAGCGAAGTAATAATGAGAGAGATCAAAGAGATGCCAGGAATACTAGTTGGAGGTCATAATATAAATAATATACGTTATGCAGATGACACAGTATTGGTGGCGGATAATTCAACAGACCTACAACATTTATTAGACGTTGTAGTAACAGAGAGTGCAAGGAAAGGACTCTCCTTGAATATCAAGAAAACAGTAAAAATGGTAATATCAAAGAAAATGGTGACACCAAAATGTGACATAGAAATAGAAGGAAAAATCCTTAACCAAGTGGATAATTTTAGATACCTAGGGGCATTTATAACATCAGATGGAAGATGTACAACAGAGATTAGGAGCAAAATAGGGCAGGCAAAGGCCGCATTTCAGAAAATGAAGAGTATCTTATGCAATAAGTCACTATCACTGAATGTAAGAAAGAGAGTTCTGAAATGCTATGTAGAACCAGTTTTGCTGTATGGCAGTGAATCTTGGAATGTAAATGAACAAATTAAGAAGAAATTAGAAGCAACAGAGATGTGGTTCCTGAGACGAATGTTGCGAATTCCTTGGACTGCCAGAGTAACTAACGACGACTGCCTGAAACAGGCTAATGAAACTAGAACATTATATACAACAATAAGACAGAGACAAACATCTTTCTTCGGTCACGTGATGAGAAGAGAGGCATTGGAGAACATCGTAACAACTGGAAAGATCGAGGGGAAGAGAGGAAGAGGCAGACCAAGAGAAATGATGCTGGATGGATTGAGACGGTGGCATGGAGGAATATCAGCAGCAGAGTTGATCAGAAAACCAAAGACCGAGATCTGTGGAGAGCCATGAACGCCTACGCCAGCCGGCACGGCACTTTAATATATATATATATATATATATATATATATATATATATATATATATATATATATATATATATATATATATATACTCACACCTACACACACACACACAAACACACTAGCTGACCTGGGCCGGCGTCGCCAGGTACCTGGCGGGGAGCGTCTCATTTAATTCATATAAGTAGTCATTATACATTCAAATACTAAGCGCATAGAGTACACGTTCGGCCCCTGCTCCCGTTCCCGTTGCTCGCCTGTTTCTGATGCTCCCGTTCCCGTTGCTCGTCTGTTTCTGATGCTCCCGTTCCTGTTCCCGTTGCTCGTCTGTTTCTGATGCTCCCGTTCCCGTTCCCGTTGCTCGTCGGTTTCTGAAGCTCGTAATGCCTCTTTCTTTCGTGTAAAAATTAAAAATTGATTTTAAACTAACTAACTATTTCAGTTGGATCCGCGGGAGTGAGAACAACATCTATACAAAATGTCATCTCAATCGAATGGACCGTTCGGGAACGCATAAAGGACACACAAAGAAACAAACATTCTCTTATATATATATATATATATATATATATATATATATATATATATATATATATATATATATATATATATATATATATATATATATATATATATATATATATAGTAGAAGATAATAGAAGATATGGAAATTTGGTATATAGCCAAAATATTGGAAGAGAACTATCTTCATTCCAATAATTAAAATAGGCAACCTGAAACTACTGAACGTAAACTTACCAATATATCACGAACACCCAATAAATGCTAGGTTGACTGCGGCGTATGCAACTAACTTTCTCTCAAAAAAAAATTATAAGAATAAAACATATATTGGTAAGAGTCGAAGTGTGTAATGTCGAAGAGAAATAAAAAGATGAGTTAGAAAATGTGCACGTATCTAAAATAGACGCAATATTTTTATGAATGCTTTGAAGATGCCTTAAAGTTTTCATCACTTTGTTTATAACGCATTTGACTGTAGATAACTTCTTTAAACATTTAATAAAACTTTAAGAAAAATACAACAGTTATTTAAATTACATAATATAGCACTGCTACTAAAAGTGTCCTTTGATATAACTTTTCTTGTTAAGTCCCCTTAATTATACGTCCTTCCTTTTAATGTTGTTTTATTACGTACAAAACTGTTTTTAAACTAATTAACTATGTCATTTGGCTCCGCGGGAGTGAGAACATCTGTACAAAATTGCATCTCAATCGGATGGACCGTTCGGGAACGCATAAAGAACAAACAAACAAACAAACAAACAAATAAACAAACATTGTCTTACACACACACACACACACACACACACACACACACACACACACACACACACACACACACACACACACATTATAATGAGCGTTACTGTATACTCGTTTGGTTCATATTTTATTTTTCACATATTGTAAACAAATGCAGCTGTAACAAACTCATATTATATTCTACTGTTCACATATCATATTGAATGATATTGTAACTAAGTCATATTATATTTTACTGCTTACATATTGTATTGCCGGTCTCCGTGGTGAAGGTGTTACGGACACAGTTCGTGATCCCACATACCCGCTTTCAATATACAGCTGCGCACGATTTGGCAGCAGACCGCGTTACGCTAGTTTTTTATGAAATGGTATGGGTGCCGGTCGTTCAGAAAGCAATGGCAAACTACTAAACGTAAACTTGCCCAAACATCAACAACAGCAAAAAATGCTGGTGGTGACGCAAACGTCCCGTACAGGATATGCAATGCAAACGTCCTGTAAAGGATATGCACCTAAATTATTTTTAACATATTGTATTAAATGACATTGTAACCATGTCATATTATCTTTTACTGTTCACATATTATATTAAATGATATTGTAACTAGAACATATTGTATTTTATTTGTCACATATTGTATTAAACAATATTATAACCATGTCATATTACATTTTACTGTTCATATATAGTATTAGATGCTTGTGTACTAATTTACACATTGCATTAAATGATAGTGTAACTATGTTGCCAGGTGGGTAGGCAAGAGTGTCAGCCACCGCATCACCACGGAATTCGACCTTTGGAAGTTTAGTTTAGTTTAGTGTCACGAAAACCACTGAACTCAACGATCAGATGATACAAATAACAGGGACAGTCTGATTCACAGTTGCAAGTTGTTTGTTACTGGCGGCGGTGAGATCAAACGGTACAGCCGTCCTTGAGAATTCCCTGCGAGACGGAAAATATGACGAGGTTATTTTGCCGACTCGCAGGATAAAAGAGAGACGGGTGCTGTAGTTGAGATAAGGGAGACAATAATTCTTGTGATGTTAGGGAAATGGATAGTCTGCCCTTGGGACCATCTGGTGTTGACATCAAAGGACGTCACTAGAACAAACCAAGACTGTTTGAAAAACCTAACTTGTTGCAGGATTGTAAATAAGAGAGTTGGCCTAGACGGACGGTGTTTCGCTAGCTCTGTATGAATTTGGAAACCATCTACCGTGTTCGGGATTAATTAAATTTAATATACACGTGCCTGTCATGGCAAAATGTAGATGTGATTCAGGAGTAAAGCAGTGTTACATAAGGTACTCCATAGATTGTAATTAGGAATAATTAATGTATGATAGACTGGTGATAGTTAGAGTTTAGGACTTCAACGTAGTGTGTTGCGTTGTGGTTAGGCAGTAAAAGAGTGTCGGCGACTGTAGGCAGCTGCATTGTAAAAACTAGTTAGGGTGATATGGTAATTGGCTCTGCTAGTTGAGAATAGGGTAGTGAGGTGATAATTAGCTCTGCTAGTGAGAATAGTGTAGTGGGGTGATATTTGGAGAGATTGAGGATGGGTTGGGAGATAGGGGAAATGTCCAATGGTAGGATCTTCCAGTGGGGTGCCTACTGGGGTTCTGCACTCTGTCTATTGGTTTTTCCTTGTCTTATCCTAATTCGGACCAAGGTGATGAGCTCCTCTGCTCCATGACAGAGTTTAGTTCGCTGATAAATATCTGAGCGAGGCCGTAGGCCTACACTCAGCGGGTAAGGTCAGTGACTAGTGCTCTCACCAGGTGTGTTATTTCTCTAACAGGTTCCCCGCCAGTTACGAGGAAGCTCTACACTGGTTTTGATGAAGTTCTACTCCGGGTAGGAAGAACACGAGATGAACAGTCAATGTTTTAATAAGATGAATAACTTCATAGAAGAAAGTTTATACAATAGTGTTTATGCTGGGCCCATGATCAGGAGGGTCCACCAGAACATGGCTCAGTTGAGCAAAGCCATACGATTCCTGTGTGATAGGGTTCACCTAGGATGGGTGATGTTCGTTTTTACACCACATATCAAATGAACACTAGGGATTAAAAAGGAACACTAAACGTAGCATTCACATGGAGTTGTAGATTCCAGTGGAATATTACAAGGGACATTGTGTTTGTGATAATCTAGACAATAGATAGAATCAAGTGTGTTACCAATAACAGTGATACCTATTTTCACAGTACAGGGATTGGTACATTTAAGAACTATAGGGACTTATAGTATGCAGTGTGTAACCGATCCATGATCAGTGATAACTATAGACTGTATCTATTTCGGATCATCATGTATATGGATTACAAAGTAGCTACCAGAGAAAGTCAGCGACTGTCAGGAGAGACACATCGCTCGGTGAGGTCTTTATGTGCTGAGCTAACGTGCTGTGGTGTAACCTTGCTAGGATGACCTGACTTGGCTCCTAATCTGCTGGTCCGATTCTACACACATTATAGTATACGACACACATTCTTCGCACACACTTCTCACATACATTACACTTTTCTTTTAATAAGCTAGAGTTGTTGAGTATGTTGTGTTGGGGAAGAATGAGAGGGGGCATGATCCAGTGATGACAGAGAGAGAGAAAGAGGTGTCCATAAACTGAGGGAGTGTGGTGGACGGAATCTAGTGGATTCTCCAGGATAATGATAGGGGGTTAAAATATAATGTGGGTGTTGATTCCCCTCACTCCGGGGACGACACTAAAGGTAATCCACGACATTTAGTTTAGTTTAGGTTTAGTTTAGTTTAGTTTAGTTTAGTCGATGGATCAACATCACGGCACACGGGTGCAACCCATATGTGCTCCGTTCTCCTCCTAACTCAAACCTAAGTCTGGAGAAACTCAGCTCATTGCACAAACTTCGTAGCACCGGCGAGGATCCTGAGATACTTTGGTTAGATTTTTAACTCGAAACTTTGCCCGGGCAGTGCCGTTAGGCTACTCTTTTTCGATTTCCAACTGCCAAGGGATTTTTTTACGTGCGCAACAATACACACGGGGGTCCGATCTCACTACCCAGAGACCAGTGGAAATTTTATTACTAGAAGTCCGAGAAAAAATCCCGGACATCACCGGGACATGAACCCGAGACCTCCAGCACTCGAGGCGGACACCATACCTCGAGACCACGCAGCCCCCTCTTGTGGAAGTATTCATGTGCACTGAGAGTGATACCTTACAAAGCAGATTTCTTTTTCTTCTTAGTTCCTATTTCAAGTGCAGTGCATTACACCTATTTCAAGATCGTGTTAATTCAAGACCCGATTACTTGATATTGTTTTTCCCTTCATACTTTACGGTTCTGTACGTCTCACCCTTCTAAAATTCATTTTATAAAGTAAGTAGACCCACAAATCACGTTTTATGTGGATGTCTAGACTTGTACTAGTATGTGCTATTAAATTTAGCTTCCATTATTACGTATACTGTGCAAAGGGTGGGGGGATTTTTAGGTAGGAAATACGAAAGGGGGGATGGCGTTCTGAAAATATGGTGAAGGGCGGGGGGGGAGGGGGGGGGGGGGGGCACGGGCCAAATTTTTAGGTAGGAAATACGAAAGACGGGGGGGGGGGGGAATGACGTTCTTAAAATATGGTGAAGGGAGGCACGGGCCAAAAAAGGTTGAGAACCACTGGTCTAGACACATTTTATCCAATGTTAAGTGGATCTATCTACCGGTGGATCGGTTTTTCTTTTGTCAGTTAAGGTGCCTTACGGCCTTCTCTTTGTGATTTTAAACTGCCGTGAGATTTTTAATGTGCACAATCTGGATAAAAGACACTTTGTTGTTCCTTCCTTTCTGAGAAAGCGAGGTATCAGATCTCACTAGGAGGTCAGTATGGCCGAATGGATAAGAACGCGTTCCTAAACTTCCGGTGTGCTGATGCCGAGGTAAGGGGTTCAATTCCTACACAGGACAGTTGGACGAAAATGTTGACGTCTCCTCCTTGACTTGGGGAAGTAAATTACAAGTACCTCTGAAGTCGGAGTGGGTTTGCCTCATGGCGAGGGTCACTGGTATTAGGGAAATCTAATCTACACTCAAAATCCAGTCCAGCACTAATAGAAGTAGTGTTCATGGACTACGTGTGAGTTCAAAGGGCGCGAGAGTGCCAGGGGGCTGGGCCAATGCTCGTTAATGATAATAATTAACAGTCAACAACAAAACGAATATCTTCTCACCTGTTTGAAAAATGCTCAGACGCGGCGAACGGAAATAACAACTGACGGAAACATCGTGAGAACTGAAGGACGGCATTTATTAATGCGCTGTAGAATCTTTCATTTGATCAAACTACTCGAAGAAAAATGAAGTGCCATTTAAGATATGGTCGGTCTTCATTCAAAAGCATCTAAGAACTAGTTTCCCAAAACAATTCTTAAAATCCTACGTCTCCAACTTCCAGCTATCTTCCTTCCACTTGTTCCATCGTTTCTGTTTCAATATACAGAATGCATCTCCGTTGCTACCTCATTCCTCGCCTCATAAACATTGCATCGTCCAGATCTTTCCCGCTCGTTTCTCCGCACGGAACTCCTTGAAAACCGAACCGCTTCTTCTCGCAGCTTCACAGCGTATCCCGTTGCTGTTCTATGACGCTATCCTGTTCCCCTTGGTTTCTCTCTCCTATTGCTGTCCACTCCAGTGTCTGTATGGGGAAAATCCTGTTCACCCTTTTGTATGTTTGGTGGCGCGTGCCGTGTCCTATGGTATGGCAGAGAGCCAAAAAAAAAAATAGAGATCAGACCATAAGGTTCCAATGGTTCTTGGAAAGAATGGCTAGCTCTTCTCTGAGATCCAACCCTGTACCATCTGTGCCTGAGGCAGACACCATAACCTATCAGTAACGCATTTCCAGTCAAAACTAATTGAACCTGTAAACAAACAAGTGCACATCCAACAAGCAACTGTTAGTGACGTATACTGTATAAAGTTGTCCACGCTTGCAAGGGGTTTAAGTTGCTGTAGTCAAAGATACTTGTATGATGCCGACAGTCCAGCCTTAACTCGCTCACTGCTATCATTAATTAGCTTGAAAGACAGCATTCCTGAAATTTTACGTAACATGGAGGAGAAAGATATACAATATGTCCTCAGGACAGAAGTAAGTTACATATCCTTACCGGGACGTCAAATTAATTGTACATAACATGGAAGAGAAAAATATGCAATATGTCCTCAGTACACAGAAGTAAGTTACATATCCTTACCGGGACGTCAAATTAATTGTACATAACATGGAAGAGAAAAATATGCAATATGTCCTCATTACACAGAAGTAAGTTACATATCCTTACCGGGACGTCAAATTAATTGTACATAACATGGAAGAGAAAAATATGCAATATGTCCTCAGTACACAGAAGTAAGTTACATATCCTTACCGGGACGTCAAATTAATTGTACATAACATGGAAGAGAAAAATATGCAATATGTCCTCAGTACACAGAAGTAAATTACATATCCTTACCGGGACGTCAAATTAATTGTACATAACATGGAAGAGAAAAATATGCAATATGACCTCAGTACACAGAAGTAAGTTACATATCCTTACCGGGACGTCAAATTTAACCCCAGTATATTTGGGTTGTTCGTGATTTCTTGGCAAGTTTACGTTCAGTAGTTTGTGATTGCTCTCTGAACGACCGACACTCATACCTCTGTACGAGAAATCAACGCAAGGTGGTCAGCTTCCACATAACCCGCAGCTTTGTGTCGAACGCGGTATGCGTAATTACGAATTGCATTCGTAACCTCTTTACTACAGAGCCGGTACATAGAAAGTCTTTGTGGAGTTTAAAATTTGAAACCGTGTGTAGATTACCTGTTGTGTATGTGTAGATTACCTGATGTGCATGTGTAGGTTACCTGTTGTGTATGTGTAGGTTACTTGTTATGTATGTGTAGATTACCTGTTGTGTATGTGTAGATTACCTGTTGTGTATGTGTAGATTACCTGTTGTGTATGTGTAGATTACCTGTTGTGTATGTGTAGATTACCTGTGTTGTATGTGTAGATTACCTGTTGTGTATGTGTAGATTACCTGTTGTGTATGCGTAGATTACCTGTTGTGTATGTGTAGATTACCTGCTGTGTATGTGTAGATTACCTGTGTTGTATGTGTAGATTACCTGCTGTGTATGTGTAGATTACCTGTGTTGTATGTGTAGATTACCTGTTGTGTATGTGTAGATTACCTGCTGTGTATGTGTAGATTACCTGTGTTGTATGTGTAGATTACCTGCTGTGTATGTGTAGATTACCTGTGTTGTATGTGTAGATTACCTGCTGTGTATGTGTAGATTACCTGCTGTGTATGTGTAGATTACCTGTTGTGTATGCGTATATTACCTGTTGTGTATGTGTAGATTACCTGTTGTGTATGTGTAGATTACCTGTTGTGTATGCGTAGATTACCTGTTGTGTATGTGTATATTACCTGTTGTGTATGTGTAGATTACCTGATGTGTATGTGTAGATTACCTGTTGTATATGCGTAGATTACCTGTGTTGTATGTGTATATTACCTGTTGTGTATGTGTAGATTACCTGATGTGTATGTGTAGATTACCTGCTGTGTATGTGTAGGTTACTTGTTGTGTATGTGTAGATTACCTGTTGTGTATGTGTAGATTACCTGTTGTGCATGTTTAGATCATCTATTGTGTATGTGTAGATTACCTGTTGTGCATGTGTAGATCATCTATTGTGTATGTGTAGATTACCTGTTGTGTATGGGATTAGCTGTTGTGTGTGTGTGTGTGTGTGTGGATTACCTGTTGCGTAACCTATTGTGTAAACATTAGCCACTGGGATGTCACACATAACAATAGTTAATAATATTTTTTTTTGTTTTTGTTCGCATGTTTTGAACTCAAACGTATTCCACACACTTGCTATTACTTTTAGTGCGCTGGCCTAATTTTTGCGTATGGATTAGCTTTCATATTGGTCTAATCAGCCACTTTAGAATTAACAGATGGCGATATTATCCTCTACCGTAACGACAGTCAAACATCACAACACAGTATAGGTGAAGACTTCAGATCACTAACTCATCTACACTTTCTTTCGGCCGGTTCCTTTGACGGAATTATTCATCCTGCTAGTGGACTTGATGACCAATATCCTCCGACAATGGCAGCATAAACGAGGTCGTGTGTGTACGTTGTCAGCTAGAAACAGTAAAGAATATGCCATAATGACAGCTACCTTCAAACGTTTCAAAGGCTTAAAAATATACTCACACAACAGAACATTTCTAGTTTGTTTAGAATCGGATCCTCAGGTTGGTCTATGTCGCTCCCGTTTTTTTTTCTTCAAATTTCCCGCGACACATCACATTCACATATCTATCTATTTATCTATCTATCTATCTATCTATCTATCTATCTATCTATCTATCTATCTATCTATCTATCTATCTATCTATCTATCTATCTATCTATCTATCTATCTATCTATCTATCTATCTATCTATCTATCTATCTATCTATCTATCTATCTATCTATCTATCTATCTATCTATCTATCTATCTATCTATCTATCTATCTATCTATCTATCTATCTATCTATCTATCTATCTATCTATCTATCTATCTATCTATCTATCTATCTATCTATCTATCTATCTATCTATCTATCTATCTATCTATCTATCTATCTATCTATCTATCTATCTATCTATCTATCTATCTATCTATCTATCTATCTATCTATCTATCTATCTATCTATCTATCTATCTATCTATCTATCTATCTATCTATCTATCTATCTATCTATCTATCTATCTATCTATCTATCTATCTATCTATCTATCTATCTATCTATCTATCTATCTATCTATCTATCTATCTATCTATCTTCCCGTGTGGGATACACCGCTGTAAACAGAGACATTGACTTGTATAGTCATTTATTAATTCTTTTGGATAACAGTTGGTTACTTAGCTTGTGAAGTAGTTTATTTCAGTTTAATTATTTGTTGTATGTTCTTTAATTCGTTTTGTTCCGTGTTTCCATTATATTCGTTGGTCTAATTAGTTATATCGTTATAATACTGTCATTTACTTATCGATTTGTATTACTGATATTTTGTAAGTTAATGTAATTGTGATTTTTTATTATCTTGTATTTTTGCTTAACTTTGACTAATTTACACTTTCTTCGTGGATAAAATGTCTGAGAAGTGGCAACACTGGCTCAATAAGTCAGGAATACGCCTTGGACACTTAAACATTTGCAGCTTATTTAACAAGCTACCAGAGTTATCTTCTATTCTTAATCAAAATTTTCATTTATTCCTCCTTAGTGAAAGTAAGCTTAATGATAAAATTTCAGATGAGGACATCTCTATTAAAGGGTACAAAGTTTTTAGAAGGGATCCCTGTAGGAAACAAGAGACAGGCATAGTAACCTATGTTTCTAATTTACTAAATGCTAGACTTTGAAACTTGCGAAATAGAATGTATTTGGTTAGAGCTGAAACTTCAAAACCGCACACCCCTGATAATTGGCTACCTCTTTCGAAATTCCAGTTCTGGACACGTCTGGTACGAAAACTTCACTACCATGATGGACGTTGTTTTCGCTTCCGGGAAGGAAATTACACTACTCGGAGACTTTAACATTGACACCAACAAATCCAACATAATATGGGGAAATATAATTGCATCATACAATTTCCAACAAATAGTACAACAAGCTACTAGAGTAACAAAGTCATCTTCAACAGTCATAGATCACATTTATGTAACTTGCTCAGACAACATCATAGAATGCACCGTACCCAATTGTGCAATGAGCGATCACTACCCAATATGCTGCACGTGGTCTAAAAAAGGAATTAAAACTCCTAAACATAAACACATAAGTGTAAAATATAGAAGTTACAAAAATTTCAACCAAAACGCATTTTTACAGGACTTGCTCAGATCACCTCTAGACAATGTTTATCAGCTTTCTGACCCGGATGATGCTCTGGAATTCTGGATGAAAACCTTTATTGATGTTTTTGATAGACACGTGCCAGTCAAGGAAGTTCGAGTAAAACACCACGTCAAGCCACCTTGGATCACTCAGGAAATACTTGAAATTATGAGAGATAGAGATAAAGCACATAAAAAGCGGGATCTCAGTGCATACCGTACTCTTAGAAACAAAGTTCAATATACCATACGACGGGAAAAGAAAAATTACTTTAAGAACTTAGTAATGGATAAAACAAATAGTAAGGATATATGGAAGGCAATTAACACCTTGACAAACAAGTATAACTTCCGCAATTCTTTACCATCAAATCATATTACATGCGACCAATTCAGTGATTTTTTTCAAACTGACATAGACCAGATGAAGGCTTCAATACCTAATTTTCCTTGCAACTTATCTTTATTGTCATCGTTTTGCGAGAATAGATGCTTCGGCGATATTCTTTCCGACATACCGCTAATGACAATCACTGAAGTATTCACTTACCTCAGTAACCTAAAAAACACAACCTCAGCTGGGTTAGATGGAATCAGCAACCGGATTCTCCGTTGTGCTGCGCCAGTGATCTGTATATCACTAACCTATGTATATAATCAGTGTCTCACCAAAGGCCACTTTCCATCAGCTCTCAAAATCGCCAAAGTGTACCCTCTTCTTAAATCTGGTTCATCAGACAATGGTCTCCCGAACAATTACAGACCCATTTCTTTACTATCATCACTATCTAAGCCACAAGAAAAACACATCCATAAAGTAACATTACAGTATTTAGTTCGCAACAAGCTTATTGTTGACAGCCAATCAGGTTTTCGACCAAAATATTCTTGCCATACGGCCCTAACAAACATGATAGAAAATTGGCACCAGAATATAAACAACAACAGTCTATGTGGAACTGTGTTTATTGATTTCAAGAAAGCATTTGATATGATAGATCATCTTATTTAAATTAAAAAACTTGAGACAATGAAAATTGGCCCTAATGTAGTCACTCTAATATCATCTTTTCTATCAAACAGAAAGCAAGTAGTATCACATAATAAATCTCTGTCTCAAACCACT
This sequence comes from Cepaea hortensis, assembly GCA_963921405.1. Classification (NCBI taxonomy): domain Eukaryota; kingdom Metazoa; phylum Mollusca; class Gastropoda; order Stylommatophora; family Helicidae; genus Cepaea; species Cepaea hortensis. The sequence continues at coordinate 101,083,608 of OY992883.1, forward strand.
ACCTTCAATATTGGAGTACCGCAAGGCTCTATTCTTGGCCCTCTACTATTTGCCATATAAATTAACGATCTACCTTTGCATCTTTCGTCGTCCTGCGATCTATTTGCACACGACTGTACAGTGTACACAAACGCTGAAAACTGTATTTTACTTGAGTCGTCTTTACAACAAGAATTAAATAATGTAGTTAGGTGGAGCTATTCAAACCGTATGCAAATTAACATCACTAAAACAAAATCAATGTTATTAACAACCAGACAAAGACTTCAGACTCTAAGCTCACACACAACACAACTTCGCATCGACAACATGCCAGTAGAAAGTGTTATTGAGCACAAAACATTAGGCCTAATCATTGATAGAAACCTAACCTTTAATTCCCACCTTCAAGTGCTCATTAAACAAACAGCGAAAAAAGTCTACCAACTCGCCAAAATTAAAAACTTCCTTGATGAGGACACAAGGAAACTATTCTATACTTCTCATATACAGACACACTTTGACTACTGCTCTATGATCTGGGACGATTGTTCTAATTCAAACACCAAGCGACTTTACTCACTCCAGAAACGGGCCATGAGTCTAATTTATAGCAAACATTTAACTGACAATCCTAGCCTGTATAAACGCCTTCAGTTACTACCACTCCGTAAACGCCTGCTTTTCAATAAAGCTAAACTAATTCACAAAATCCTGCATCGGAATGCCCCAAATTACCTTTGGCCATTGTTTAAATATAATGCTAGACACAGTAAACGTTTAAATATATTACACATTCCGAAGCCTAGGATTGACTTATACAAAACAAGTTTAACGTACTCTGCAGCTCAGCTGTGGAACAATCTTCCACAAGAAATCAAAGACATCACCAATCCCTTTTCATATAATCGCAAATTATTCGAACACTATATCAATATGGATTACCTTCCCCCTTAATAATAGAGATAAGAATAATAATAACAAAACCCTAGTATAACAGCCAGTCCCCTTTTGGTAGGCCAGTATATTCCACATGGCTAACAACAAGTGTCAGACCATTATCTAATATTACTGTGTCGTGTAGTTTTGATGTTCGCATTTTCCCCATGCCTTTATAATGCATATCCTTTATATTGTTGTTGTTCTCTGTTAGCCTTGAATGATGTGTGAATGAAATAATGTATGAAAGAGAGTGATAGAAGGGCAGAATGTTAGACGGGCCTGCGTGCCCAATTCTTAACCCTTTGAAAATAAAGTTTGTTTGTTCTATCTATCTATCTATCTATCTATCTATCTATCTATCTATCTATCTATCTATCTATCTATCTATCTATCTATCTATCTATCTATCTATCTATCTATCTATCTATCTATCTATCTATCTATCTATCTATCTATCTATCTATCTATCTATCTATCTATCTATCTATCTATCTATCTATCTATCTATCTGTCTATCTATCTATCTATCTATCTATCTATAGATATCTCTATCTCTCTCTATCTCTCTATCTATCTATCTATCTATCTATCTATCTATCTATCTATCTATCTATCTATCTATCTATCTATCTATCTATCTATCTATCTATATATCTATCTATCTATCTATCTACCTACCTACCTACATACCTACCTATCATGATGGATATAGTGTTTACAGAAGGTAGAGAAGTCATGATATTAGGTGACTTTAACATAGATATTCCTAAATCCAACCAGACATGGGACGATATCATTCTTTCTTACAATTTCAAACAACTAATAAACCGTCCCACAAGGGTTACTGACACATCCTCAACTATAATTGATCATATATATGTTACTTGTCCAGATAATATTATTGAATGTTCTGTTCCTGTTTGTACAGTTAGTGACCACTACCCGGTATGTTGTACATGGTCAAGAATTGGGTTCAAACCTCTTAAACATAAACATGTAAGTATCAAATTTAGGAATTTTAAAGCATTCAACCAAGATTTATTTTTGCAAGACTTAAGAAAAGCAGCCCTTGATCACGTTTACCAACTTCCTGACCCGGACGGTGCATTAGCTTTCTGGACGAAGACAGTCTACAATGTGTTCGATAAACACGTGCCAATCAAAGAAGTTCGAGTCAAAAATCAACATAAATCCCCATGGGTCACTAGAGAAGTGCTGGAAATCATGAGAGAGCGAGATACAGCACACAAAAATAAAGACTTCATCAATTACCGCAGACTAAGGAATAAAGTTAAATATGACATTCGTAGGATAAAAAAAAAGATCATTTTAAAAATTTGATTGTAGATAATTCAAACAGTACAAATATATGGAAGGCTATTAACTTGCTAACCAATAAGAAACGCCCTACAGAATCAGCAATACCAAATTCTATAACATGCGATGAATTCAGTTGGTTCTTTCAATCAGAAATAGAGAATCTAAAGTCTTCAATACCAGACTCATCGTGTAATTTAAGTTCACTGGCATCATTCTGTGAGGAGAAGTGCACCAGAAATATTCCCGATGAGATTCCTTTAATGTCTGTTGCAGACGTTTATAAATATCTCTTGAACCTCAAATCAACAAACTCACACGGCCTAGATGGTATCAGTAATAGAATTCTTCGTTGTGCTGCACCAGTCATTAGTGAGTCCTTAACGTTCATATATAACCAGTGCCTGGCCAAAAACTACTTTCCATCTGCTTTTAAAATTGCTAAAGTGTTTCCGCTAATTAAAAATGGCTCAATCGATAATAGCGTTTTGGGTAATTATAGACCTATTTCCTTATTATCGTCGCTATCAAAACCACTAGAAAAACACATTCATAAAATAACGTTACACCATTTAATTAACAACGATCTAATAATTAACAGTCAATCTGGGTTTCGACCTAAATATTCTTGCCATAGTGCTCTAACAAAAATGACAGATAACTGGCACTTAAACATCAACAACGGTAGAATTTGTGGAGCGGTGTTTGTAGACTTTAAAAAAGCTTTTGATATGGTAGATCACGATATTTTAATTAGAAAACTAAAGCAAATGAAGACAAGCACCAACATGGTGAACATAATTACGTCATTTCTATCCGACAGGCAACAAGTCGTGTCCTTCAACAACTGTCTATCAAGACCCACACAGCTTAATATTGGTGTGCCTCAGGGCTCAATACTAGGTCCGCTGCTTTTTGCAGTTTATATTAATGATCTTCCTTTATATATCAATACAACTTGTGATCTATTTGCTGACGACTGTACTATATATACTAGTCAAGAAAACCGTAGTGAAGTAGAGAATTCTTTACAAAAGGAACTTGATAATCTTACTAGATGGAGCAATGAAAACCGCATGCAAATTAACATCGGCAAAACCAAATCCATGCTAATAACGACCAGACAAAAACTACAGACACTAGCCATAACTGGATCACCGCTCGAACTCCGCATGGGCACGTTACCTATAGTTAATGTGACTGAACATAAAACACTAGGGCTTTTAATAGACAGCCATTTGAACTGGAGCTCTCATGTTCACGCTCTTACCAAGAAAATAGCACAAAAAGTTTACCAACTTGCTAAAATTCAGCACTTCCTGGACGAAAGCACACGAAAAATATTCTATACATGCTATATCCAATCACATCTCGATTACTGTTCCACAGTTTGGGATGGTTGCCCTAAATCTAATTTAAAACGACTATGTTCTCTACAAAACCGCGCTATTCGTCTGGTTTCTGGCATAAAGCACGTTGAAAGTAATAATTTGTACAGTCATCTAAGACTTCTACCACTACAAAAGCGCTTCCTTTTCAACAAAGCCAAATTAGTGAATAAAATTATATCTCAAAATACCCCAGAGTATCTTCTGCCGCTGATTCAATCTAATGCAATGAACAGCAAGCGCCTAAATTTGTTACATGTCTCAAAGCCTAGATTGGACCTATACAAAACATGTTTTGCCTATTCTCGTGCTCACTTATGGAATGATCTGCCTCCAGATCTGAAAACTCCAATGAGTCCCGACACATTTAACCGAAAACTCTTTCAATACTTAATCCATACCGACTATATGCCACCATAATTCATTTACTGGTATAATTGTTCAGTATAATTGTTCATTATAATTGTTCACTATATATGTGTGTGCGTGTGGGAGCGAGAGAGAGAAAGAGAGAGAGAGAGAGAGAGAGAGAGAGAGAGAGAGAGAGAGAGTGGGTGTCAGAGAGAGGGAGAGAGTGAATGCGTGTGTGCATACGTGTGTGTGGAGAGAGTGATTGAGCGAGAAATGGTGGGGGAATGTGTCAGTGCATGCATTCGTACGTGTATGTGTGAGAGTGAGTGAGGGAGTGTGTGCGTACGTGCATGCGTTCATGTGTACGTGTATGTGTGAGAGAGTGTGATTGAGAGAGTGAGTGTGTGTGTGTGTGTGTGTGTGTGTGTGTAGGATTGTGTGTTAGAGAGTGAGACAGTGGGAGAGTTGATGTGTTAGTGTGTGTGCGTGTGTGAGCGCGCGCATGCGTGTGAGTGTGTGTATATGAAAGAATACAGAGAGAGAGAGAGAGAGAGAGAGAGAGAGAGAGAGAGAGAGAGAGAGAGAGAGCTGAGCAGATGCATGTCATGTAACACGCATGTTATGTAACACGCGAATCCATATGTTTGTGTATTCTCATCTTTCATATTATAAGATAAATACCATTTGATTTTATCATGTATAATCTAAACTTATGTTCATTACTGTAGTTTGAGTGAGAGAGTGAGTGAGTGTGAATGAGAGACAGAATGAGTGAGCGTGAGAGTGAATGAGTGAGCGTGAAAGTGAATGAGTGAGAGTGAATGAGTGAGCGTGAGAGTAAAAGAGTGAGAGTGAATGAGTGATCGGGAGAGTGAATGATTGAGCGTGAGAGTGAATGAGTGAGCGGGAGAGTGAATGAGTGAGAGTGAATGGGTGAGCGGGAGAGTGAATGAGTGAGAGTGAATGAGTGAGCGTGAGGGTGAATGGGTGAGCGGGAGAATGAATGAGTGAGAGTGTCTGTGTGTGAGTGAATGAGTGAGAGTGAATGAGTGAGCGTGAGAGTGAATGAGTGAGCGTGAGAGTGAATGAGTGAGCGGGAGAGTGAATGAGTGAGCGGGAGAGTGAATGAGTGAGCGGGAGAGTGAATGAGTGAGCGGGAGAGTGAATGAGTGAGCGGGAGAGTGAATGAGTGAGCATGAGAGTGAGCGGGAGAGTAAATGATTGAGCGGGAGAGTGAATGAATGAGCGTGAGAGTGAATGAGTGAGCGTGAGAGTGAATGAGTGAGCGTGAGAGTGAATGAGTGAGCGTGAGAGTGAATGAGTGAGAGTGAATGAGTGAGCGTGAGAAGGAATGAGTGAGCGTGAGAGTGAATCAGTGAGCGTGAGAGTGAATCAGTGAGCGGGAGAGTGAATGATTGAGCGTGAGAGTGAATGAGTGAGCGTGGGAGTAAATGAGTGAGTGTGAGAGTGAATGAGTGAGCGGCAGAGTGAATGATTGAGCGGGACAGTGAATGAGTGAGCGTGAGAGTGAATGAGTGAGCGTGAGAGTGAATGAGTGAGAGTGAATGATTGAACGGGAGAGTGAATGAGTGAGCGGGAGAGTGAATGAGTGAGCGGGAGAGTGAATGAGTGAGCGGGAGAGTGAATGAGTGAGCGGGAGAGACAGAATGAGTGAGCGTGAGAGTGAATGGGTGAGCGGGAGAGTGAATGAGTGAGCGGGAGAGTAAATGAGTGAGCGGGAGAATGAATGAATGAGCGGGAGAGTGAATGAGTGAGCGTGAGAGTGAATGATTGAGCGTGAGAGTGAATGAGTGAGTGTGAGAGTGAATGAGTGAGCGGGAGAGTGAATGAGTGAGCGTGAGAGCGAATGAGTGAGCGTGAGAGTGAATTAGTGAGCGTGAGAGTGAATGAGTGAGCGGGAGAGTGAATTAGTGAGAGTGAGAGTGAATGAGAGAGAAAGAGAGAGTGTGTGTGTGTGTGTGTGTGTGAGCGTACGCATGCGTGTGAGTGTGTGTATATGAAATAATACAGAGAGAGAGAGAGAGTGAGAGAGAGAGAGAGAGCTGAGCAGATGCATGTCATGTAACACGCATGTTATGTAACACGCGAATCCATATGTTTGTGTATTCTCATCTGTCATATTATAAGTTAAATACCATTTGATTTTATCATGTATAATCTAAACTTATTTTCATTACTGTAGTTTGAGTGAGAGAGTGAGTGAGTGTGAATGAGAGACAGAATGAGTGAGCGTGAGAGTGAATGAGTGAGCGTGAGAGTGAATGAGTGAGCGTGAGAGTGAATGAGTGAGCTTGAGAGTGAATGAGTGAGCGTGAGAGTGAATGAGTGAGCGGGAGAGTGAATGAGTGAGAGTGAATGAGTGAGCGGGAGAGTGAATGAGTGAGCGTGAGAGTGAATGAGTGAGGGTGAATGAGTGAGCGGGAGAGTGAATGAGTGAGCGTGAGAGCGAATGAGTGAGCTGGAGAGTGAATGAGTGAGAGTGTCTGTGTGTGGAAGTGAATGAGTGTGAGTGAATGAGTGAGAGTGAATGAGTGAGCGTGAGAGTGAATGAGTGAGCGGGAGAGTGAATGAGTGAGCGGGAGAGTGAATGAGTGAGCGGAAGAGTGAATGAGTGAGCGGGAGAGTGAATTAGTGAGAGTGAATGAGTGAGCGGGAGAGTGAATGATTGAGCGGGAGAGTGAATGAGTGAGCGTGAGAGTGAATGAGTGAGCGTGAGAGTGAATGATTGAGCGTGAGAGTGATTGAGTGAGCGTGAGAGTGAATGAGTGAGAGTGAATGAGTGAGCGTGAGAAGGAATGAGTGATCGTGAGAGTGAATGAGTGAGCGTGAGAGTGAATCAGTGAGCGGGAGAGTGAATGATTGAGCGTGAGAGTGAATGAGTGGGCGTGTGAGTAAATGAGTGAGCGTGAGAGTGAATGAGTGAGCTGCAGAGTGAATGAGTGAGAGTGAATGAGTGAGCGTGAGAGTGAATGATTGAACGGGAGATTGAATGAGTGAGCGGGAGAGTGAATGAGTGAGCGGGAGAGTGAATGAGTGAGCGGGAGAGACAGAATGAGTGAGCGTGAGAGTGAATGAGTGAGCGGGAGAGTGAATGAGTGAGCGGGAGAGTGAATGAGTGAGCGGGAGAGTGAATGAGTGAACGGGAGAGTGAATGAGTGAGCGGGAGAGTGAATGAGTGAGAGTGTGTGTGTGTATGAGTGAGAGTGAGAGTGAATGAGAGAGAGAGAGAGAGAGTGTGGTGTGTGTGTGTGTGTGTGTGTGTGTGTGTGTGTGTGTGTGTGTGTGTGTGTGTATGTGTGTGTGGGACGCGCTGGCATCACTACTTTTACGTCACATACTTTTATGTACACATTTTTCTCCATGTTTAGCCTTGTTTATGTTTACAACATTCATTTCACAATGTTTATTTTTCTTCCTATGTAAATGTATAATGCTCTTGATGAACGAAAGACGAGTGATTGGAAGGGCCGAATGTAAGACGGTGTAACAGTAAGGGAGGAGTACTGGGGTATTATTAGAATCTAGTGGGAAACAGATACAGCACGATTGAGCATCGAGAGTGAAAGGGTGAGAGATGCTCAATCGTGACGTATTGTGTTGGCAAGGGCAGTTAAGATCCGGCCTTTGATCTGAGTGCAAGCTAACATCAACCCTTGGTCATCAAGAATAAATAAACTTTATATTGTCAACTAAAACCTGACTTGCGTGTTCATATACACTGGTATAGGACACGAAATGGTGCCGTCTAACCAGGATACTGGATTTGGCCGTCCCGGACACCACGCGAAGTACTAGGAAACCTTCAAAGGATCCAGACCAGACTGCCTAAACAGGGTATTTGGAACAGACGTTTTTTCGAATCGGTTTTGTCAAGGTCGGGAGACGCTTGTTATTGTTCCATGCTCCGGTCAAATAACTCCTAGAAACAGCTTCGGCACGTGGTAGAACAACCAGTGAAGTGATGCCCAGTAAAACTCAGTAATCTGCAAATACAGAGGCCGAAAGCCCGCCCAGGGGTGGTCCTCTGTAAAGCTGTTACAGAGACTTGAGATAACAAATTTTCAACTCAAGAGGCTTGGTAGAGCCGTCGCTTTGCATAGTACAACTCAAGGGGCTTGCCATAGCCGTTGTCTGAACTATAGCGTTATCAAGGGGCTTGCCATAGCCGTTGTCTGAACTATAGCGTTATCAAGGGGCTTGCCATAGCCGTTGTCTGAACTTTAGCATTATCAAGGGGCTTGCCATAGCCGTTGTCTGACTTTAGCGTTTCCAAGGGGCTTACCATAGCCTGAGTTTTGCTAATTTCAAATCGCCGCTTACATTGTCGCTATCTCAAGACATCGATGATGTGCCCCACCCGGGGTGAAAACAAAGGCTAGATATCTCAGATGGGACCCGACCAGGGGTTGAAGATTATCCCGGCATCCCTAGAGAAGTGACGAAATTACTTGGGAGAAGAGACAGTCTACCGGAACCCCGCGACCGATTTGTCAACTGAAACAGGCTCCTGGTGATCGAACGAGTCGAGGAAAGTACGTGCTTGAGTCCGGAAACAAAAAGAAGGTGAAATTGTGTGGTTCTCAAACCCAGAAACTAACTATAATTTTCCAAAACAAGTGAGTGTATTCCTTAAATTAAGAAGTTGAAATTGTGTGGTTCTCAAACCCAGGAACTAACTATAGTTTTCCAAAACAAGTGAGTGTATTCCTTAAATTAAGAAGTTGAAATTGTGTGGTTCTTTGCTTGCTTGGTTTCAGTATATTTCAGCATGGCGGAACAGGACACCTTGGCACAGGTTTTGACAGGCGTGGGAACAGCAGTAGGCCGGCTTAATATGGTGATTAAACAACAAGGGATGGCAACAGAAATTGTGAAGTTTAGTGGACAGGCCAGAGACTTTAAGAAATGGGTCACTTCCATAGAAAAATATGCCTATTTAATCTCAGCAACAGATGAAGAAAAAATGAGACTGGCTTATCAGACGGCAACGGAACCGGTCTCGGATCATATAAGAAGAAAGTTAGAAGCTAGAGTAGATGAGACGTGGGAACAATTCAAAGAAGACCTAGCAAGGAAATATGCAGAAATAACGGATCCACAACATGCATTTTCGGTGTTGAGGCAGGCTAAACAAAATAACGGAGAGACGGTACAATTGTTTAGCGATAGATTGATTAACCTGGCTGAAGAAGCATTCTTAGGACAGAATGTACGAGGAGAGGAGGTGGAAAGGATGTTAGTAGGGATTTTTGTGGATGGCATAAAGTCTGATGGTTTGAAACTTAAGTTGATGAGGGAAAACCCTGAGAGGTTATCACAAGCGGTGGATATCGCGGTACAAGAAGAAAATTTGAGACGTAGGTTTAGATTAAGAACAGGACGAGAAGTGGGAAGTAATCGAGATGACAGAGTTGAGGAACCTATGGAAATAGGACAAACAAGATTCGGATGGAATAGGAGAGGAGGTATACAGACGTTACAAGGTAGAAATAGACATGATAATGAGGAAAGAAGAAATATGAGATACCCTACAAGAGAAACAGTAGTCAACACAAATAGTACAAATATTGTCTGTTGGATTTGTGGTCAACGGGGACATGTTTCTCGGTTTTGTAATAACAGGCGTGTCCAGTCGAATACACAGGGTAGACATGACAATAATAGGGTGAGTAGGAATGTTGTAGATGGACACAGGAATTTTACAGGTACAAGAACACAGGAAAATCGGCGCCCTACCTATTAAACAGGACCTATGATAGGAGGGTAAATAATAAGGTCCCAAGGGTTAGAGAATATGTTAATAACAGGTATAATAGGTCGAACAGAGAATATTTTCAACTAGATGAAGTCAAGAAATTTATAGAAGATAAAACAGATTATAGCTCTTGTATATTAGAAATAGGAAAGTATAGAGTTCGTACGTTAATTGATTCGGGAGCTCAGGTTAGTGTAGTAAAAGAAAGTTTTCTATACAAAATAGTAAGAAATTGTAGAGTATTTAAGAGTCATAATAATTTACACTCTGTTACGGGACAGAATTTACAAGTAGTTGGACAAACAATGATAAATTTTAAGTTAGGAGGGATCAACATAAGACACCTTTTTCATGTAGTGAAGGGTTTAAATAGAAACATGTTAATAGGAAGAGATTTTTTAATAAAAAATGGAGTAAGACTTTTCTATGATTTACACAAATTAAAATTCAGGGACGTCTATATAGATATGCAAGAAGACATGCATATATCAGCACTAGTTAGAGTTAAAATGACAACGACGTTAAAACCACAGTCGGTTAATTTGATACAAGTGAAGCTGAAGAAAAACCCATATTATGTGGAAGGAAACACAGTCAGAATCACTGAATTACAAGAGGAAATAATTGATGAGCCTGGTTTGGAAGTTCCGGATGGAATAATAGCGTTAGATAAACACTTAACCTTTCCAGTTATGGTGATTAACAACACAGGTAGAGAAATTAAATTATACAGAGGGTGTGTAGTAGCAAAACTAGAACGTAACGTTAGTGAAATATTGGCAACGGATAGAGCAGAAGTGTCGGGAACGAGTTATTCAGAAACTTCTAGTGAAAGGGGAAATGACAGACGCGGACACAGAAGAAGAGGGAATGTCAGAATGGATGAATTGATCCATCCATCCAGAAAAAAAAAAGCCCAAATACATTCACTAGACAAAATAACAAGGGAACAAGAGTTGTTGTCACAGTTAAAAGCTCCGCCAGAAAATAAGGAAGTGTTAGAACAACTTATAAAGCAGAATCAGGATGTGTTTGCAATTAGTGATTTAGAGTTGGGTAAGACAAAAACGGTAACAATGGAGATAGATACGGGAGACCATCCGCCGATTAGCTTAAAACCATATAGAACTCCCTTAAGAAATAGAGAAATTGTAGAAAAGGCAATAGAAGAAATGTTGAAAGCAGGGATAATCACAAGATCAAAATCAGAGTGGTCATCTCCGGTGGTAATTGTGGCCAAACCTGATGGTTCGAGTCGATTCTGTTGCGACTATCGGGCGTTGAACAAAATTACTAAAAATGTAGCATATCCACTGCCAGTGATAGATGATATTTTGGGGTTGCTAAATGGCGCTACATTTTTCACGACGTTAGACGCAAGAGCAGGATTTTGGTGTATCCCGATGTCAGCAGACGCGCAAAGGAAAAGTGCTTTCTGTACTCATATGGGTTCTTATGAATTTTTACGTATGCCTTTTGGAGTTAAAACTGCGCCATCTCACTATATGCTCTTAATTAATGAAGTTTTAGAAGGTATGCAAAGGTTCGCTCTAGCCTATATAGACGATATATTGATTTATACAAAAGGAAATGTGGAGGATCATTTGAAACATATTAGACTAGTATTTGACAGGTTAAGAAAGCATGATGTGAAGTTAAAGCTTAGTAAATGCCAATTTTTAAAGACAGAAACAAAATATTTGGGGTATATTATAAATAGAGAAGGTATAAAACCAGACCAGGACAAGATAAAGGTTATTAAAGAGTTACCTGCTCCAACTAACGTTAAGGAGGTACGCGCTTTTATAGGAACATGTGCGTATTATAGGCGGTTTGTCCCAGCGTTTTCAAAAATAGCTGAACCTATTACAAACTTAACAGGCAAGTACGCTAGGTTTAAGTGGGATGATGAGTGTCAAAAAGCGTTCGAGTATTTAAAAAACAGCTTAACACTGGTACCACTGTTGACGCATCCAGACTTAAACAAACAGTTGATACTGTACACAGATGCTTCAGACAATGCAGTAGGAGCATGTTTGGTTCAACCATATGAAGGAAAAGAGTCTGGAATACCAGGGGTTAAAAATGAAAGACCAATTTACTTCTTATCTCATAAACTTAGCAAATCTCAACGCAAATGGACGACTATTGAAAAAGAAGCGTACGCCATTCATTATGCCCTTCAGAAATTAAATTACTACTTACATAACGCAAATTTTGTTATTAGAACTGATCATATGCCTTTAAAGTCTTTTTTAGAAGCTCCAGTGCAGAACAGGAAAATACAGACGTGGGCATTGAATTTACAGGGATACAATACGAAAATTGAGTACATTCCAGGTAGGATTAACACATGCGCTGATTTATTGTCGTCAGGTGACACAGAAGATGAAGGAGAACCAGAGATTGACGATCGAAATTGGCAAGTAAATATTTTAGATTCTGCTATAATAAATAGGGAAGAATTTGATAGTCTACCATCGGATCAAGAGTCTGAACATAGAGAAGAAGACCTACAAGTAGCACAGTTTAATATGAAAGAAGAACAAGAGTTGGACCCAAAAGTCATACAAATAAAAGAAAAATTACGAGAAACAGATGATAACAAATATAAAAGGAATTATTTGGTTTTACAAGAGGATGGACAGTTATACTATATGTGTGAAAGGAACGAACAGCTAAGGAAATATATTCCAAAACATTTAGAAAATGAACTTTTAAAAGCATATCACGATGAAAATGGACATCTCGGTAGAGATAAATTGCTGAAAGCACTTACAAGTAAATATTATTGGCCAAACTTGTTTAAATCTACATGCAAATATGTAGATACGTGTGAAAAATGCAGATTAAGGAACATGAAAACAATAAAGTCTCCCTTACAAGACACAGATATTCCTCAGTTCCCAATGCAAAAGATTAGTTTAGATATATCGGGTCCACACCCCAGGACATTGTCAGGAAATGTGTATTTAATTCATATAGTAGACATCTACAGTCTTTGGCCGGAGGTTTATGCAATTCCAGATAAGAGCGCGGATACTGTCATTAATATTTTTTTACAAGAGTTCGTACCAAGGTTTAGTTGCCCACAAAGTATACTTACAGATAATGGTAGAGAGTTTGTAAATAAAAAATTCGAAAAGTTATTAAAAGATTTAAATATAAAACATATAAAGACCTCATTTTATAGACCTTCTTCAAATGCGAAAAACGAGCGTCAACATAGGACGTTATACGACATTTTGGCAAAGATTATTGATGAACATGACAGAGATTGGGATTTATTTTTGGGACCTGCCCTTAGCGCCATTCGTACAAATCAAAATGAGAGCACGGGTTTTTCACCATTTTATTTATTACACGGGAGGGAACCAATATTACCTATAGATAATCTATTAAAACCTAGACGGAAATATATGGGTGAAGAATTTCAAGAGACCATAATACAGGAAATGCATAAAGCACATGTGAGATTAAGGAATAATATAATTAAAGCTAGGGAAAGACAGAAAAAGTACAAAAATGTAAATACAAAATTACAGGAGTTTAAGGTAGGTGATAGAGTTTATTACAAGAAACATAGAAGAAACTCTAAGTTTGATGCTCGTTGGATTCCAGGGTATTACGTTTTGGAAAAACTAGGTAATGTATCGTATATTATAAAGAACCAGGTCACAGCACATATAGTGAGGGCACACGTTGAACACTTAAGAAGAGATGAAGATGAGATAGAAAATAATAATTATAATAATAATTATTATTCGGACACGAAATTTTTGGATGAACAGGTTGTCAGAGGAGCTACAGTAACCCCAGGTCTTAGAAAAGAACCAGCACAAAATCAGTTGCTAGCAAATCCAAGTTACGAAGATACTCAAGGACAGACAATTCCGAAAAGAATGGAAGAAGAAGGGCTGAATGAAACTCATTATGATAGTATGGAAGAA
>OY992883.1:101102310-101166217 GCA_963921405.1 Cepaea hortensis
AGAAGAAGAAGAAGAAGAAGAAGAAGAAGAAGAACAAGAACAAGAAGAAGAAGAACAAGAAGAAGAAGAATTACCTCGTATATAATGTTACTTTTAATAATTAAAGTGTAACTATTAAATTAAACAAAACCGGAAGCAGTTAAGTATCATATCGCAAGAGATTTGACAACTAATGATTCATTTTTGTAATGATTGTTGTGACGTCACATAAGATCATATAAGAAAATATTTCATGTTCAGGGGCGCTCTCGAAAATCTACACCACATGTACATGACATATTACTTACTACGAGATACTAATTTTTCTCTGTCAACTAATTAGAAGATTATACACCAGGAGAAATGTTGGTAAGTAGTTAGTCTTATCTCCCGAGCGACGCGGACATGGGTGTGAAATATTATCCGACCGTTAATTACCTCTTCGCTGTTAGTGCACTTCTGTAGGTGCAAGACATATTTGGTGTTAGTTCAGAGTACTTAGACAAGGTGGTGAATGTTTAAGGGTTTGACACCATCTCACCCCGCTTGTCAGACGTAGGGGCTAACTTCTCCACCAGGTTGGTAGACCATTGCCACATCTCGCTTGTACACACACACACAATCACACACACACACACACACACACACACACACACACACACACACACGAGCACGCGCATGCACAAACATCGCTGTCACGTCCTTAAAAACTCTCTTCGACATATGACACGCGGCCTGGGTACATCGAATGAATGAACAAACTTTCTTTGCACAGGGTAACAAATTGGGCACGCATGCCTGACTTACATTCGGCCCTTTCAATCACTTATCTTCCAATCTTCATCAATAGTGCAAGATACATTCCTATAGGAAAAATACATTGTTAAATGAATGTTGCAAACATAAACAATGCAGATTACCATCCCCACCAACCCACCCACCCATAACCCCACCCACCACATATCCCCCACACACACATCCCCCACCCAGCCATATACACACCCTAGGCACACATACATGTCCCCACACACCCGTTCATCCCCCACTCATCCCCCACCCACACACATCTCCCCACCTACACACATCTCTCAACCCAGCACACATCTCCCAACCACCACACATCCCCCACACACATACCCCACCAACCCACATCTGTTTGGCCAGATTGGTAATCTGCGACCCGTCTCGAGGATTTTTAAATACCACTAGGTACTGCGAATTCAGACTGATGGTTCTTTGTATTTATTCTTACAAAAGAGGTTCTGCACTATATACATAACGCTTAGTTTGCGATAATGACTACCCTAAGTAAATAGTTTAGTCACTCTATCATCTGTCTCGGACATTAGGTCATCTATCACTACTAGACGGCCTCTATCCCCTGTCCGTTTCCCAATATCCCACATGCCTTCGTTAAACTGGATACCCTTCATAGTCGCATTCATGGATTGCCATTTTACATAGCATCATATAACTTACTCTGGGATAGGGACGATCATGTCAGGAAGATGGGCCAAAACGTTTGCAAAAAGACGGATTTTCCACTACCCATTGGTCCCGCAATCAAGGCCGTAAAAATGTGTTTGCACCTAGGATCCATGACTAGTAATAATCAGCTACCTACCCACGTCACGTATTGTATTGGGTGTCCCACCCCACCACCCTCCCGTCTTCGCACGCCTGATTGCCCAGCTCACCGCCCCACCCCCACTCGTCCGCACCACACGAACACACAGTTATTTCTTCTTCTTCTGCGTTCATCCGGAGTTTTTTTCCGGACGTGATTGCTTTGTGCCTTTTTACAGCAGAGCTGCATTCTTGCACCGTTAGGCCGACACATCCGACTTCTGCGGGCATTTTTTGACCTGGGTAATCTTCCCGGGACACAGTTATTTTATTTGTTTATATTCCAGTAGCCATACATGAGTTAATTTAGACATATTTTGACCTACATTTGACCTACTTTTCATCCTTCATGCGGCGGAAATTCCTGAGGCGGCGACCTCTATCTACCATTGAACATGGAAGGATTTACTCTGAGGCGGATATCACATTTCTGCCTCATTTACTAGTTAGTTACCACTTTCCGTACTACTTATTCCCCTCAATGATTGTTCTCTCCAAACCTTCATGGCGCTTCAAGTGACCAAAATATTTCAATATTCTTTGTTTTATCGTCTTTAGTAGCACACCTTCTTCATTATTCAGCTCGTCGTATGGATTCATTTGTTCCCTTATTTAACAAGATACCCTTAGAACCGGTCTGTAACACGTATATTCAAAGGCAATTTTGCGCTGTTCAACATGTTTAGTAAGTGTCCCGGTCTCACAGGCGTATGCTGCAATGGGAAAGATGCATGCTCTTAAAAATCTAACTTTTGTACAGTCTATTTGTCCCACGCCATAATTTATTAAGCTGTTTTAGTTTTCGAAGAGCAATATCTATGCGTCATTTAATTTCCTTCATTGTGTCACCATTGTTGAATGGTAATTAATGACCCAAGATATTCGAAGTTTTCCATCACCCCCAATATTTTTTCATTAACATATATTTCTTTCTCCATATTAGTTTTATCTGTATGCATTATCTTTGTTTTTTTTTTTTCTAAATTAAGATATAAGTTGTGGTTTTCACTATTCCTTTGTGTTGAGGTTATTAGTTTTCCCCATTATTACCGCATAATTCGGTACTTCATTTTTAATTCACCGCAAGCAACCCGCGTAGTTATTTTTAGCACTGATCTAGATCTGGTGGGATCGTCAATTTTCATAATAGGGATATCGGGATTCACTTCGTGGTCGGTCGATAAGTGTGTTTGCAGCAAGATGTACCTAAAGCCGCATATCATAGTCTTCACAAACTCTCTCTCTCTCTCTCTCTCTCTCTCTCTCTCTCTCTCTCTCTCTCTCTCTCTCTCACTCCCCCCCCCCCCCGATTCATCAAAGATGAACGCAGACAGATGGGATATACGCAAGATAAGACGAGTAGCACAAGATATGGATATACACTCCGACGGCAGTGAGGGCTCTTCGGACCCAGAAACATTTACTGAACCCATCGATTGGTCTAGCAGTCCATCACACACTCAACCGCAAGTGATCGACAACACATTCAATTTATATGATTCTTTATTTCAATAAATACATTACATAATAGCACTTGCTTGCCTTCTACTTGCCAAATCAATGGCATGTCTGTATCTGTAATTAATATAAACAAACCCTACACCCACCTTGGAATCATCCTGTTGTCACGTGATTTCCCGGCAATTCCCGGAATTCCTTTGCTTGCGGTGAATTAAAATGAAATACCCATAATTCCTCGATTTTAACATCTGGTGGTATTTCGTGTTTTCCTACCTCTTGGGGCCTTCATTTGTTGATGCCTGGAATGTGAGTCTTTTCTGCATTGTTGATTAAATCAGAATTATATGTTTAGGGTGATGATTTCTTTAGATGTCTCTTGGATTGATTACCGCAACTTGATCAGTTGTTCATCAATTGTCTATATTATCGCCATGCCATTATATCTGTGACCGTCTCTGTGGTGAAAGAATTACGGACGCGGTTCATAATCCCGTACACCCGCGTTCGAAACACAGCTGAGCGTGATTTAGCAGCAGACCGCGTTGCACTGGTTTTTTATGAAAAGGTATGGGTGCTGGTCGTTCAGAAAGCAATGACAAACTACTGAACGTAAAACCTGACAAGACATCAACAACAGCTAAATATGCTGGTGTTGACTGCAAACGTCCTGTAACGGATATGCAACTAACTGTTTTATACATTATACCTGTTCTGAACAGTAACACAGTAAAGCTGTACCTTTCTGGACAATGAAAGGAACCCCAGAAACCTTTACTATATCACAGCGAAAATAGCATAAAAATATATTCAACCATACGGACTGATTAAAAAAAATAGTAAAGGGAAAGTTCTCAAGAACATTACAGATAAAATGAACAGTTGATCTTAATTCGTTAAGAAACTTCTGAATAAGCCAATCCCAGTAGACCTTCCAGAAATCCCGCCTAATGAAGTGGACCTGGATCTTAAGTGTAAAAAACAATTTAAATTAAAATTTAGTAAAGCAATCAAAATTTTGAAGGACGGAAAAGCTGCAGGTCACAAGGTTTTTCCCGTTGATTTCTTCTCATAGCGTGCAGAAAATATCTTAATGAAATATAATTTTTCTAATCAATTTTCCGTTTTCATTAGCTTATTGTAGGGCTGTATTATTCGTTCTTCTGCCCATCGTGGTGTTCTGTGCATTTTCATCAGAAACAACCTTTTCAATGTCTTAAATGTTAGCATTATCCTTGCCACTGTGACAACACACTTATACGTGTTTATAAACACTTCTGGTGGAGTATAAATCTAGTAACTGAGAAATTTACTTTTCTTATTAGTCTCCCAGGTTTTCTCTGAAAACTCTGAAAATGTTATCTGGTTTTATAGTGCGTATCTGTCTTTAATCTCGTTATTTTCAATTTTTTAAATTGCTACATTTTATCCTGAAATGTCAACAACCTTTACCGTCTTTCTTGTCTGCCTGCCTGATGAAACTCAGCCTTTCACCCTGGTCACAGTTCCCTCTTTCGATGCCTCTATGAGTGTTATTGCTCCTGTAATTGAACCCTTGGAGTATCTCAAACACATGTTAAACCTGTCAGCCCAGTCAGTCAATATGGCGGGCACGGCACTGGTCAAGCAAATCTACTTCTCATTACTTTGTGTTGGTGATCCAAATTTGGCTGTTATCGATCACTTGCGGACTAAATTAATTTCTTAGATCGTCTTTCGTGGTTCGGTTTTTCTACATCTTCTGTTGTTCGTGACTAAACATTGTAAAGTAAAAGTAAAATGCTACATCAAAGTGCATGGAACTAATCTGAAATAAGTCAGTGGGTGTAATTTTTTTAAAACCTAAATAACAGCAAATGAAAGATGTATTAAGGGCTTTAAGTGTTGAAAAGTCCAAGTAAAAGCATTTCACAACATAAAGATTATTCCTTGCAAATTATCTTTGTCAATCCAAGTGAGTTAAAGAGTCCTTAAGAGCTGCTGTGAACTAATCTTGATGTATAGCAGCATTGTCTTGCCACAATATAAGCCATCAAGTACTTAAGTCCAGAATTTTGACTTCATAGCAGCGAGTTGACCCTATCTGGCTCAGTTTGCCTGCAGAACGGAACGCCGATGGTCGGGAGTGTCGCACAGAGCACGAACTCCATAGCCTCAGCCACGACCCCACAGGAGCTTCTGGAAATATTGCACTCGCGGTGTGAACGAAGCTGTCCCGAAAGCTCGAAAAGGTTTGTCAGCAATGAGAGTCATGGCGACTGCCAATATCGAGCAAAGACTGCTATTACTTCTGTTCCAAGGACTGGTGCTTTCACGCATCGAGTACGCCCTGGCCATCCTCACAGTCAGCCCTACACAGATTGGAAGACTTGAAAAGGTACAAAACGAAGCCATGCGCATCATTTTGGGCTGCACGAGAGACACCAGCTGTGTAGCAATGAGATACATCTTTGACTTCCCGACAATGGAACACAGGATCAAGATCTGGAGAGCTCGTGCATACTTAAAAATAAGTGCAGATGAGCAGCACCCTCTGCATGACGCTATATTCAGAGAAAAGGGTGACAGGCTAAAGAGGGGCAAATCATGGATGGGTCGGGCGGAAGATGTCGTCAGACAGGTCTGCAGTCTTACCAGTATCAACCCCGGCAAGGAATGGGTGCCGGTGCCTCCAGCTTTTAAGTGCACTTTCTCCTGCATTATCACACTCGACAGACGGTGCAGAGAGCAGAACCCTGCCACTGTCAATGCAGAGGTTAACGCGCTCATCTATGAACACTCAGATAGCCCCGAAGTGCTCATCTATACAGCTGGATCTGTTGTAAAGCAGCAGAGAAGTGCGTGGGCATTTACAGCCCGTTCAGCGGGCCGAACCTTTCAAGAATCCATTGATTACACAGGCTTGCATATGGCTGGAATCACAGCATTATACCAACGTGTGTGTACTAAGTAATTCAATGAGCATGATTCAGAAGGTCGAAGCTGGATCTGTACGTAGACAGTGGACTGAATCGCTGCGGAAGTCTGTTGTCCGTAAAGTCACCTTCATCTTCGTCCCGTTGTCACAATGTTGGATCTCTAGGGGATCCGGACTCGGGTTCAAACAGGCAACAATAACTCCGTTAAATATAATATAGCAACATTTATTGAACTTAGGTATACAGTGCGTTGGCGCAGTGGGTTTAACAAGCCCGCACTGATGAGTTGCATATCACAGAGGTTTAACATCACACATGATTATAACAAACATTCTAAGCCAACTATCTAGCATATGTCTATGACCCTAAATACACATGGGTCTGAACTATTAAGTCCCTCTAAGGCAGGCCCTGTTGCCTCTCCGATGTCCCGTCGGTCTCTGCCCGTCCACACGTGTCGCAATCCGACACGGGTGGTAACTCTGTCCGAGTTCCTCGTGGACCCCGCAATAGGCGGGCCACATCAGTGTCCACGGGACAGTGGACTCACTGACCAGTCCTTCGAGAAGGCTCTGGATTACTCTGGCCTTCGAGTGTCTTACTTCTTTCCCTTGGGCGGGAGTTGTAGCCCTTCGCCAGTGTATATTAACTTATGTTGGTTTACCGTATAATGTGAGGCTGTGACAGGATTCCCCCTCTCCCCCCTGGTTTGATGGGTTGTTATAAGGTAATTAGTTCTGTACTAATTCTGTCACAGAATCACATAAAGTCGGTGTTTGTAGTTTGGTGGACAGTAACTTGGTAACCTACATATTGGCATCAACACTCATGTATTCTTCCATACACCACTTCACGGTGATTTGCTGAAGAGGTCTCTCTCTCTTGTGTCCTTAAAAATGCTTATCTGACCGAAGTTACGTGACGTTTCCTAGTTGTTGCTACAACCCGTCCTTCTCAAAGTATCCTACTGATACCAAGATAATGAACCTCTGTGTTAGAGAGGATTCACAAGACAAAAGTCTTGGCTAATTAAGTACACCTGTAAATCTTGTTCTGTGTGTGCATTTCAATACACTTTTACTCTCGTATGTTGTATAATGCTGAATATGTAGTTACGCTGTTATTTTATCCCATCTGACTACATGTGTCACTGTTGGCTTGTTAGTGTGTTGACTAATAAGTTGTTGCTTCTAATAAAGTGACTGTATTTTAATTGATAGTTTTCAGTTTTGAGTTTTGTGTAAAGTGTGTGCTGCATGTGTGGCTTATCTCCAAGCGTCACGAGTTGGATACTCTTAATCATGAATTACCCCAATGTGTGTAATGCATGATCAGGCATTCCAAGCAGTGGTGCTTCGATGTAGTATCCTAAATACTAAACATGCATTAACAATTTAGACAAGTAATACAATTTACATGAAAGACGCAGACAAATTAAAATAAATACGTTTTGCGTACAATTTGTCCGCTCAGTATATCGCTCTCTCATTTAATTCATTCACTCTGTCATTCACACATCTTTCATTCAAAATAGTATTTGGTTACAATATATAAGTAAAGTTGAGGTAAGTGTTATTGCCCTTAGAAAAAATGGAATAAGCGATATGTTCCCTTTAAGAAAATACGTACTTTTTGTACGATGAATCAAAAATGGTTTATAATTTACATAAAGAAAATTGCATAGGAAGAATATTTCGCCTATGAGTGGAAATACCTGTAATATTATGGTAGAAAATGTACAAATTACAGGTTGACATATTTTATATATATAATTCAATACAAATATAATACATATTCAATACTAAATTAATTAATTAACTAAGTAACTAAATCCAACGATGATGTGCGTGTTGTCCTCCTGTTGTCAGCGTGTCGTGCCATGAATGTTAACAGTTAATATGGCTGTCTCTTGAGTGTTGTAATCGACGTAGTTCTCTTTTGCCTGTTTGCAAAGTCTCTTAGCAACAGCAAGTATGGAATGTTCTCAATGTCGAGTATGAAGTGTTCTTAATGCTTTCATGATCAATGTCAGTTCACTGGTTGAATTCGTTTCACACATAATGTCTCTCGCTCGGATTGTTCCTAGAGCTTTGGTAATTGGTAGTATAGTTCTTAAAGTTTCATGTTTGGGTGTTATACGTAACCTATTCACTGGGGTGTTATTACTTTTAAATGAAAGTTCTCTAGCAGGTGTAGAGTTACACTGTTCTATGCCACAGAATAAAATATCACAGTTTCTGGTATGGCGAATGGTTAATGTGCCTAATGTTATTCTGATGGCGCATTCGTTTGCCGTGATAAAATATCAGCTATAATGTTATCGGTGCCTCTGATATGGCGGATTTCGAAGTCGAAATCTTGGAGAAGAAGACACCATCTTTGTAAACGATGGTTTTTCGGGACACCTTGCTTAAGCACCAACAATGGCGAGTTATCGGTGAGCACAACGAAATGGGAACCTAAGAGGAACTTAGATAATCTGAGCATACAAAATAATAGACTTAATGCCTCAAATTCCACAGTAGAGTAATGGATCTCTGCCTTTTTCAGCTTACGGCTCACGTAGAGAATTGGGTGTCTCACTCCTTGCACTTCTTGCATTAAACATCCGCCAATTGCGATAGCACTCGAATCTGTGGTCAAAATAAAGGGTAAATCTATGTTTGGTAATCGTAATACTGGTGGATTAGAAAATATGCATTTCAATCTGCATATTGCATCCTCTAAGCGGGTACTTTTACAAAAATTTTCTGGATGATCTTTTGTCAACATATTAGAAAAAAACTGATGTAAGTTCTGCCCAGTTTGGTATAAACTTAGCATAATAGTTTATAAGACCTAATAAACTTCTAATTTGTTTCTTTGTAGTTGGAACTTCTAGATTGAGAATTTTCGAAACAATTTTATCATCTGTCAACAGTTTGCCTTCAGAAATTCTATGACCAAGGAAGTCTATTTGTTTATAGCCTATTTCAACCTTGGATAGTAAGTCCAAAAAGAAAGATTTGGTTAAAGACTTTTTGGAGTGTAAGTAAGTGAGAAGTCATGTTAGAAGAATGAATGCATATGTCATCAATATAAGATTGCACGTCCTTAATGCCGTGCAATAACAACCTAGTTAACCTGACAAATGTGGCGGGAGCGTTCTTGAGACCAAATGGAAGATATCTCCATTCGTACAACCCCAGAGGTGTAGCGAATGCTGTTATATGTCTTGAAGAAGGGTGTAGTGGTATCTGCCAGTAACCTTTCGCTAAATCAAGCTTAGAAAATAAGGATGATTGAGACATATTCAAAATGAGATCTTCACAGCTGTTCATTGGCTCCGCATCTGTTGTGGTTATCGTATTTAACCTTCTATAGTCTATGCATAAACGGATTGTTTGGTCCTTCTTTTTCACCAGGACAATCGGTGAAGAATATTGGGACATAGATTTCTGAATTATTCTATTTTTTCTCTAAATCCAAAATTTCTTTGTCTAAATTTGCTCTATAATGCAGAGGAATAGAATATGGTCTACATTTGACCGGTGTCAGATCTGTCAACACAATTGAATGTGTTATTTTGTCAGTCCGTCCAGGTTTGTTAGAGAAGATAGATTTATAATCGTTAAGGAGAGACAAAATGTCTTGTCGCTGCTGTTGTGTCAAAGTGTCAGAGATTTCTATGTCCTTTATACTGCCGTCGTCATTCATAATTGGTACTGGAATTTCAGTATTGTTTACGTCTGTTTGATTTATTACAGATGCTACTGTTGGTAAACTGTCCTCAATGTCCTTGTCGTCGTCGTCGAGATTAATCGTTGTCAATATGTCGTCAAATTGGTCGTCGTTGTCATTATCCCATATTGTCGGTAATGTAAATATGTCTTCGTCGTTTTTGTTGTCGTAAGAGTGCGTCGTTAACGATGCTTCGTTGGTCGAGGTGTCATTCAGTTGGGTAATTGTCGTTTCGTTTCTGTCATCAGTTGGCTGCGTCTGCTTGCTCGTGTCACTGTCCTCTCTAGCATAGTATGGTTTTAACATATTCACATGGAATATTTTCAACTTTCCATTCAAAGAAATTTCGTAGTCAACTTCCGAAATTCTTCTCACAATTTTAAATGGTCCCTGCCAAGAGGTTGATAGTAAATCTCTCTTGTCAGGTAGCAATAGTAAAATATCCTGATCTGGTTTTAATACAATTGTTTTTGCACCTTTGTTGGCGTACTGCCTGTACCTAAAACCTTTCTCCTGTAATGATGTTCTGGCCAGTATACAAGATCGTATGATTTTGTCTCTGGTGTCAGTGACTAAATCATAGGTGGAAAATGGTAGTTGGATATTTACAGGTTGTGATATGATATCTTTGTAAATCGTGAGAGGTCCTCTTGGGTTCGCTCCATATATCAATTCGAAAGGAGAGAACCCTGTGCTTGATTGTGGGACTTCTCTATATGCGAACAGCACCGTTGGGAGAAGTATATCCCAATCGGCTGGATTTTCAGCTGTCACTTTGGATAGCATATGTTTCAGGTCCCTATTTAGTTTTTCGCAGATACCATTCGCGGCCGGTCGATAGGGACTGGTGAAACATTGCTTTATGCCTAGTAACTTAGTTACCGATTGAGTGGCATTCGATATGAACTGGGTTCCCCTATCTGAAATTATTTTCTCCGGGAAGCCAAAACGGGAGAATATATTTAACAATACGTCCGTCACATCCTTAGAGGAGATAGATTTTAATGGAATCATTTCTGGCCATCTCGTACATAGATCAATAAGAGTAAAAATATATCTATTCTTAGATACATGATATGAAACTTATCTTATATTCCCTGAACTTGCGAATGTAGTCTCGTTCTCTCGCCACTGTTGGAAGATAGGTTACATACACCACAATTCGCGGAACAATCTGCTTGTAGAATCGAAAAAAAAATTAGTAACAGTCAAATGTCACAGTCATGTCAAATTTTATAGCATTAACATCATTGGGAGTTTATCTGCAGAGGGACTAATACTAGTTCATTTCTAGATAGCTGCAAAGTTATTAGAACATGTTCAGTACTAAATTTGATATCATTTACTTAATTTTTTTACTTGGCAATCAATAGCCGTCTGAACGTAAAGCTTGTGCCAAAACCGGAGCTTAGCCCCCAAAAGGCCTGTCACAATGTTGGATCTCTAGGGGATCCGGACTCGGGTTCAAACAGGCAACAATAACTCCGTTAAATATAATATAGCAACATTTATTGAACTTAGGTATACAGTGCGTTGGCGCAGTGGGTTTAACAAGCCCGCACTGATGAGTTGCATATCACAGAGGTTTAACATCACACATGATTATAACAAACATTCTAAGCCAACTATCTAGCATATGTCTATGACCCTAAATACACATGGGTCTGAACTATTAAGTCCCTCTAAGGCAGGCCCTGTTGCCTCTCCGATGTCCCATCGGTCTCTGCCCGTCCACACGTGTCGCAATCCGACACGGGTGGTAACTCTGTCCGAGTTCCTCGTGGGCCCCGCAATAGGCGGGCCACATCAGTGTCCACGGGACAGTGGACTCACTGACCAGTCCTTCGAGAAGGCTCTGGATTACTCTGGCCTTCGAGTGTCTTACTTCTTTCCCTTGGGCGGGAGTTGTAGCCCTTCGCCAGTGTATATTAACTTATGTTGGTTTACCGTATAATGTGAGGTTGTGAGGGAAATGAACGAGCTGATAAACTGGCTGGCTCTGCACCCCCTGTAGATGGCCAGCTCATGGATCATGCCGATGTTATTAACGTCCTCAAAGATATGGCGAGAACAGAGGACTTTGACGTCAGTGAATCCACATCGCTGTCCAGGATGAAAGACTTAGGAGTAAGAATCGGCACGGCCAGACGCGAGAGGTACATCGAGAAAACAAGGCGCCTCGTCAACCAACACAGAACTGGCACTATTAGCCACCGGACGCTGATGCATATGCTGGGGGGGGGGATATAAGCACCTATGGACATGTCCGAAGTGCAGTGAAGATACCCTAACTGATAACTGATAACGAAGCTGTCCAGGAACTACATCAGGATCTTCAGCGTGCGAGGCAGATGGTTGAACCCCTACACCACACAGACACCCCTCTCATTACCCCCGGGCCACATTGCAGACATCAAGACACGTCAAAGTAAGTGCTGGAGGGCACATTAATTGGGGAAAGGGCAAGGGGTGGACCAAAGACAGCTTTTATAAAGCGGGCATGCATAGGTATATCAATAAAGACAAACATGTGATTACAGAGAGACGTACCAAACATAGACAACCATGTGATTATTAGACAGAGAGAGAGAGAGAGAGAGAGAGAGAGAGAGAGAGAGAGAGAGAGAGAGAGAGAGAGAGAGAGAGAGAGAGAGAGAGGTACAAGACACAGACAACTGTCACAGAATTCAAGCCAGTTTCGGTCCGGTAAAGAAACCCCTAAACTTTGCGACTCCTCTAATAGTTCCACCCGACATTGATCACTCAAAATTTGTATGTATATAATTTCTGCATCCCGAGTGGCACTTAAGCCATACTTTCTTTTCCGTGACTTTCCTTGTGGTGGAAAAAGTTACAATTTCAGTTTCCAATGAAATAGGTAAAATCTGTGGTTTACACAGAAAGTTCATCAGAACTTATCCAAAACTGGTGTATTTTGAATAAACTGCGCAAAGGGTGAATATTCGCAATGTCAATCTTGTCTTTCAGGGGGCTTTGTTCAAATCATGCTTTGCACAGACATGGGGTTAGATCCTCAGTATGAAAAAAAAACAAAAAAACAATCGTGTCTGACCACCGGGCAAGAAGGTTGTATTCCAGGCGACAGTATTATTACCTCAGCGACAGGGTCAACCATGTGCAGGTGGGCAGGGCAGAAAATTGCTAGGCCTTTCTGGGCTGCGACTGGCTGAATAGTTTTAATTGACTAATTTAAATCCTGTGGCTTAGGGAAAGTGTCTGATCGGGGACATTAACCTGATAGATGCCTCCTCAGATCCAGAGCATTCGATGGAATCTCATCACAGTTAGAGCCAGTACGTTAACTTGTGGCGGGGCACAGACAGTGCGCCGATACGCACACACACACACACACACACACACACACACACAGACACAGACACAAACACACACACAGACACACACACACACACACACACACACACCGCCTGTTATTTAACGGAGTACTTTAATCTTTTTAGTTTAGTCGATGGATGAACATCACGGCACACGGGTGTAACCCATAAGTGCTCCATTCTCCTCCTAACTCAAACCTGAGTTTCGAGAAACTCAGCTCAGTTCACGAAATCCGTAGCACCGGCAAGGATCCTGAAATACTTTGGGTAGATTTTTAATTCGAAATTTTGCCAGGGCAGCGCCCTTAAGCGACTCTTTTTCGATTTTCAACTGTCAAGGGATTTTTTACTTGCGCAACAATACACACGAGCGTCCGATCTCACTACCCAGAGACCAGGGGAAATTTCATTACTAGAAGTCCACGCGAAATAAATCCTGGTCCTCACCGGGGCTTGAACCCGGGACCTCCAGCACTCGAGGCGGACACCATACCCCGAGACCACTCACCCCCCCCCCCCCCGTTAATCTGTGTTGTTTTTCTACACATACCTACCCTTTGTGGCTTAACAGAATGAGATGACAGTGCTGTCTTTATATACACACACCCCTCTTCTGCTAACAGAGTGCGCTAGTCTGTGATGTCCTTATAAACACGCGTACCTTTCGTAACCTAACAGAGTGCGCTGGTCGGAGCGGCCTTACATACCTCCATGAACTTTGATACTACAGGTCTGCGTCAGACTTTGAAATCCTGTCTGTTGTGACCTCAACTCTATAAACAGGGTCTGAAACCAGTGCTTAATCTTAAGATTGTTATATTGGTTAATTATGTCTGTAACAGAGCCAAATCGACGTGTCTTGGTTTGGCCTGTTTAATGTAAAAATCTGGACAGCGCCGGAAACACCACTTGTAACAAAGCAACCGGTGAATCCTTTGTCTGATGTCGTCCCGGTATGTTGATAGGAACAAAAGCGCTCCCCTGTTGTTTTGAGATGTGGGAATAATTCCCTGAGTTGATTTGTGGTCAACTAATGCCTTTGTAAAACCGAGTAGCTGACTGGTGTCCGCATTCCTGGATTCATGGTGGGGTAGTAATTTGTGTCCAACTTCCATGTTTATGTCACGTCTGATGATTTATGTTGTGTAACTTATGTTTTGTGGTGCCGTATTGTTGTCGGTGTCAAAGTGCTTTATTAGTTTAATTTAGTTTAGTCGATGGATCAACATCACGGCACACGGGTGCAACCCATAAGTGCTCCGTTCTCCTCCTAACTCAATCCTGAGTCAGGAGAAACTCAGCTCAGTGTACGAACTCTGTAGCACCGGCAAGGATCCTAAAATACTTTGGGTTGATTTTTTAACTGGCAATTTAGTCCGGGCATCGCCGTTAAACTACCCTTTTTCGATTTCCAACTGCCAAGGGCTTTTTTACGTGTGCAACAATACACATGGGCGTGCGATGTCACTACCCAGAGACCAGGGGAAATTTTATTACTAGAAGTCCACGTGAAAAAATTCCCGGTCCTCATCGGGGCTTAACCCGGGAGCTCCAGCACTCGAGGCGGACATCATACCTGGAGACCACGCAGTCCTTTATTGTGTCATTCTACTCAGCTACTGTTTGGAACACCTGAGTTGCGGTACTTGGTGTACCCTGTTGTCTTAGGTTCTGGTGACTGGATAAGGGCACCCTTGGTTGATGTTTGATGTTTGATGTATGCAGTTGTCTGTTGTATCTGTTATTGAACTTCAATGTATTTTTCAGTGTGTTTGAACATAAATTGTCACCGAAGTTGTAGTAGTTGATAAATAAAAGAGCTTTTATACTGTTCTTGATTTGTTTGTTTAGTCTCTTTTTAGTCTCTACAACCGCTATTTCTATCCCAATCTAACACATTACTTCACTGTCTGGATCTCATATATGACAGTTCCTGACTGGATTGAAGACCCCTGTCCAAGATCTTCGTATCTTCTTATCCGATTACTATCACTTTTTTTGTTTGTTGAGGGCGGTGTGAGGTTCTCACTCTTTTTACTACTTCTCTTCTTTGGCCGTAACGAAGTCAGAGTTACTCTCTACGTCTTAGCACCGTAGCAAAGGAAACACCAGCCGTTCCCTTGTCTTTTCCCCTCGGCTACATATCTTTGGTCAAACAGGTCCAGTTTACCAGAGAGGATATTTTGGACAGACCTAAGCTATAGGTCTGTTCATGGCGAGCTGAAAGGTCCAGAAGAGTGTTGGGATAAACGTGATACAAGAGGTAGGGTATTCGTACTATGTTTTGTTGTTGTGTTACTGGATTTCCCAGAAGTGTCCAGAATCTCAGAAGGCATCCTGAAGGCGAGGGTGTGGATCCGGAAGAGGAGGCATACTTCAATCTTAGAAGCCTTCATCAAGATGAAAGTGACCACTCACCGCTAATCAACAAGTGCTAGTGAAGGCGCTCATTCCCAGTGAAGCCGTTGGGTATCTAAGGAAGCAGTCCTACATCGATCAGATGACATCCTACACAAACTGAGACACAAACATACCCAAACATCCCGACTTTACAGAAATTGCTCTCCAGAAGTCGCACTGATGGAACACTCCAATAAGATTGCTATCAATAATAATTAAAGGAATCTGGGACTTTCTGACTGTCTTCCTCAACCTCTCTCCAAACTGTCTTGGAGGAAAATTATTTTAACATTAAAAGTATTTGGTTGTTTTTTTTTTTAGTTGAAGAAGAGCTAGGTAATTTCCTTGGATGTGTCAGACAGGATTATAGATAGTATCTTAAGAGTTTGTAGTCTTTTGTCCATTGTCCCATGTGGAACAGACGATGTGCGAGAAAAAGTGGGACTGTGAAGTACATTACACTAGAACCCAGACATAACGGCTGCTGACGAGTTACACACTCCGTCCCGTCACAACAAACATGGGATTACAGAGAGAGGTACAAGACAGAGACAAACATGTGATTACACACACACACACACACACACACACACACACACACACACACACACACGTGGCTAAAGGCTTGCGAACGCGGTTCGTGAGCCGGGTACCAGGCGTTTGAAGCTGACCGTGTCGCGTTGTGTTATAACGTGCTGGTATGGGAGCCGGTCGCTCAGAAAGCAATGGCAAACTACTGAAAGTAGCACTTGCCTAGTACATCAACAGCAGCTGAAAGATGCTGGTGTTGACAGCAACGTCCCTTAAAGGATACGCAACAAAATTATATATATATATATATATATATATATATATATATATATATATATATATATATATATATATATATATAGAGAGAGAGAGAGAGAGAGAGAAAGAGAGAGGTACAAGACGCACACGTGCTTACAGAGAGAGAGTGAGAGAGAGGTACAAGACACAGAAACAAATGTGAATGCAGAGAGGGAGAAAGAGAGGCACAAGACACAGACAAACATGTGATTACAGAGAGAGAGAGAGAGAGAGAGAGAGAGAGACGGAGAGGTACAAGACACAGACAAACATGTGATTATTGAGAGAGAGAGAGGCACAAGACACAGACAAACATGTGATTATTGAGAGAGAGAGAGAGAGAGAGAGATAGAGAGAGAGAGAGAGAGAGGCACAAGACACAGACAAACATGTGATTATTGAGAGAGAGAGAGAGAGAGAGAGAGAGAGAGAGAGAGAGAGAGAGAGAGGTGCAGGGCACAGACAAACATGTGATTATTGAGAGAGAGAGAGAGAGAGAGAGAGAGAGAGAGAGAGAGGTGCAGGGCACAGACAAACATGTGATTATTGAGAGAGAGAGAGAGAGAGAGAGAGAGAGAGAGAGAGAGAGAGAGAGAGAGAGGTGCAGGGCACAGACAAACATGTGATTATTGAGAGAGAGAGAGAGAGAGAGAGAGGTGCAGGGCACAGACAAACATGTGATTATTGAGAGAGAGAGAGAGAGAGAGAGAGAGAGAGAGAGAGAGGTGCAGGGCACAGACAAACATGTGATTATTGAGAGAGAGAGAGAGAGAGAGAGAGAGAGAGAGGTGCAGGGCACAGACAAACATGTGATTATTGAGAGAGAGAGAGAGAGAGAGAGAGAGAGAGAGAGAGAGAGAGAGAGAGGTGCAGGGCACAGACAAACATGTGATTATTGAGAGAGAGAGAGAGAGAGAGAGAGAGAGAGGTGCAGGGCACAGACAAACATGTGATTATTGAGAGAGAGAGAGAGAGAGAGAGAGAGAGAGGTGCAGGGCACAGACAAACATGTGATTATTGAGAGAGAGAGAGAGAGAGAGAGAGAGAGAGAGAGAGAGAGAGATGCAGGGCACAGACAAACATGTGATTATTGAGAGAGAGAGAGAGAGAGAGAGAGAGAGAGAGAGAGGTGCAGGGCACAGACAAACATGTGATTATTGAGAGAGAGAGAGAGAGAGAGAGAGAGAGAGAGAGAGAGGTGCAGGGCACAGACAAACATGTGATTATTGAGAGAGAGAGAGAGAGAGAGAGAGAGAGAGAGAGAGAGAGAGAGAGAGGTGCAGGGCACAGACAAACATGTGATTATTGAGAGAGAGAGAGAGAGAGAGAGAGAGAGAGAGAGAGAGAGAGAGGTGCAGGGCACAGACAAACATGTGATTATTGAGAGAGAGAGAGAGAGAGAGAGAGAGAGAGAGAGAGAGAGGTGCAGGGCACAGACAAACATGTGATTATTGAGAGAGAGAGAGAGAGAGAGAGAGAGAGAGAGAGAGAGAGAGAGAGAGGTGCAGGGCACAGACAAACATGTGATTATTGAGAGAGAGAGAGAGAGAGAGAGAGAGAGGGGGGGGGGGTACAAGATACAGACACACATGTGATTACAGAATACGTACAAGACACATACAGCCATGTAATAGCATGATCAACATACCAAGAGTTGAAACACGTAATGATGAAGATGTGAACCAAGGCCACCGAACACATCAAACGCAGGGAAGATGGGGTTAAGTGAAATTAGAATTTAAGACCAGCTGTGTCACTAAACAGAAATCGTGGAAAACCATAACATCAGAAGCAAGAACGAGACTATGATGTGTATAACATAGGCAAGCCGGTCTCCCTGGCATAGGATTTTACGTCTTTCTCCGTAATTCCGTATACTCTCGTGAAGTAACGTGATGTCGCGAGAAACTGTAGCGGTTCTCGCCGCGTCAGTAACTTATGGGGTATGTGAGCCGGTCGCTCAGAAAGCAATGGCAAACTACTAAGCTTAATCTTGCCTAGTACATTAACAGTAGCCGAAAAATGCTGGTGTTGACTGCAATGTCCTGTAACGGATATGCAACCAAACAAAAACGTAGGCAAATAGGTCGGCGTGGCTGAGTGGTTTAAGGAACTGTAATTTTCTCTTCTAACGGCTGCGTAGTGGATTGTTCCAGACGCTGGGCAGGTGGGTTTATATGTTGACTTCTCGTTTAGAAACAATGGCAAACTACTGAACATACAATTGTATAGAAATCACAAACAGCCAATAGGGGCTGAGCTGGATCAGCTCCTTGTTATTTTTATTTATTTATTTATTTTTTTGCCTTGACTATGCCATGTGGCCACGCCAGCCAGTTATATACTTCTCCTGTTTTTCATTTGTTCGTTTCTCCTCAGTCTTGCCAGTTTTCACCAAGCTCTCTACTTTATTTCTTCTCATAATATGTTGAAAAACATTGTGACTGTCTGCGTCTAATTTCTGTAATCAGCTAACGGTTTTCATGTGTTTCTTGTAGGACTTCCTCGTGGGTGTTTATGTCTGTCAGTGGCATTCTTTGCATTTTCCTCAGAAATCACGTTTCCCCTGCCTCATTATCTCAAATAAATAAAATGACAAAACACTCACAATTAACAAGCCGGTGTACTATTATAGTACGATAGACGTCTCAAAAAATATATGAAGAACCCATAAGACTCTTGGGT
This sequence comes from Cepaea hortensis, assembly GCA_963921405.1. NCBI lineage: Eukaryota > Metazoa > Mollusca > Gastropoda > Stylommatophora > Helicidae > Cepaea > Cepaea hortensis. Next base: position 101,121,278 of record OY992883.1, read on the forward strand.
GAAATCGATGCCAGCTTGAATGGTTCGTGGACGATTGGAAATGAAACTTCTAGCTACTAATTAACAATGAGAATCGCAGAGTACATTGCTGCAGGGAATCGGGACGGTCCATTTTTACTGTAATTCTTCTAACTATAGGGCACGATTAATTCTCTGCGCGTTTTGCGAACGTCTGCTTGAGGGTTATTGTTTCTCTTCTAGTGCGTATGAATACATTAACACCCATTTCCTCCATAGACATCAATGGTGGCCAGCTGCAGGTCGTGACCTAATTAAGCTTCCTTTGGAATCCGGAGTCGCAAGAAGTTATTAAATTGTTTTAAAAAATATCATATTTCTTTTCAAATAGACAACCTGTATCCTTCTACTTTGTTTTCAAAAATTTCAGTGATTTCCAAACACTTTATATTTTCACATATTTAAGTGACTTCCATTTCTGTATGTTTTCAAACATTTTAGGGATATCCATCTACTTTATATTATCAAACATTTCAGTGATTTCAATATACTTTATGTTTTCAAACATTTCAGGGATATCCATCTACTTTGTTTTCAAACATTTCACGGATGTGCCTCTACATTATGTTTTCTATTTTGCTATTCTCCGCTGTCTCCTATACCAAGCACAAACAAACTGGGGTTAACTACACTAAATCCGTAAGAATGTTTGCTGATAAGGATCATCACCGCAACATCGTCCATGGTTTATGATTGCGTTACTATAAACTTGACCAAATACATTTCACATTACTTCTATTTTGTTCCCAACATCATCATTTCTCGGGTTCTTCTCAGAAGATCACTCCAATGATGGCCGGGTGAGAAATCTTTCAACTCTTGCAATTTCTTCAGCGCTGCCAAAGTTTCAACCTCAATGGTCTTTCCTGTCTGTCTCATGTGACGTTTCTTTAACGTCCTTTTGTTTCTTTCTTCTGAATTTTATCTTCCAGAATGTTCAGTAGTTGATCACAGCGTTGAATGGAATCCCCTATAACCTGTTCGTCTTCGTCTTTGTCGCGTTGCTGGTCTGGAGCAGATCATGACTCGTGTAACCTCTCTGCTGTCTGATATATTGATGCAATTGTTGTTTACATTATTGTTTGTTGTCTAGCTGTTTAAGCGTTTGCACGTACATTGTTTCTTATTCTGCCTTTCTCGCCTAGGATTTTCTTAGATAAACTTAACAGATTCAGTGCCCCAAAAAAGTAGGTTTCAACCAAATACAAATCGATGGCGGAAAATGGGGAGTAGAGGTGCATCTCAGTTATGACTTAAAAGTTGTTAATATGGTAGCAGACGTGTTGTATTATATATACAATTAAAGAGGGTTGTATAGGGAAACTACTGTATTGATACTTTAACTATGATTTTAATTATAAGCCAGTGGCAGTTACGGGAAGTTTTAATAAGACGATTTATCATCCCATGGCATTAAATCAGTTAACTTCTGTATAATTTTTCAGAGTTAAAATTTGTTGAGTTGAGTCAAGAAAGCGCACCACAGCCCTCGGGAATTCCCATACATGCTCCGTCTTCATCTTCAACAGCCAGCGAAGAGTCCCAGTACTAGTGGCATATTTAGTAGTCTGATTATGTGTCCGCCTGGCCGTTTCTCAAAGTTCAGAGTGTATATGCGATCCTCTGGACACCCCCTGAAGCACCGTTCCCTCCAGGCATGATGATCTATATGTTCTTCCGCACTATATACGCGATTCCAAAGGGCCCCGACAACGTTTTTGTTATCATGCACCACTACCCGCCAAGCGGTGTAAACCCAGCCAATCTGTCCGCCTGCTCATGTCCCACTCCACCAGCATACCCTGGGGGGGGGGGGGGGGATCCAGCATATAATTTCTGTTTTTGATTGGTGATTTGAAGCCTGTTAAGATAACAACTACCTAGCAAAACTTCTCGATACCTGCTTAACGTTGTTTTAATAACAACCAACCCGCTAAACATTTCTATAACGCTTTAAAAATTATTAAAATAAAAAACAAAAAAAAAACAGTAACCAACCCACTTAACTTTTCTATAACTCTTTACAGATAAAACAACCACAACCGACTCGCTAAACTTTTCTATCTCTTTTCAGATAAAACAACAGTAACCAACCCGCTAAACATTTCTATAACTTTACAAAGTTAAGAAAATAATAATGATTTATCTGCTTAACTTCTTTAATAACTCTTAAGAATTGAAAAAAAAACAACAGCAACACCAAACAGTATGATGAATGTCCCTTTAATTGTTTAGGAGTATTTCGTGTGTGTGTGTGTGTGTGTGTGTGTGTGTGTGTGTGTGTGTGTGTGCGTGCGTGCGCGAGGGAGAAAGTGTGTGTATGTGTATGTGAGTGAGTGAGTGAGTGAGTGAGTGAGTGAGTGAGTGAGTGAGTGAGTGATGTGATTAGGTGGGTGGGTGGATGTGTGCATGTGTGCATGTGCGCCCGTTCGTTAGCTTTGACCTCAAGCGTAGGTCATAAATGTGCCACTGTACTGGACTAATGTTTGCGTGTGGATTAGCTTTCCCTTTTACCAGTGTCCCTCGTCATCCGGTGAACCCACTCCGACTTCTGGGGTACTTGTAATTTACGTCCCCGAGTCAAGGACGAGAAGTCAATATTTTAGTCCAAGAAATTACAAGTGCCATGAGAGTCGGAGTGGGCTCGCCTGATGACGGAGAACAATGGGAATAGGTAAAGCGAACACTCAGTTCAGTGAATCAGCTAGTGGTAGCACATGCTAGAGCAGTGGTTCTCAACCGGTGGGGAATTCTCCCCCCCCCTCCCCCAGGGGGGAATTTTGGGGTTTCCAGGGGGGGGGGGGGGGAATGAAGATTATTTCAAGATTGCGTTAATACAAGAAACGATTACTTGATATTGTTTTTCTCTTCATACTTTACGGTTCTGTATGTCTCACCCTTCTAAAATTCATTTTATAAAGTAAATAGACCCACAAATCACGTTTTATGTGAACGTCTAGACTTGTTTTAGTATGTGCTTCCATTATTACGTATACTGTGTAGGAGCGGGGGGGGGGATTTTTAGGTAGGAAATACGAAAGGGGGGAATGACGTTCTGAAAATATGGTGAAGGGGGACACGGGCCAAAAAAGGTTGAGAATCCCTGTGCTAGAGGTAGTAGCGTGTGTGTGGACTACCCTTGAGTTCAAAGCGAGCGAACAAAACAACCACACCAACAAAGAACACAAACAAAAGCAAATAAAAAAACCAAATCAAAACAAATCAAAAATAACAACAAAAAATAACAAAAAAAAAACAACAACATCAAAATGGAGCAAAAAAAAAAAAACAACAACAACAACAAAGCAACAAAAAAAAACAACAACAACAAAAGAACACACACACACACACACACACACAAAGAGAAAAAAAACAACAAAAGATAAAGCAAAATCAAAACAAAAGAAGAAACGTAGAGGTTTACTTACTACAAGTCACAAACGGATCTGAAAACTGGAATGACTCAGTAACTCGCAGGAGGTGAAGATTACACACAAGTTTATTCTTCAAGTAATGATTAAAGGTAAATAATCTTGCCTGGGGTTATTTAATCTAAGTTGAAACAATCTACATATAGCGTTATAGTACATACACATCGTTCATCGTCATCTTCATCATTATCACTGTGTTCCCCGCCGAATGGTGTAGGCGATCATGTGTCTCTACATACCTTGGTCCATAGTGACCTGGATCATTCTGTTGTCATTCCGCATTGCCGCCACCCTAAGCTATATCTATCCTCATTTCTCTCTGTCTGTATTTGTCTTTTCTACTCCTGATAGTTCCAATAAGTTAGTTGTATACCCATACAATACGTCGCATTCAACCCCAGTATTTTTATTGGCTGATGTGATTTACTAGACACGTTTATGTTCAGTAGTTTGCCACAGCTTTCTCAATGACCGACGCTCATACCAATTTTAAGAATCAACGCATCGAAATCTGCTTCCAAATCGCCTGCAGTTGTTTTTCAACGTGGTATGCGGGGTTGCGAATCCCTGATAGTTCCTTTCGTTGTGGGTTTTTAGTGTCCCTCGCCACCAGGCTAACCCATTCCGACTTCTGAGGTACTTGTAATTTACGTCCCGAAGTCAAGGATGATAAATCAAAATTATAGTCCCGCTGACCGTGTAGGGAATAAACCCGATACTTCGGCATCAGCACACCGGAAGTTTAAGAGCGTGCGCTCTTATTAATTCAGCTATGATGATCTCTTTTCGTTACGACATTCTCCACTGCCCCTCTTCTCATGACATGACCAAAGAACAATTTGTCTCTTTCGTATAGTTGTGTGTAATGGTCCACTTTAATCAACCTTTTGCAGACACGCGATGCAAATTATTCTGGCAGTCTCTGTTGCTTCCAAGCGCTTTCTAATTTGTTCGCTCGCATTCGAAAATTTGCTTCCATACAAAGGGATACGTTCTAAATTCATTCATTCATTCATTCATTCATTCATTCATTCATTCATTCAGTAACATGGAAAACTCACTCCCATAACAACCTTCCGGAAAAATTCTCGGTCATAAGCAAGATGTCCCGCGTCTGATACACCATCTGTAGATCATCCGCCACATCCTGCTCCAATCTTCTCTTTGGCCTTCCTCTTCCTCTCTTCCCAGGTATATACCCCTCCATGATTGTTCTCTCCACATTTCCATGGCGTTTCAAGTGTTCTATATAACATTCCAGTAAACTCTTTTTTGAGTGACATGTAATGACGGTGACACATAGTCCATAAGAAATGTATCATTTTCTGAAATGATACATGATGAGGTTGCGAATTATTAGTAAATACTTGTTTGTAAACGTTACTGTGAAGCAGTTTGCTGCTGTCCGTCTGTGATGTGATTGCACCATCACATATGGCAGGCCTGGTTGCACTGGTGAGTAGGTGGACATTCCCCCTCCCCCTTTCGCAGGCGACGAGTCCAGGCGTCGAATCCGTGTCCGACCCTGCTCATAGCATTATTAGGCAGTTCGCTATCAACGTCGTTAATGCGACCGCTGAAATATTAATACAGTTGTACAAACTATCTCAGAATCAATACAAAATAGTTCCATAAAATCTATGCTACTGATCCTGAAATCTAATCACATACATTCGATGTGACAGCGCACAGGTAGCTTTTCGGAGAAATAAACCCGTAGATACTGATTAGCATTCACAGAGAGAGACGGCAGGATGTAGAGATCATACTGTAAACAAGACAATGGAAAAATGGAAAACTTTTTGGCACACAATTGATAGCTTTAATTGTTTTATGGCAATCCTTCATCTTACATAAGTATTTATTTATTTTATTGGGTGCCATTCACTATCCGAAGTTCATGTAAAGAAGCTATATTTTCCTTCTGTTTTCTTTACCACATCATCATCATCATCATCATCATCATCATCATCATCATCATCATCATCATCATCATCATCATCATCATCATCATCATCATCATCATCATCATCATCATCAAACATCATCATCATCATCATCATCATCATCATCAGCATTAAACATCATCATCATCATAATCATTAAACATCATCATCATTATCATCATTAAACATCATCATCATCATCATCATTAAACATCATCATCATTAAACATCATCATCATCATTAAACATCATCATCATCATCGTGCAGCACGTCTATTGCACAACATCCCCCCATCACAGCCGTCTAGAAAGACTCGCCATCCTTCGCCAGTTCCCTTGCCCCAGACATGCTCATGTCCAGGAAGTCTTCAATGTCCTGTGTCAGCAGTCGTGAGGCCGACACAGGCCTCTTCTCCCAATAACCATACCTTTCATTATTGTTCTGTCTAAACCCTGCACGTTTAAAATGACTGTTTTGACTGTCCACGTCTAATTTCTGTAATCAGTTTACGGTTTTCAATTCTTTCTTGTAGGACTTGCTCATTAGTTATTTTGTCTGTCCATTGTATTCTTTGCATTATCCTCAGAAACCACATTTCCACCGCCATTAGGTGTATTTCAGCATGTTTGTTCATTGTCAACGATTCACATTCATACAAAAGTACAGGTTCTATCAATCAATCAATCATGTGCCGTCTCCACAATGCAGGTTGACTGCAATAGATCTCCAACACCGGCTGTCTCTCACCTTGACTGTACATTCTGTCAGATTGATTTTCGTCCATCTCTTGATGTTATCTTCGCACTTGCCTCACACGTTCTATGCATCACATCAACAATATTTTTTTCGTTGCAACTGACATCTTTTTATTTGTCATTATGTTGTCCATCTTGCAAAAGGCTACTTTCGCCATAACGATTCTTGTTCTAATCTCTTCAAGGCAGCTCCACAGATGCTATGACTGTTCAGAATTCCCATGCTGTATAATTTTGCATCTTCTCTGCGCTCCTTATTGTAAACACCAGAAAATCATCATCATCATAATCATCATCATCATCATCATCATCATCATCATCATCATCATCAACCATACAACATGTTCTTTGCAGAACGACTCTTGTGTAGGTTGCTGCACTTTAATGTTCTGTAGCTAACTTTCAGGCTATTCGGGAGTCGAATGTAGAACAGCCCAAGCTATTCTCACAAGATGAAGTGTTCTCTGCAGCTTATCTTTGCCAGTCCAGGTAAGCGCAGTGGTTCTTACGAGCTATATCGAGCCAATCCTGATGTACAAAAGCGAATCATGGACAACTAGCAAACAAGTGAAGAATTATGTGGAGGTGCGGAGATGTTGTTTTATAGAAGAATGGATGAGGAGAACACCGTGGACGGATAAAACAAATAATAAAGATATCTGGAAAGAAGTTAATTAACAAACAAACAAAAAGAACTGGTTACTCACATCAGAAGACAGTCCACATTCTTTGGGCATGTCATTGCCATGTGACTATGTCAGGTCACAGGCCTCTCAGTATAGGCAGTCTAGAGTTTCACGCAGTCCGGCGTGAAGATGAGAAGATTGATAATCATGCCTTGCATGAAAATAGCAAGACGGGTCGCTGAGCAGGGGGAACGTCTCCTGCAGGGCGTCATTCAAGGTTGGACCGTGTTCGAAGTCGGACCGGTGACAGTTGAATAGGGCGATGGCAGAGCCTCACCTCGCCGCCACTTTTAGATGAATGTGTATGTTATTTGAGAGTGTTGACATTGACGAAGTTTGACTGCAGATGAATGTTCGATAAATTCTATGTTGACAGAGTGCAACTGTAGATGACGATTGCAAGTATTTTGTGAACATTAATTTTAAACTAAAATCGACGTGTTCATAGTATCGTGAGGCAAGTACCATGTAATAAACTATAAGCATTATACACTGTTGTGTTACATCAAATTCGTGTGGACTGTCAATTGTCGCAGAAATAGTGGACACAGAGTAGTGTCACAGAGGCCATGCCAGAATTGCCCCAGTGCAACTTCGCTCGTGGGCAGATAACTGAATCTATCGTTAAAAGTATTGACATACGACAAATTAACGCTTCTCGCCATGCAAGAGAAAGCTACAAGTTCCTGGACATTTATGGGTAACATACAAGTGAAACCACGGAGTCCAGCAGTGGAAATCTATGTCTAAAAGTACCCCTATAAGCCTTACCTATCAGCTGCCCGTGGCAAGTAACCCCGTAAAGTCACTGGCATTCATGAGAAGGGGAAAACTGGGGTATGTCGTCACAGCGGGAAAGTTGGTGTATGTCGTCACAGCGGGAAAGTTGGGGTTGTCGTTACAGCGGGAAAGTTGGGGTATGTCGTCACAGCGGGAAAGTTGGGGTATGTCGTCACAGCGGGAAAGTAGGAGGGGCAAGAGGCAGGGAGAGACCAAAAGAGAAGATGTCTGACAGTCTGACATCTTGACATTACGTAAGGAATATCAGTATCAGAATCATTGACAATACACCATACAGAGGTCTGTCGGCAGACATATTCACCAATGCTACACGTCATACCCTATAGGAAAGAAGCTTTCAGAGTGGTTTCATCAGCCTTCTACAAATCGAGGTATGTCACCTGACTTGCTGTCATGGAACCTATAAAACTCAGGACACAACTGGCTAAAATAACGATAACTGGACTGCCTACTGCCACCACCAAAGTGCCAATCATCAGAGAGAGCAGGAACTGGGCCAGAAAGACCATGCTGCTAATGATAGCGACATCCGTTCCCAAGCCGCGGATCTGCTTCACATCGTCTCCACTCCCGTCTCCTTGTGAAAACTGAAGAAATAAAGTGACACAAATTGTGTTTGCTTCATTTTTTACATGTTTAAATGCCGCTAGAAAATATAATTCACGTTGCCAGTATTTAAAGGACCTGTCGCGTGAGTACATATCACTGTCATTATTATAATTCGCTTTGTTATTTCGTAGGGAGTTGAGTCATGAGTGTATATGTGTGTTGATAAGGTTATTGCACCCAATAACCAGAATCTCGGATAAACTGTGATCTTGTTTCTTCTTCTTCTTCTTCTTCTTCTTCTTCTTCTTCTTCTTCTTCTTCTTCTTCTTCTTCTTCTTCTTTGCGTTCATCCGGAGTATTTTTTCAGCGGTGTGTCTAGTTAGGCACCTTTGGGTCGAAACCCTCAGGCCAACACATCCGACTTTTAGCATGCTGTTTTGACCAGGTTAGCATTCCTGGGGATCTTGTTTCAATTATCCCATGTGGCCAAGATATTTATCTCTCTGCTTTCCTCTTGTTCTTTCCTTATCAATCCTGCCAGTTGTCATTAATGTTTCCAGTTTATTTCTTCATCTTCATTTAATATAACGTAACATGACGTAATATAACGTAGCATAACATAACAAGACATGCAGCCACAAGTTCAGCGTCCATTCTTGATATCGGGCAAAACTGAGAAGGAAATAAGATATATAATTGTGTTATAACTGAGTTAGAAAGGTTTATAATTGGAGTAGATATGTTTACAATACGGGTAAAAAGGTCTATAATTGAGGTCAAAAAGTTTATATTTGAAGTAGAAAAGTTTATAAATTCGATTGAAAATTTTACACTCGTAGTAGAGAGGTGTACATTCATCTCATCATGTTCCTCTTGTACCTTGCGGTAAGAGGTGAAGTATAAACAACAGGAGAGTGCCCGCTTATGGGCTTCATGTATCGATATTCCCATCGACTCTTTTATTCCCTACGTCCATAATTTACATGGTCAGCCTCTTCCTCTGCTTCCCTCTGGTCTGTACATCATTGCTTGTTGTGGTATACTGTTAGTTGGTAGCTTACTTGCATGGCCGAACCATTTGACTTGCTGCCTTCTAATAAAATTTAGTGCAGCTGTAACACCCACTTTAGTCCTGATTTCTTCATTTCTGATCTTATCTCGTCTTGATACATTGAGTATTATTCTCAGGAATCTCATTTCTGTTGTTTTGATTTTTCTTTTCTCTTTTTTCCGTCATTGTCCAGGTTTGACATTGGTAGCATAGAGTTGGTAGGAAGATTGTGTTGTAAAGTGCTTTCTTAGTAGTTATTGATACGTGTTTGTTCTTTAGTATTGGTGCCATTTGTCCAATGAGTTGGTTTGCCTTATTGCATCTATTTCGATCTTGTTTTCTGATTTGGCATTTGATGATATTATACTTCCTAGGTACTCGAAACTCTTTACTTGTTTCAATGGATATTTGTCTAGGTGAATCGTTGCTGCTTTTTTTTCTTTAGTTACAGTCATTGACTCTGTTTTACTTGTGCTAATTTTCATGTTATCCCTACGCATTTCATTTAGACTATTCATGTGGTCTTGTAATTCAGCTTCTGATTTTGCTATTAGTGCTTGGTCGTCCGCAAACAGGAGTTCTCTAATGGTTAGATTTGCAGATGGTTCTTCTTCCGTATTCTCGTCATGCGGTGTTCTTGCTATCTCTGTTTGGCTGGTTTCTTTACATAGGTTGTCTATATATGTTATGAACAAGAGAGGGGACAGGACACAACCTTGTCTTACTCCAGATCTTATGGTGAAGGGTTCTGAGTGTCCGCCAGTTGCTCTGACTATGCATTCACTGTTGTTGTATAAGCTTCTACACAGGTTTGTTAGATGTGTACTCACTCCATATTGTTTAATGATTTCCTACAGCTGGTTTCTATCCACTCTATCAAATGCCTTTTCTTGGTCGACAAAGGCTAAGAAAAGTGTTTCATTGATTCGATTGATTTTTCTATAAGTTGTATAAGAGCGAAAATGGCATTTGCGCATCCTTTTTTTTTCCCTAAATCCAAATTGTGTTTCGCTTAGCTGCGGTTCTATAGTAGTTCGTAATCTTTTCTCAAGAATTTTGCAAAATAATTTCCCAGTATGACTCAACAGTGAAATGCCTCTGTATTGTGTGCAATCTCTTTTGCTGCCTTTGTTCTTTCAAATTGGGATAATTATGGCGTTTCCCCAGTCTCGTGGTGTCTGTTATTCTATCCAAACATGGTTGAACAGTCTATGTAGCCAAGCTGTTCCTACTCCTCTTGCTGCTTTAATTAGTTCATTTGGTATTTCATCTTATCCTTGTGATTTGTTAAATGGGGCAAGTCTGACGGCTTTTATAATTTCTTCTTTTAGTATGTCTGGTTGTAGTTCTTTTATGGCATCGTGTCGGTTTCTTGAATTCCTGTGACATCTGATGGGATGCTGAGAAGTTGTTCGAAGTACTCTTTCCATCTTATTAGGATTTGTTTTTGTTCACTTATTGGTTCTCCATTTTCGCTGTTAATTATTTCAGTTGGGTCAAAAGATTCTCCTCTGGTTCTCACTGCACTTATCTTTTTGTAGAAGTTTCTAGTTGCCTCCTTGTAGTTTTTATTTAGGGTTTCTCCATACTCCTCCCAGTTTTTATTTTTATTTTTCTGTCTTTACTATTCTATTCTCATGTCTTCTCGCTATTCTATATTCTATGTAATAATATTTTTCCTTTTTGTCTTTTACAACTTTCTTTACTTCTGCGTTCCACTAACTGATTATTTTCTTTATCCGTGTTTTGCGTTTTTACGTGGTTCCACATGTTATTTTTGCAGTATTTAAAATGCTTGATTTGAACATCTCTCATTCTTCTCCCACTGTCTTTCTTTCTATAGGTAATTTTACAAAGATTTCAGTTAGTTCTTTCTCATAATTTTTCCTCACTGCCTCGTCTTTGAGGCTTTTTTAAGTTTAATGATTCGCATGGCATGTATTTTCCTGGTCTTTGCTTTCTTCTACTGATGGTTCTTATTGTGACAACGACTGCTTTGTGGTCTGTGTTTATACTTAATTTGGGCACTGCCCTTGCATCTAATATATTTCTCTTTCTGTTATTTCTTGTTAATATAAAATCAATTGGGCTTTTAGTATCTAGATCAGTGGTTACCAAGCTTTTCAAGCAGAGGGCCATATCTACTATTTTCGGTAGTTGAGCGGGCCACAACGTTATAAAATGACACAAGTCGTGCAATATCATTCTTACCTTTCTTAATTTTCGTCAACAAAATTATAAAACTTTAAAGGCAATCAGTGACAGTACTACACTGCGGTCATTTTTTGGTTTAAAATCAAAAGTTCATTTAACAATAAATTTTAAATCAGTTTCGAAATTCGCTATTAATGTAAATAATTTACAATTGTAATTTAGTTAGTTAGTTAGTCGAGGTTGCAACTTCACGGCAACGGGTCGTCCCCATTATGCTCCGTTCCTGTGCCAGTGAATATCACACAAAATGCTCCCCACTGTCTAATGTGAAAAGTGGAACAGATTGGAGTCTCGGCAATCCAACAGTTCGCACAGGTACACTGTGCATAATGCCGTCGCCAGAATGCCAACACAAAAGTCCTCCACGGAAACCACAGTTCATCGTCGATGGAATCGGCAGTCACCAGAAAGACTTCATTGACCCGGGTTTTCTCACATGGCTCTGTCTCTATTTGCAGGGCGACCCGCTAAAAGCTACAGCTACTCCCAGGAGTCTCCTGAAAATGCACTCGTGAACCGAAAAAGCAAATCAGTCAATTCAGCAACAGCCGGTAGCCATTGTTTCGAACATGCAGGTCACTGTCCAAACAAAAGCGGACGTGTAAAAGCATTCCACGTGAATATCGCAGCTCACAGAGTCGCTCCAAGCACTCACTCAGTAGCAGGGCGACGGAACCATATACTACCAGTCCAACCTGAGGAAAATGCGAAATGCAAACCGCAATCACAGGGATATATACTCCAGAGGCCGTAGCGGTCCAATGCCTAACCGTCATGCTGGAGACCGGGTAACTGTTCTTCATAACCAGTTACTAAAGTTCAGATGCCAGTTTATCAATGTCTGGGCATAAATCTGTCGTGCCCAAAGTCATAAGCGCAGCTAAGTTACTATCGGTGAATCTGGAACGTTGCTTGTTTGTTACAACATTCATTGCGGAAAATGACCGCTCGCATCTGTAAGTCGAACCAAAACGGCAAATATCTCTGGGCGAATGAACGCAAGAGGTCAAATTGTTCGACAAGCAATAGTCGCCTAATTTAAATCATTTGATCAGCTGAAGGTGAAGCAGGCAGCTCCATACATTTATATCTCAGTATGAAATTGCCTTTCAAATCAATTAATTCGTGCTGACGGTTTTGCTGTAATTGACAGAGCTTGGCATCAGGAAATATGAACGAATTTATGAAAAGGGCAACATTATCCTCCTCTATTCTGAACTCTTGAAATCTCGACTGAAAGATATCCAAAAGACTTTCAACTTTTACTTTGTACTGTAACAAGTCAGATTTCTTTTCCACCACAAGCGTCTTCAGAGTTGGAAACGCCTCTAAAGTCACTTCAGTCAGCTGTCCGATAACCTGTCGCAGTCTCATTTTAAATGAAGAAATGTCATCGCATAAATTTGTGAATAGTTTATTTTTTCCCTTGAGCCCCCCCCCCCCCATTTAAAGAGTTTAAATGAGACGTGATGTCCACCAAAAATGCCAGGTCATGAAGCCAGTCATGGTTCAGTAGACATTAACGTTCTCTAGGCAATTCACCTATTTGGGACAGAAACAGATAGACACTATTTTCAGTGTCCAGAAACATAACAGAACTTGCCCTTTAGATAGCCATCTTACATCACAGTGTAACAGTAGCTCACCGTATTCCTCGTTCAGATCTGATAGAAACTGTCTAAACTCACTCCTGTTCGGCGCCTTACTTCGAATTTTGTTCACACATCTCAGAACAACATCCATGACCTGTTTCAGATTTAATGTCTTTCCACACAGAGCTTCTTGGTGAATGATACAATGATATTGCGGCCAAGAAACTGTTCTAATAATGCTAGACATCCAAACATTTTACCCGTCAAAGCCGGAGCACAGTCGGCGCATACACTGTTCAATTTGGTCCATTCTATGTTGTTTTTCTCTTCACACAACCTCAGACTTTCAAACAGATCTGTCCCTTTGGTAGTTGCATGCATCGATTCAAGTCCTAGAAGTCCCTCAATGACTTCAAAATTATCGTTTAATGCTCGAACAAAAATTGCGACCTGAGCTGTGTCAGAAAAGTCGGTGGTTTCATTCATTGCCAATGAAATTTTTTTAAAATTATTTTTGATATGTGCTGTTACGTGACGATGAATATCGTTGGCTAATTCTTCAACTCGTCTGGCCATAGCATTATTAAACAAAGGAATCTGAACAAATTTTGTTTCACACTTTTTATCGCCAAGCATTCTAGCAGCAATTTTAAGCAGATTAAGCAAACTGTTTTACCACTACGGCTAGGCGTAAACAAAAATTTCCCCGTCCAATGTTCGTTGAATTCACGACAAGCAACATCTTCACATTTTCGCTTTTCACCATTGTTTGATTTTAGATTTTCCCCACTCAAGTAAATTTTTATTTGAAAAGATCTAATTTAAACACAATACTACCGACTCTGCCAAACAGTTGTAACAGACGACAACATGGCGCCTTGCGCACTCTGATTGGTCGACAAGGCTGGGATATGGGAACTTCATAACGTTTCGTTGCGAACTGAACAGGCGCATTCGATAATATCTGAGCATAACAATCACGAGCAGAGTAAACTATCGCACGCTGACGGGGCGCCCCGAGTGCATTTTTTTAAATTATTAAAATATATTATATTAAATAACCAGACCTCGCGTGCCACTTTCTGACATCTGGCGGGCCACAAGTGGCCCGCGGGCCGTGGTTTGGGAATATCTGATCTAGATTGTTCCATTTATACCAGGTGTATATTTGTTGAAGTTTCCCATAACTATGATGTTGTCCTGCTTATCTATGTTATTTAGCACGTCATGGATGCCTTCGTAGAATTCCTCGCATTCTTGCTCATTATTGTTTGCATTACATGGTGCATATATTTGTACATATGTTGTAATTGTTTGTTCTTTTATTCTCACTGTTATGATTCTTTCTGATATATAGTTTATTTCTAGTATTCCTCTTGCTAGCCGTGGTTCAATTACTATTCCCACAATGTGTATTGCCCTTTCTTGCTGTTCCACTTCAGAGTAGACAAACGTGTAACTGTGGTGGATCTCCTTGCATCCTTCCCCGTTTGCTTTTAGCCAAAGGTGTACACTTTGAGTAGAAAAGTTTACAATTGGGGTAGGAAGGTTAACAATTGGGGTAGGAATGTTAACAAATGGGGGAGGAAGGTTAACAATTGGGGTAGAATGGTTTATACTTGAAATATAAAAACTTAACGTAACAACCTCCAGGTACATACAGATCTACAAAAGAGACGCATGTAAATGTATGCATTGAGAACTAAGTATATTGTGGCAAGGAGACATTGCATAAAACCGTTACTTAAAATATTATCAACCAAACTAGTCAACTGAATACAGAAGGACCTACCAGACCCCGCGTGTGGTAGTGGGCCACCAGAAGGTAGGGCATTGTGAAGAGTGTGGCGTACATGATCCCAGCTGTTGGAGAGAGAAGAATCACGGCCACCTCACTGCGAGACACAGCCATCCCAGCCATTCCGACAGTAAACACAAGCTGGCCCAGCATGTAGACCCTTTTAGCCCCTGAAGGACAAGTGACAGTTATCAGATGGTGTGTATATTCTATATAGTTGCATGTTGGAGAGTTATGGGATGTGTATAATCTATATAGTTGCATGTTGGAGAGTTATGGGAGGTGTATAGTATAATCTATATAGTTGCATGTTGGAGAGTTATGGGAGGTGTATAATCTATATAGTTGCATGTTGGAGAGTTATGGGAGGTGTATAATCTATATAGTTGTTTGTTAGAGAGTTATGGGATGTGTATAATCTATATAGGTGTATGTTGAAGAGACGTAGGCTTTGTGTTATCTATATAGATGTGTGATGTAGAGTCACTGACTGTGTGTTATCTATATAGTTGTATGTAGGAGAGTCATGGGCTGAATGTTATCTATACAGTTGTTTGTTGGAGAGTTAAGGGATGTGTGGTGTCATGGATTATGTATACTCTGTATAGTTTTGCGGTGCATTCATAGACCACATATACTATATATATATTTACATCTTGTCGAGTCATGGACTTTGTATGCTCTATATAATTATACTGTATAGAGTCACGAACTATGTATATGATATATATTTATACTGTATATAATCACGAATTGTGCATACTTTATATAGTTATAAATAATAGAGTATAATATTATTTATTTTAGTAATATAGACAAGCTCTTACATTAATTTATTCGGGTGAAATCTACTTACCAATGCCGAAAGCACTTCCCAAAATATATACTTCAGATGCCAATTTTGTAATAACTGTCACTTGATGATGCTGTTGACCGTACCAAGGCAGTGTTTTCAATTGCATGCGATCTCTGTGTGAGTCACTGGAAGAAGCTAAGGGATTGGGCCTAATTTTTCTCCAATGGCATAGTTAGTTAGTTAGTTAGTTAGTTAGTCGCGCGGTTCCAACTTCACGACAACGGGTCGTCCCCATTATGCTCCGTTCCTGTGCGTGTGAATATCACACGAAATGTTCCTCACTACCCTATGTGAAAAGTGGAATAGACAAGAGTTTCGACAAGCCAACAGCCCGCACAGGTACACTGTGCATACTGCCACCGTCTGAATGCCAACAAAAAAGTCCTCCACGGAAAATACAGTTCATCGTCGATGGATTCGGCAGTCACTAGAAAACCCGCAGCCACACATTACTACATTAAAAGTCGAGAGGATCGCTTTCATTGCCCCGGGATTTATCCCATATGGCTCGGTCTGTTTTGGCAGGGCGGCCAGCTGAAAGCATCGCACAAAGCACGAACTCCGTAGCTCCAGTAACGACCCCCCCCCCCCCCCCCCCCAGGAGACTCCGAGAAAAATGCACTCGTGAACCGAAAAGACAATCAAGTCAATTCCAAGTGACAGGCCGACCGCCGTCGTTCCGAACATGCAGTTCATGTTACAACAACCACGGACAGATGTAAAACATTCCAAACTAAATTCACAACTCACAGTGTCGCACTCAACTCAGTAGGTACTATGCACTACGAGTCGAGGAAAATGCGACTGCAAACCGTAGCCAGAAGCTTAAAAAATCCAGAGGCTTAACGGTTTAAATGTCAATTCGCCATGTTGGTGGACCGGAAGTCATCTCCAATGGCATGGTTGAATACATAATGTAATCAGTGCCTTTGGCTACAAGAAAATTAACAGCTTTTAAAGGACGTTGCATTCATCACCAGTGATTAGTGGTTGTTCGTGATATACTTGTGAAGTTGTTTTTTTTTTTTTAGTGAATTTTACGGTCAGTAGTTTGCCATTGCGTTCTGAACCCTTCACCCTCATGCCATGAAAATCAACGCCCGGAAACCATCTATGGCTGGTTGCGAACCCTCGACGCTGTTTGTCGGGAAAGTTTAAAACCGCGTTCACTAAACTCTAAGGCACAGACACCGCCATAATAGAACAAAGAGGTTTGAGCCCTATAACAGACTGACACCGGTCGGAGTTAAATTAGGTTAGAGACTTTCATCTTAACCTGTGACCGAAGAAGCATCTACGCGGACATTGTGCTTCAGAGCTGTCCTTCGTGTTTTCCAGTTTGTTTATCCTCATAATGTAACAAACACTCTTGAGTGTCTACGCCTAATTTCTCGATTCAGTTTACACTTTTCATGTTTTTCGTGTATGACGTGCTCATTGGTTTTTCTGTCCGCCCATTGTGTTCTTTGTATTTTCCTCAGAACCCACATTTCCACTGGCACTAGACGTTTTTCAGGCGGACAGTTAGAGCAATGCTTTGTTGATCCGACAGCTTCTGAAGCTTGTCTTGTTCCAGACGTATTGGTGTTACCTTTCCTCTGGAGTAAACTAGACAGTCCGAGAGAGGAATCATGCTGCATGATTGTGCTATGGAGAGGTATAACTCCATTTTACAAACTAGTGTCAGTTAAGACGACAAGATGCCAGCCAGTCAGATGTTTCTCAGCTTGTGTGCTTACTGTCAATATTTCAAATGGATATAACATAATATGCTCTATGTAGATCTTTAACATCCCCCATGCAAAGACTTTACAAACAGGTAATGCTAAGACCGAGAGTTGAGTACAAATAAACAAGTTTAAAACGACTGGTGTACCGTATGACTTACTGAAGCGTTGAACCAGTCTCTCTATCGTCAGGGAGTAGCATGCGCAGGACAGGGAGTACAAGGACATGCCCAGGGATCCCAGCCGGACACCAGCGTCGTATCTTTTATGTAGGTCACTGCCAATGGGTGCCTGAGGATTGCCTCCGAAAACGGACTGACCTGTCAGAGTGATTGTAAACACACACACACACACAGTTGAAATGTGTCTGTTTGTCTGTCTATCTATCTATCTATCTATCTATCTATCTATCTATCTATCTATCTATCTATCTATCTATCTATCTATCTATCTATCTATCTATCTATCTTTCGATCGATCCATCGATCAATCCATCGATCGATCAATCGATCCATCCACCCATCCACCCATCCATCCATCCCTCCGTCCGTCCGTCCGCCCGTCCCTTCACCCTACCACCCGTCCATCCATTCATCCATTCATCTGTCCATCCATTCATCCATTCACCCGTCCATCCATACACCCATTCACCCGTTCATCCATTCATCCACCCGTCCATCCATTCACCCGCCCATCCATCCATCCATTCATCCATTCACCCATCTATTCATCTATTCGTCCATCCATTTATCTATTCATTCATTCATTCATCTATTCATTCATCCACCCATCTATTCATTCATCCATCCATCTATTCATCCATCCATCTATTCATCCATCCAACCATTCACTAATGTATTCATCCAATTATCCATCCATCTGTCTGTCTGCCTATTTTTCTGGCTGTCTGTGAAAATATAATTATAACTGTAAAGACATTTCAATAATAAATATCGTCTTAGGGTTTAACTGTCACGGCAGTTGACTTAGTCGAACGCGATCACTCACAACCTCAGATCTCGTCTCAACAGAACTAGAAACTGACACAACATACCCACAAAGTCAGTGAAGTACAGCGAATAGCAGACCAGGGACATCCAACACAGGAGGTTACACAGACACAGAGTCCACATCGACCTGGGCATCCTGACGATAGATCTTAAGTAGGTCTTGAGTGTCACATCCGTGGATACTTGGATCTTTTGTCCAGCATCCCCCATCGTCGGTATGCAGTTGTTGGTCTGGCTGGCGCTGTATTTAGCATACAGGTTAATTTCATCATTGGCTTGATTCTCTTGAGGAGAGAACACATTTCGGAATTTGAAGGAATCTTTCTGCGATCGCTCGGGTAGTTCGCGCGTGCATTGTACAGACTTCTCTTTGGACTGTACGAGCAAGCTAGGATGGCCACCATTAAGTCCTTCTTGCATGTTTAACATACGTGGGGTAGAATTATTTAATGCTGCCGATGCGATTCCATTAATCTGATGATGTGAAAAGCTGCTGGACACTTTCTTGTCCGGATCGTTTATGTTTTGATAGTTTTTGTTCAAAGATATTGGATATATGAAACCGTCAACAACTGGTTGCTCTTTGGATTGCCCATCCATAATCCCTGCTTCTGTGATATCTATTGTGTCCTTCGGTCTACTAGACAATGCATCACTTAACGCGGAGAATTTTTCTTGACGATTTAACTCTCCTCCGTTTGAGGAAACTGATGAAACGTTCTCTTTGGCAGAAAACGCGCCGTATGAAGATTTTACATCTTTCTCCAAAACAGCAGCTTCATTTACTTCGTTGTCATCCGGCGACGAGTCTTCGTTGGTAAATTTGCGATATTTGGAATTACCTACTTTTACTTTACTCACTTGCAAATCTTGTGGTAAACTCATTTGTGATAGAGGTATCTCTTTGAATGACGTCAGGGTTGATGCGACGCAAATAATGAATGCGAATAGAACAATGGAGAATACGACCCGGATGTGCCCGCCTAAAGCTTCTCCGAAGTTTGTAGAGTTCCAGTCTATACCACCCATGATGTAGCCAATGGAACCCCCAGCGCCGGCCATAACTGTGAAAGTCGTGAGGCCTGTGGGATGGTCATCAGGCACGGTGACGTCCAATAGATACGCCCTACATGGAGATTGACAAGCGTCACAGTTGAAGTCCAGCATTGCCACGCCCAAGATTGTGAATAAGATGCCTCTGAAATGTCCTGCAGAGAGAGTAAATGAAGCTGTTGTTGTAGAATTAAAGAATATTTCTGTTTGGTTGAGCTGGGTTGATGGGGTAACGCCATCTTTTAGCGATGATGTTTCGTTGAAGGTATCCCCCAATAGAAATCCTAGAGCTTCACCGTTAGGCACGAGGGCCAAGCCTAAGATTATTCCCACAGACATGAACACGATGAACGGACGTCTTCTCCCGAATCTTGACTGACACCTGTCGCTGAGAGATCCCATAACCGGCACAAGAAAGAACCCCAGGAACGGGCTCAGGCACCACGTTAAGGTCATGAGAGACGTTGGTACGCCCAGCTTCAGCAGAATTGGGCTTACGAAGGCCGTTTCTGCAGCATAGCACAATTCTATCCCAGACACAGCTGCACTAATGCGTACAAGTTCAAGTTTAGTTTTCCGCAGCGGAGCTCCTGTGGTCGAGTCCTGTTTGTCCTTCTGAGCTATCAGTGCGGCGAGCCCTAACCCCACGTACTGAACGTACGGGTTGTTCTTGACCGTCTTCAAAGCTTGGAGTATTCCAGCATCCATTTATGCTATTCTCTTCTGTAGTTCATACACTTCTTCATGAAGTTAGCGTTTATTGACTTGACTGTAAATGTTCACTCCTATGAACTGCCTTTTCTATGCCACCCACAGCATGGGATCTTGTTCCACTGTCGGAGTTCTGAATTAGAACGTATTGATTTGGATTCTTTGTGCAGAATATCTTCAGTCTCGGAAGGGTGTTTGATTCGTTGGTGATACAGTATTTGGTAACTCATGTAGATGATTTGACTTTTTATTGTCACCAGACACGAACGTATTGATGGTCAATGCATGTTTTATGATAAGCCTGTATCAGCAGATGTGAATATGTTATCCGTTTCTGTAGAGAAATTGATGTTTTGATGGTTACAGAACTGAAAACATTGATCTCTGACAAGCAAGAGTTGATTGTGTTGATACCGACAGCAAAAGAGTTGATTTTCGTTTGTCTACATTTCATGGAAGTATAGTTATGATGTGTGAGATATATTATCCCTTGATGCCCTGAGAACTTAAACGTCTGCTTTGGTCTATTACAAGATTGAAGTCTCTAATATTTTGGATTATTTGTATTCTTTAACATCATTAGTCGCGATAAATATGTTTGTTGGCGCAAATTTAATTCTGTGATGCAGTAGATGTGACAATCTCGCACTGTATGCGATTTGATTATGTTATTTGATCAGATCTCACAGTATTGTTTTCTTTAGAAAATTTGAATGTTTGATCTCATTAAAAATAGAATATGTTTCGGAATAAGATATAATAGTTAAATGTCAAAGGAACTCAGAACATTACATTAATGTTGACACGATTGTACTCAGTATGGTTCATAACTTTACGTTTTGTGAAATATTTGACAATTTGATGTTGGTAGAACTCACAGTTGTGTAGAAGATGGAATTTACAATATCATCAGATCTCACGACAACACGCAGTGTAGAATATATAAACTTGAATGCCGGTAGAGATCACAATGTGTACTCTATGTCGAAAATTACATTCTTTCTTTGGTGTCTGACAACGAATTCACTACCTTGAACTCTGTAGATGTGATTTGTTGATATTTTCGGAACTCACAACGTTGATTTCTGTAGAAGGTTTGACTCTTTCGTGTCACCAGAATTCACAATGTGTATTCGATGAAGAAGATTCGATTAATTTATGTTATCATAACTTATGATGTGTATTCTAGGTAGAAGATTTGATTCTTTGATGCCAACAGAACTCACAATGTGTCGTTTAAGTGAAAGCTGATTCTTTGATGTCAGCAGAACTGGCAACGTCTATTCAATGTCGAAGATATGATGTTTTGATGTCAGCAGAACTCACAACGTGTGCTCAATACAGAAAATGTGATTCTTTGATGTATATCAGCAGAAATCACAAGGTTGCTTTCTGTTGATAGGTGGCTCTATAATGACAAAATATTTTAAAATAAAATTACATTCATTTCGAGATATGGTTCGATGATGTTATAACATGCGATTAACGTCAGCTTCAATTTAAAATAACGTGATTTTTTTAAAACAGAAAACTGAACCAGACCTGTCATCAGATGCCGTATGACATATGATTTAAAAACTTTTTGAGAGCTTCAACTCATTCGTGAACTTACCATTTTATGTAGGAACTTAATCCAATAATATCAAAAAACCAAAATGTTGCTGACGACAGGGTTACGTGGCTGCATATTCTTCATAAACAGCCAATAAACGTTGTTGATTGCAACAAATGATTCGGCATCTTTGTAGAATGCAGTAACACCATCAACTATCAGCACTGGCGCTACATCAAAGAAGAAAGGGAGCTACGTGGTCTCGAGTTATTGTGTCCGCCTCGAGTGCTGGAGATCCAGGGTTCAAGCCCGGGTGAGGACCGGCACTTTTTTTTTCACGTGGACTTCTAGTAATAAAATTTCCCCTGGTCTCTGGGTAGTGAGATCGGACGCCCGTGTGTATTGTTGCGCACGTAAAATATTCCTTGCTAGTTGGAAATCGAAAAAGAATAGCCTAACGGCGCTGCCCGGGCAAAATTTCGAGTTAAAAATCTACCCAAAGTATTTAAGGATCCTCGCCGGTGCTACGGAGTTCGTGCACTGAGCTGAGCTTCTCCAGACTCAGGCTTGAGTTAGAAGGAGAATGGAGCACTCATGGGTTACACCCGTGTGCCGTGATGTTGATCCATCGACCAAACTACACTAAGATCTACTACGAGAGCAAGAAGACGCTCAAGACAAAAAATAGATTGGCGACATCACAGACGATATACAACCACAGGAATGCCACTATCCAATGCCACGCATCGGGTATTGGAATGCCAACTATCCCTCTTCACGACGCTTGACGGCAAAAGTGGAAGATGATGATAATTATGATATTGATTGCAACGTCATGTAAAGAACATACAACTAACCTATACCCCACAAAAAAGTCGGATAAGGTTAACATTTCCGGTAACCCAAATATCATTAGTGTCTTTTGGTTTGTAAATTGTATTTGTTAGCAGGAGATCCAAGCTCTCTTGTGTCGTGCAGCGGAAAGAAATACATTCTATATTACAGGAACAGTGAATTTGAGGCGTTTGAGCATCCGTTTATTTTTTAAAATATATTTTAATCAGGTGTCAGCTACAGTTAATAATTATCAGTTCTTCGGGATAGGTGAGTATAAGTGAGAATCAGTTATCATTTTAACGAGGAAATTCTCGTTCACTATCAAGAAATAGTAGAGAAATATTACAACAAAGGAATTAGTCTGAATAACAGACACACAGAAGTACTAGTTATTACAAAGAAAACGTGTATATCCAACTGCAACATTAAAGTGAACAGAATCAATCTGAGGCAAGCTAATGTAGTTAAGTATTTTCGTGTTTTAATAACAGCAAGTGGAAGATGCATTGATGAAGTTAAATGTAGAATAGCTCAAGAAAAGACAACATTTCAGAAGATGAATATTTTCTGCAATTATCTTTTTCAATAGAGGTGAAGAAAATAGTTTTTATAAGCTATATTGAGCCAATCCTAGTGTTGTACTAAAGCAAATCATGGACAATTAGAAGCAAATCATGGACAATTAGAAGACAAGTGAGGACTCACGTGAAAGCTGTGGAAATGTGGAATTATAGAAGAAAGATAAAAACACTGTGGGCGTATAGAAAGAGCAATGAAGATATCTGGAAAGAAGTTAACTCAGATCGAGAACTGGCTACTAGCATCAGGAGAGGGTAATCTACATTCCTAGGGTATGTCATGAGAAGAAGAAAGCTGGAGTATGTTGTCACTACGGGAAGTTTGGTGGGGAAGAGAGGCAGGGGAGGCGAAGAGAGAAGATACTGGACAGTCTGATATCATGGCATGGAGGAACATCGGTATCAGAAATTAATGGAAGCACGAGAGACAAAAGGCTGTGGAAGGACATGATCACCAACGGCGCACGCCATGGGCCATAAGAAGAAGGGAAATATTACAGTAATTTCTGTCAATTTTAACTTGCTCAATAGGCTGTTTGTCGGGAGTTTGTGACTTAAAACTCGCTGATAAAAGTGACTTGTGGAACACTGGAATTGAATCAGTATTTTACTTAATATTCAATTGTTGAACACTGGAATTAAATCTGTATTTTACTTAATCTCAAACTGTAGAACACTGGAATTAAATCAGTATTTTACTTAATCTCAAACTGTAGAACACTGGAATTAAATCAGTATTTTACTTAATCTCAAACTGTAGAACACTGGAATTAAATCAGTATTTTACTTAATCTCAAACTGTAGAACACTGGAATTAAATCAGTATTTTACTTAATCTCAAACTGTAGAACACAGGAATTAAATCAGTATTTTACTTAATCTCAAACTGTAGAACACTGGAATTAAATCAGTATTTTACTTAATCTCAAACTGTAGAATACAGGAATTAAATCAGTATTTGAGCAGATCTCTGCAACATTAGTCCCGCAGAGATGGTACTTTGGCACCGGGTCACAAGAGCAGTCTCTACACCAGCCCCACTCCTATATATCCAAACCCTTTCCCGGGCTTAGACGACCTGGGCGCCAACGCATCGGACTTCAGAGTTAAAGCTCAGTCTTCCAGTCGACCCTTTGGGGAAGGGATTACGAAGTCGATTAACAATCCAGCATACCATGTTCAAAACAACTGCGGGGGATTTGGAAGATGAGCCAATTGTACTGGTTTTCATGCAATGGTATGAATGCCGGTTTTTCATTAAAAAAAAAATAATAATGGCAAACTACTGAACATAAACTTGCCAAGAGATCACAAATAGCCAAAGAATGACGGGGTTGACTATCAGGTCCTGTAAAGGTTATGTAACTAAAAAAAAGAGTGTCAACTACCAGAGTGACTCTATGTGGAGTTTGGTAGATTTGAGATGATGTTGGGTTAAATCACATGGCGCAAGGTAGACCAATAATTAAAGCATAAAGTTGTTATTTTAATTCTTTCCTTTCTAACCAGTTTTTAAAGTATCTCTCTCATTCCCAGGCAGTTGTTACTTTAACTCTTTCCATTCTAAGCAGTTCTTGCTCTCTCTCTCTCTCTCTCTCTCTCTCTCTCTCTCTCTCTCTCTCTCTCTCTCTCTCTCTCTCTCTCTCTCTCTTCAGGAAGTTGTTACTTTAACTCTTTCCAGAACTGTGTACAAGGCTGAGCGCAGATCAGCCCCTCTCAGTTTTCCTGAAGTAGTATACCAAGAGAACATCTGGATCTGAATCTACACAAATGGGTCAGCTCAAAATGCTGTTAGAAATGGAGGCGCGGGAGTGTATGTAAAATACCCAAATAATGCTAGGGACACGGCCAGAGTACCAACAGGAAAGTACTGCCATAACTAAGATGTTAAGATCAGCCATGTGTGCACAAGTGGATTGTCGCCGCAAACAGCAGATTACGAGTAGAAGTCAATAGGTAAGTCACAAATGGCTATAGAAAATAACTAAATATGATAACAACTTGAAATCAGTTTATTTTTATACTTACATTGTTCCTTTATTCTACAACACAATTCCCACCACATTGATGCACTTATCCCCTCTTTTTATCAGTCCTCCCAAACCGGCTGCGTGGAATTGCGTGCTTTGTTTTCTAAACCACATTTTTCACTTCACATTCAACTTCGGCGTCATTCGCAAAATGTCTCCCGCCAAGGTGGGTTTTCAGTGGAAAAAAAAGGTGGAAATTGCTAGGGGCTAAGTCGGGGCTGTTATGTGGATGTTCCAGAATTTCACACCTTAGTTGGTTGTCTCCTGAGTTAATCGATCCCTATGTGGTCTGGCAGTGTCATGAAGAAGCAACACTCCTCTAGTCAGCAGTCCTGGACGGTTTCTTCGAATTGCATCATGAAGCACCGCTAGAACTTCACAGTACGATTCATAATTCACATTGTCACCTTTCTTCTTGAAATTGGTTAAAAGCACTCCCTGGCAAACCCAGAACGCTCTCAGCATAACCTTCCCTGTTGATTGCTTAACCTTGAATTTTTGGACACAAGGCGAAGAAGTATGTTTTCTACCCAGCTATGCACCGCTTTACGGGACAAACATTTGTCAGCATAAACAGGAAGCATTTCCTTATGAATGTCCTTTGCAGGCATTCCTTTTGCCCACAAAAAAACGCACAACAGCACGTTGCTGTTTGGTTGTACACACCGTAAGTACAGTCGCCATTTTGTTTATGCGCTGCGCATGCGCATGCGACACCTAGCGCCACCTGACGAACGGAAATATTAAGTTAGATGTTGCTGTCATCTAATGACACCTGTAGAAAACACCAACTACATTTACCTGCCATCCCACAGAACTGTGTGACTTACTTATTGACTCGCCCGCGTATATACTGTCCAAAATATGACATATCTATATACAACTTCTGGTCTAGAGAAATAACAATGGAAGATAAACACTATGGTACACTATGGAACTGACAGAAAGACAGCGAAGATCACACAAGAGACAACATTGCAGATATTATATATATGATAGAAGAAACCCTATCATATAGACACATATCAAGCAAACGAAATAAAAAAGAATAAACCTTTCCTTCCTTCTGTGGCGAAGGAGTTACAAATTCATCCCGCATACAACCACACAACTGTGTTAGTTTCCATACATTGGTATGAGTGCCGGTCGTTCATTAAGCAATGACAAACTACTGAGCGTAAACTTGCCAAGAAATCACAAACAGCCACACACACACACAAAATGCTGGGATTGACTGCTACGTCCTGTAAAGGATGTGCAACTAACTGAACTCTTCTGTTACTTAAGCTATTTCTTTACGCAGACAGTTGTTATTTTAACTCTTTCCATATCGAGCGGTTGTTGCTTTAACTCTTTGTTACCCTTGTGGTTTTTACTTTAATCTGTTGCACCCCAGGAAATTGTTAAATTAACTCTTTCCATCCCAGGCAGTTGTAACGTTATCTCTATTTGTCCCATACATTTGTAATTTTAATGATTATGTTATTTCCCGTGAATTTTTACTTTAACTATTTCTTTCTCAAGCAGTTGTTACTTTAACTTATTATACCTCAGACATGTACTACTTTAATCCTTTACACACCGGACAGTTTACGCGCCGTTCTCTCAATCCCAAGTAGTCGTACTTTACAGCGATGCGTAATTAGCTACAAAAGAGTTAATATGCTAACACCATAAAACAGACAGAGTTGAAAACAATTTTGAGATAGTATGTTAACCTAGCAATTGTCTGGTAATGAAACATTCAGACAAGTATATCATCTATGGGGTCACCAATCAATGCATGGTGACGTTCTTGACTAAAAGTTAGTTGCATATCCTTTACGGACGTAGCAGTCAACCCCAGTATGTTTTGGCTGTTTGTGATTCCTTTGCAAGTTTACGTTCAGTAGTTTGCCATTGCTTTTTGAACGAGCGGCTCCGATACCATTTTATAAAAAAACCAAAGCAGCTATGTTTCGAACGCGGTATGCGGAATTACGAACTGAGTGTATAACTCCTTCGCCAGGGAGCAGATGACGTTCTTGATACACAAACCTAATGCAGTAAATCATGTTTTTTTTTCCCCAAGCAGATGACAGCAATGTTTTCATTTCTTCATCTCCTTCATCTCCTCATCTTATTCCTCTTGTACGTTGCGGTGTCGAGGTGAAGTTTAAACAGCGGGAGTGCATCCGTTTATAGGCTTCATGTATCGAGATTTCCATGGACTCCATGTTGATCCATGTTAATCCCCCTGTCCATTGTTTACGTGGTCGACATCTCCTTCTGCTTCCATTTGGTCTGAACATCATTGCTTGTTGTCGTATACTGTTAGTTGATAGCCTATTTATGTGGCCGAAGCATTCCATTTGTTGTGTTCAGTATGACGTAATAATTGTGTATTTATAGTGCTGGGCAATCCTTGTGGCCATTGAAATAGTTGCATGTCCCTTAACAGTCGTTGAAATTAACCCCAGCATGTATTGCTATATGTGATTTACGTTGCAGTTTTACGTTCCGTAGTTCAAACCGCTATGGCAAACTACTGCTTGCCTAGAATATCAGCCTGAAGTTGAATGCAACTTACTGTAAAGGACAAGCAATTTGTGTTCAGTTTCTCATGTCGTTCTGAACGACCGACGTTAAAACCTTGAAAATCAATTCAAAGCGATCTGCTCCCAAAATAGCCTGCGACAGATTTCGAACCTTGGGCCAGGTATATCAGGGTATTGTAAAACTGCGTTCACTTACCCCGGAGCCACTGCCGTCGACATAATGTGAGCACAAGTTTATAGACATAGACCGGCGCTCTCTAACAGTAGGCGGTCTCCGTGGTGATGTGGTTACAGCACCTGCCTCTAGCTTCGAAGATTTGGGGTTCGATTCCGGGCCACGTCGTTCGGTTCATGAGTTCAAATGTATCTGAGACTCTTGAGGGTCGTCGCTGGAGCTACTGAGTTCGTGCTTTGGGCGTCGCTTTTGACAGGACGCCCTGCGGGAAAGTGAACGAGCCACATAGGATGCAATGAAGTCGACCTCTGGCCTTTTAAAACCTTTTTTTTCCCTCTCTAGCAGAGATGTTGCAGATTAGCCAAAGAGGTCTCATAATTCATCGAAAGGAAACTCCCAACTGCACCCCTGCGCGGAAGTGGTCTCATCATTCATCGAAAGGAAACTCCCAACTGCACCCCTGCGCGGAAGTGGTCTCATCATTCATCGAAAGGAAACTCCCAACTGCATCCCTGCGCGGAAGTGGTCGCATAATTCATCAAAGGAAAACTCTCAACTGCATCCCTGCGCGGAAGTGGTCGCATAATTCATCAAAGGAAAACTCTCAACTGCATCCCTGCGCGGAAGTGGTCGCATAATTCATCAAAGGAAACTCTCAACTGCACCCATACGCGGAAGTGGTCGCATAATTAATCGAAAACAAACTCCGAATTGCACCCCTGCGCAGTAGTGGTCGCATAATGCATCGAAAGGAAACTCACTAGTGCACCCCTGCGCGAAAGAAGATATGAAACATACCGCAGTGTGGGAGATCAGCGTGGCAGAACGGATAGAAGCGCTTGCTCTTAAACTTCCGGTTTGCTTATGTCTAGGAAGCGGGTTCAAGCCCTACACCGATCAATCGGACTAAAATGTTGACTTCTCGTCCTTAACTTTGGGACGTAAATTACAAGTACCACAGAAGTCGGAGAGAGTTCGTCTGATGGTGGGGGTGACTGGTAATGGGGAAAGCTGGTCCACACGCAAAAATAAGTCCATTGTTGACTACACTCGAGTTCAAAGCGAGTGAAGGAAAAGACAAAAGAAAAAAAAATACCACGGTATGGACAACACAGCTCTGGAGACGGGGGATTGACCGGGTTAAGTGGACACCTCTTTGCTGATGTGTCCTTTTCTAGTAGCGAGATTACCGCTGAGTAGGGTACTCATTTGCCGGCTTCCTGGCCTAGAGGTTAGCGACTTTTCTCCGTAATCTCGTATACTCTCGTAAGTAACGTGACGACGGTGAGAATCAGCAGTGGTTCGAATCGCGTCGGTAACTTACGGGGTATGTGAGCCGGCCTCTCAGAAAGCAATGGCAAACTACTGAGCGTAATCTTGCCAAGAAATCAACAATCAGCTGAAAGATGCTGATGTTGACAGCGATGTCCTGTAAAGGATATGCAAACATTTATTATTAGGGTATTCATTTATCAAGGATTGCAAAAGATCGAGGATGTAGCACAACACTATGTGGATGTGAAGGTCAAGTAGAGAGTAACACATTATTTATCCCAAGCCACTCATCATGACAGTCAACATACTTTAACAGACAGGAAAAAAAAAATACTAGGAGGTTTCAAATAAAAATCTCAAAAGTGTGATAGAAATTACAATAACTATGCAATTATCTTGTAACCTGTCACCTCTAACCTGTTGTTAAGGATGACAAGAGTGTTAAGTACGTGTCAGCATGGCGCAGACGAACACGCTCACGTCATAAGGACAGTTTAAAGATGACTGCCTCACTTTTGACATGCAGCAACCGTTTAAAAAAAAAAACATAAGTGAAGGGGTGAAACCTATAGAAATCCATCGGCCAATGAAGGTCCAGTATGGTGATGCATGCTTGTCAGTCCAACAAGTGTATGACTGACTTTGGAAGTTTCAAAATGTGTCGATCCTATGAAGAGATACAACGCTCGCAAACCTCAGTCCGGTATGACATCACACTGATGTTGAACAATAGGATGTCTTCATCCGACATACAGGACTTCACGCTGGAGTTCACAGCCAGCGAACGTAAGCAAGCAGCAAGCAAGAAGGTGGTGCATGAATGGTTACACACGTAACCAAGAGCATTTATATCTACAGAAATTCAAACACTTTATCGACACTGGAGGACTTGCACTGAACGCAGCAATGACTACATTGAAAAAAAAAAAATATGATACATCTGTTCTTTATTTTTTCAGAATATATTCACACATATATGGAGGAATCTCAAGAGCAGAGTTGACCCAGAACACCAAAGACCGAGATCTGTGGAGAGCTATGAACGCCTACGCCATCTAGCATGGCACTTGGTGATGATGATTCACACACACACACACACACACACACACACACACACACACACACACACACACTTTTAAGGTTTTCATTTGAAGGTTCTCGTTTTAGACAGGTGGAAGGAATACTGCGGAGAAATGTATGAAACAATGGCAAAGAATATAGATGAGACAGCTGGAAGCTAAGACAAATAAACAAAACCTTTCTTTATTAGAGGCAGTACAGACAAAACTTTTTTTGTGTGTGCATATCCCTTACAGTCAACATCAGCATTTTTCAACTACCTTTGATGTACTAGGCAAGATTACACTCAGTAGTTTGCCATTGCTTTCTGAGAGACCGGCTCACATACCCCGTAAGTTACCAACGGGGGCTACCGATTCTCGCGCAGGTTACGTTACTCACGAGAATATACGGGATTACGGAGAAAGACATTAAATCCTAGGCCAGGGAGCCCGGCACAGTCAAAACTACATCTCAGCCAATTTGTCGCAGGTCGCATGTAAGTCGCATTGGTCATGTGATGCTAGACATACTGTAATGGACCAATCGGCGGCACTCGATGGATCATCTGTGGTCAAGATCACACCGGACGCCTTCCCTTCCCCAGACCTTACTTTGTTTACATTTTAGGGTGGGTCGACCTGGGAGCCCACATCAACTTTTGTTTTAATCAACAGGATGGAATCAGTATTAACATCTAGAGAGATTAACAACGCATTAAAAATGAGAATTGTCAAATGTTATGCATATTCAACACTACTGTATGGCGCGGAAGTTTGCACATTGAATAAGTAACTAGAAAGTCAAATAGAGGCTCTAGAGATTTGGATATACAGAAGAATATGGCGTATTTCATGGAAGCAAAAACAATCAAATACAAAGGTTCTAGAAAAACTGGGATGGGAAAGAGAGTTGATGGGCAAGTGAAATATTTCGGCCACGTTAAAAAACAACACTCTTTTTTAAAAAAAAACATACTGGAGGGTAAGGTTGATGGCAAGCGAGGAAGAGGTGGACAATGTTACAAGGGGGAAGATAACATCAAGAGATGAGCGAACATCAATCTGACAGAATGTACAATCAAGGCGAGAGATAGACAAGGTTGGAGGTCTATTGCAGCCAAACTTCACTGTGGAGACGGCACCTGCTTGATTGATTGATCAATGCGGATTCAAACACATGATCAGCGTGTCGGCAGGCATGCTTACCATCCACTTCGATACTAGGATCCCCTTCTTCACTTCGGCGCTGTCGTAATTTGAAGTCGGGAGTTCGAATAATATAATATCAAGCGTTTTCGGTTGTTTATTGCCTAGTGTGTTCATTATTTTCTTCTTCGTTCCTTCGCTTCTGTTCATACAGTCGCTACCTGTGAATGCATTTCTTCATACTGTAGTAATGGGGAGCCGCTATCATACTTTGAAGGCGGAGGGTTCGAATTTTAAAACACCTAAAGCTTTCAATTTCTTTATTATCTAGTGTGTTCTCTGATTTCTTTTCTTTACTCCCCTTCTGTGAGTGTCAGACAATGCTAATACAATTCCAACATTCTTCACGCCACTTTAACCAGTGAATTTTACATCACAAACTTCAGACACACATCCTATTGTTCATGAGGTGCTCAAAGAACGTAAATTGTATTTATTCATTCTATAGTCACGTGGAACCGCAGTGGTGTAGTGGCTAGACGGTAGTGTAGTAGCCAGACGGTAGTGTAGTAGCTAGACGGTAGTGTAGTAGCTAGACGGTAGTGTAGTGGCTAGACGGTAGTGTAGTAGCTAGACGGTAGTGTAGTGGCTAGACGTTAGTGTAGTGGCTAGACGTTAGTGTAGAAGCTAGACGGTAGTGTAGTAGCTAGACGGTAGTGTAGTAGCTAGACGGTAGTGTAGTGGCTAGACGGTAGTGTAGTAGCTAGACGGTAGTGTAGTAGCTAGACGTTAGTGTAGTAGCTAGACGGTAGTGTAGTAGCTAGACGGTAGTGTAGTAGCTAGACAGTAGTGTAGTGGCTAGACGTTAGTGTAGTGGCTAGACGGTAGTGTAGTAGCTAGACGGTAGTGTAGTAGCTAGACGGTAGTGTAGTGGCTAGACGGTAGTGTAGTAGCTAGACGGTAGTGTAGTAGCTAGACGGTAGTGTAGTAGCTAGACGGTAGTGTAGTGGCTAGACGTTAGTGTAGTGGCTAGACGTTAGTGTAGAAGCTAGACGGTAGTGTAGAAGCTAGACGTTAGTGTAGTGGCTAGACGGTAGAGTAGTAGCTAGACGTTAGTGTAGTAGCTAGACGTTAGTGTAGTAGCTAGACGGTAGTGTAGTAGCTAGACGGTAGTGTAGTGGCTAGACGGTAGTGTAGTAGCTAGACGGTAGTGTAGTAGCTAGACGGTAGTGTAGTAGCTAGACGTTAGTGTAGTAGCTAGACGGTAGTGTAGTAGCTAGACGGTAGTGTAGTAGCTAGACGTTAGTGTAGTAGCTAGACGGTAGTGTAGTAGCTAGACGTTAGTGTAGTGGCTAGACGGTAGAGTAGTAGCTAGACGTTAGTGTAGTAGCTAGACGTTAGTGTAGTAGCTAGACGGTAGTGTAGTAGCTAGACGGTAGTGTAGTGGCTAGACGGTAGTGTAGTAGCTAGACGGTAGTGTAGTAGCTAGACGGTAGTGTAGAAGCTAGACGTTAGTGTAGTAGCTAGACGTTAGTGTAGTAGCTAGACGGTAGTGTAGTAGCTAGACGGTAGTGTAGTAGCTAGACGTTAGTGTAGTAGCTAGACCTTAGTGTAGTAGCTAGACGGTAGTGTAGTAGCTAGACGTTAGTGTAGTAGCTAGACGGTAGTGTAGTAGCTAGACGGTAGTGTAGTAGCTAGACGTTAGTGTAGTAGCTAGACGGTAGTGTAGTAGCTAGACGGTAGTGTAGTAGCTAGACGTTAGTGTAGTGGCTAGACGGTAGAGTAGTAGCTAGACGTTAGTGTAGTAGCTAGACGTTAGTGTAGTAGCTAGACGTTAGTGTAGTAGCTAGACGTTAGTGTAGTAGCTAGACGTTAGTGTAGTAGCTAGACGTTAGTGTAGTAGCTAGACGTTAGTGTAGTAGCTAGACGGTAGTGTAGTAGCTAGACGGTAGTGTAGTAGCTAGACGGTAGTGTAGTAGCTAGACGGTAGTGTAGTGGCTAGACGGTTGTGTAGTGGCTAGACGGTAGTGTAGTAGCTAGACGGTAGTGTAGTAGCTAGACGTTAGTGTAGTAGCTAGACGGTAGTGTAGTGGCTAGACGGTAGTGTAGTGGCTAGACGTTAGTGTAGTAGCTAGACGGTAGTGTAGTGGCTAGACGGTAGTGTAGTGGCTAGACGGTAGTGTAGTGGCTAGACGGTAGTGTAGTGGCTAGACGGTAGTGTAGTGGCTAGACGGTAGTGTAGTAGCTAGACGTTAGTGTAGTAGCTAGACGGTAATATAGTAGCTAGACGTTAGTGTAGTAGCTAGACGGTAGTGTAGTGGCTAGACGTTAGTGTAGTACTTAGACGGTAGTGTAGTGGCTAGACGGTAGTGTAGTAGCTAGACGTTAGTGTAGTGACTAGACGGTAGTGTAGTGGCTATACGGTAGTGTAGTAGCTAGACGTTAGTGTAGTAGCTAGACGTTAGTGTAGTAGCTAGACGGTATTGTAGTAGCTAGACGGTAGTGTAGTAGCTAGACGTTAGTGTAGTGGCTAGACGGTAGTGTAGTGGCTAGACGTTAGTGTAGTAGTTAGACGGTAGTGTAGTAGCTAGACGGTAGTGTAGTAGCTAGACGGTAGTGTAGTAGCTAGACGGTAGTGTAGTAGCTAGATGGTAGTGAAGTAGCTAGACGTTAGTGTAGTATCTAGACGGTATTGTAGTAGCTAGACGGTAGTGTAGTAGCTAGACGGTAGTGTAGTAGCTAGACGTTAGTGTAGTAGCTAGACGGTAGTGTAGTAGCTAGACGTTAGTGTAGTGGCTAGACGGTAGAGTAGTAGCTAGACGTTAGTGTAGTAGCTAGACGTTAGTGTAGTAGCTAGACGGTAGTGTAGTAGCTAGACGGTAGTGTAGTGGCTAGACGGTAGTGTAGTAGCTAGACGGTAGTGTAGTAGCTAGACGGTAGTGTAGAAGCTAGACGTTAGTGTAGTAGCTAGACGTTAGTGTAGTAGCTAGACGGTAGTGTAGTAGCTAGACGGTAGTGTAGTAGCTAGACGTTAGTGTAGTAGCTAGACCTTAGTGTAGTAGCTAGACGGTAGTGTAGTAGCTAGACGTTAGTGTAGTAGCTAGACGGTAGTGTAGTAGCTAGACGGTAGTGTAGTAGCTAGACGTTAGTGTAGTAGCTAGACGGTAGTGTAGTAGCTAGACGGTAGTGTAGTAGCTAGACGTTAGTGTAGTGGCTAGACGGTAGAGTAGTAGCTAGACGTTAGTGTAGTAGCTAGACGTTAGTGTAGTAGCTAGACGTTAGTGTAGTAGCTAGACGTTAGTGTAGTAGCTAGACGTTAGTGTAGTAGCTAGACGTTAGTGTAGTAGCTAGACGTTAGTGTAGTAGCTAGACGGTAGTGTAGTAGCTAGACGGTAGTGTAGTAGCTAGACGGTAGTGTAGTGGCTAGACGTTAGTGTAGTAGCTAGACGGTAGTGTAGTGGCTAGACGGTAGTGTAGTGGCTAGACGGTAGTGTAGTAGCTAGACGGTAGTGTAGTGGCTAGACGTTAGTGTAGTGGCTAGACGGTAGTGTAGTGGCTAGAAGGTAGTGTAGTAGATAGACGGTAGTGTAGTGGCTAGACGGTAGTGTAGTAGCTAGACGGTAGTGTAGTAGCTAGACGGTAGTGTAGTAGCTAGACGGTAGTGTAGTGGCTAGACGTTAGTGTAGTAGCTAGACGGTAGTGTAGTGGCTAGACGGTAGTGTAGTGGCTAGACGGTAGTGTAGTAGCTAGACAGTAGTGTAGTGGCTAGACGTTAGTGTAGTAGCTAGACGGTAGTGTAGTGGCTAGACGGTAGTGTAGTAGCTAGACGGTAGTGTAGTGGCTAGACGTTAGTGTAGTAGCTAGACGTTAGTGTAGTATCTAGACGGTAGTGTAGTGGCTAGACGGTAGTGTAGTGGCTAGACGTTAGTGTAGTAGCTAGACGGTAGTGTAGTGGCTAGACGGTAGTGTAGTGGCTAGACGGTAGTGTAGTGGCTAGACGGTAGTGTAGTGGCTAGACGGTAGTGTAGTGGCTAGACGGTAGTGTAGTAGCTAGACGTTAGTGTAGTAGCTAGACGGTAATATAGTAGCTAGACGTTAGTGTAGTAGCTAGACGGTAGTGTAGTGGCTAGACGTTAGTGTAGTACTTAGACGGTAGTGTAGTGGCTAGACGGTAGTGTAGTAGCTAGACGTTAGTGTAGTGACTAGACGGTAGTGTAGTGGCTATACGGTAGTGTAGTAGCTAGACGTTAGTGTAGTAGCTAGACGTTAGTGTAGTAGCTAGACGGTATTGTAGTAGCTAGACGGTAGTGTAGTAGCTAGACGTTAGTGTAGTGGCTAGACGGTAGTGTAGTGGCTAGACGTTAGTGTAGTAGTTAGACGGTAGTGTAGTAGCTAGACGGTAGTGTAGTAGCTAGACGGTAGTGTAGTAGCTAGACGGTAGTGTAGTAGCTAGATGGTAGTGAAGTAGCTAGACGTTAGTGTAGTATCTAGACGGTATTGTAGTAGCTAGACGGTAGTGTAGTAGCTAGACGTTAGTGTAGTAGCTAGACGGTAGTGTAGTAGCTAGACGGTAGTGTAGTAGCTAGACGGTAGTGTAGTGGCTAGACGGTAGTGTAGTGGCTAGACGGTAGTGTAGTAGCTAGACGGTAGTGTAGTGGCTAGACGTTAGTGTAGTAGCTAGACGGTAGTGTAGTAGCTAGACGGTAGTGTAGTAGCTAGACGGTAGTGTAGTAGCTAGACGGTAGTGTAGTAGCTAGATGGTAGTGAAGTAGCTAGACGTTAGTGTAGTATCTAGACGGTATTGTAGTAGCTAGACGTTAGTGTAGTAGCTAGACGTTAGTGTAGTATCTAGACGGTATTGTAGTAGCTAGACGGTAGTGTAGTAGCTAGACGGTAGTGTAGTAGCTAGACGTTAGTGTAGTATCTAGACGGTATTGTAGTATCTAGACGGTAGTGTAGTGGCTAGACATTAGTGTAGTGGTTAGACGGTAGTGTAGTAGCTAGACGGTAGTGTAGTAGCTAGACGGTAGTGTAGTAGCTAGACGTTAGTGTAGTAGCTAGACGGTAGTGTAGTAGCTAGACGGTAGTGTAGTAGCTAGACGTTAGTGTAGTGGCTAGACGGTAGTGTAGTGGCTAGACGTTAGTGTAGTAGTTAGACGGTAGTGTAGTAGCTAGACGGTAGTGTAGTAGCTAGACGGTAGTGTAGTAGCTAGACGGTAGTGTAGTAGCTAGATGGTAGTGAAGTAGCTAGACGTTAGTGTAGTATCTAGACGGTATTGTAGTAGCTAGACGGTAGTGTAGTAGCTAGACGTTAGTGTAGTAGCTAGACGGTAGTGTAGTAGCTAGACGGTAGTGTAGTAGCTAGACGGTAGTGTAGTGGCTAGACGGTAGTGTAGTGGCTAGACGGTAGTGTAGTAGCTAGACGGTAGTGTAGTGGCTAGACGTTAGTGTAGTAGCTAGACGGTAGTGTAGTAGCTAGACGGTAGTGTAGTAGCTAGACGGTAGTGTAGTAGCTAGACGGTAGTGTAGTAGCTAGATGGTAGTGAAGTAGCTAGACGTTAGTGTAGTATCTAGACGGTATTGTAGTAGCTAGACGTTAGTGTAGTAGCTAGACGTTAGTGTAGTATCTAGACGGTATTGTAGTAGCTAGACGGTAGTGTAGTAGCTAGACGGTAGTGTAGTAGCTAGACGGTAGTGTAGTAGCTAGACGGTAGTGTAGTAGCTAGACGTTAGTGTAGTAGCTAGACGGTAGTGTAGTAGCTAGACGGTAGTGTAGTAGCTAGACGTTAGTGTAGTAGCTAGACGGTAGTGTAGTAGCTAGACGTTAGTGTAGTGGCTAGACGGTAGAGTAGTAGCTAGACGTTAGTGTAGTAGCTAGACGTTAGTGTAGTAGCTAGACGGTAGTGTAGTAGCTAGACGGTAGTGTAGTGGCTAGACGGTAGTGTAGTAGCTAGACGGTAGTGTAGTAGCTAGACGGTAGTGTAGAAGCTAGACGTTAGTGTAGTAGCTAGACGTTAGTGTAGTAGCTAGACGGTAGTGTAGTAGCTAGACGGTAGTGTAGTAGCTAGACGTTAGTGTAGTAGCTAGACCTTAGTGTAGTAGCTAGACGGTAGTGTAGTAGCTAGACGTTAGTGTAGTAGCTAGACGGTAGTGTAGTAGCTAGACGGTAGTGTAGTAGCTAGACGTTAGTGTAGTAGCTAGACGGTAGTGTAGTAGCTAGACGGTAGTGTAGTAGCTAGACGTTAGTGTAGTGGCTAGACGGTAGAGTAGTAGCTAGACGTTAGTGTAGTAGCTAGACGTTAGTGTAGTAGCTAGACGTTAGTGTAGTAGCTAGACGTTAGTGTAGTAGCTAGACGTTAGTGTAGTAGCTAGACGTTAGTGTAGTAGCTAGACGGTAGTGTAGTAGCTAGACGGTAGTGTAGTAGCTAGACGGTAGTGTAGTAGCTAGACGGTAGTGTAGTGGCTAGACGGTAGTGTAGTGGCTAGACGGTAGTGTAGTAGCTAGACGGTAGTGTAGTAGCTAGACGTTAGTGTAGTAGCTAGACGGTAGTGTAGTGGCTAGACGGTAGTGTAGTGGCTAGACGTTAGTGTAGTAGCTAGACGGTAGTGTAGTGGCTAGACGGTAGTGTAGTGGCTAGACGGTAGTGTAGTGGCTAGACGGTAGTGTAGTGGCTAGACGGTAGTGCAGTGGCTAGACGGTAGTGTAGTAGCTAGACGTTAGTGTAGTAGCTAGACGGTAATATAGTAGCTAGACGTTAGTGTAGTAGCTAGACGGTAGTGTAGTGGCTAGACGTTAGTGTAGTACTTAGACGGTAGTGTAGTGGCTAGACGGTAGTGTAGTAGCTAGACGTTAGTGTAGTGACTAGACGGTAGTGTAGTGGCTATACGGTAGTGTAGTAGCTAGACGTTAGTGTAGTAGCTAGACGTTAGTGTAGTAGCTAGACGGTATTGTAGTAGCTAGACGGTAGTGTAGTAGCTAGACGTTAGTGTAGTGGCTAGACGGTAGTGTAGTGGCTAGACGTTAGTGTAGTAGTTAGACGGTAGTGTAGTAGCTAGACGGTAGTGTAGTAGCTAGACGGTAGTGTAGTAGCTAGACGGTAGTGTAGTAGCTAGATGGTAGTGAAGTAGCTAGACGTTAGTGTAGTATCTAGACGGTATTGTAGTAGCTAGACGGTAGTGTAGTAGCTAGACGGTAGTGTAGTAGCTAGACGTTAGTGTAGTAGCTAGACGGTAGTGTAGTAGCTAGACGTTAGTGTAGTGGCTAGACGGTAGAGTAGTAGCTAGACGTTAGTGTAGTAGCTAGACGTTAGTGTAGTAGCTAGACGGTAGTGTAGTAGCTAGACGGTAGTGTAGTGGCTAGACGGTAGTGTAGTAGCTAGACGGTAGTGTAGTAGCTAGACGGTAGTGTAGAAGCTAGACGTTAGTGTAGTAGCTAGACGTTAGTGTAGTAGCTAGACGGTAGTGTAGTAGCTAGACGGTAGTGTAGTAGCTAGACGTTAGTGTAGTAGCTAGACCTTAGTGTAGTAGCTAGACGGTAGTGTAGTAGCTAGACGTTAGTGTAGTAGCTAGACGGTAGTGTAGTAGCTAGACGGTAGTGTAGTAGCTAGACGTTAGTGTAGTAGCTAGACGGTAGTGTAGTAGCTAGACGGTAGTGTAGTAGCTAGACGTTAGTGTAGTGGCTAGACGGTAGAGTAGTAGCTAGACGTTAGTGTAGTAGCTAGACGTTAGTGTAGTAGCTAGACGTTAGTGTAGTAGCTAGACGTTAGTGTAGTAGCTAGACGTTAGTGTAGTAGCTAGACGTTAGTGTAGTAGCTAGACGGTAGTGTAGTAGCTAGACGGTAGTGTAGTAGCTAGACGGTAGTGTAGTGGCTAGACGTTAGTGTAGTAGCTAGACGGTAGTGTAGTGGCTAGACGGTAGTGTAGTGGCTAGACGGTAGTGTAGTAGCTAGACGGTAGTGTAGTGGCTAGACGTTAGTGTAGTGGCTAGACGGTAGTGTAGTGGCTAGACGGTAGTGTAGTAGATAGACGGTAGTGTAGTGGCTAGACGGTAGTGTAGTAGCTAGACGGTAGTGTAGTAGCTAGACGGTAGTGTAGTAGCTAGACGGTAGTGTAGTGGCTAGACGTTAGTGTAGTAGCTAGACGGTAGTGTAGTGGCTAGACGGTAGTGTAGTGGCTAGACGGTAGTGTAGTAGCTAGACAGTAGTGTAGTGGCTAGACGTTAGTGTAGTAGCTAGACGGTAGTGTAGTGGCTAGACGGTAGTGTAGTAGCTAGACGGTAGTGTAGTGGCTAGACGTTAGTGTAGTAGCTAGACGTTAGTGTAGTAGCTAGACGGTAGTGTAGTGGCTAGACGGTAGTGTAGTGGCTAGACGTTAGTGTAGTAGCTAGACGGTAGTGTAGTGGCTAGACGGTAGTGTAGTGGCTAGACGGTAGTGTAGTGGCTAGACGGTAGTGTAGTGGCTAGACGGTAGTGTAGTGGCTAGACGGTAGTGTAGTAGCTAGACGTTAGTGTAGTAGCTAGACGGTAATATAGTAGCTAGACGTTAGTGTAGTAGCTAGACGGTAGTGTAGTGGCTAGACGTTAGTGTAGTACTTAGACGGTAGTGTAGTGGCTAGACGGTAGTGTAGTAGCTAGACGTTAGTGTAGTGACTAGACGGTAGTGTAGTGGCTATACGGTAGTGTAGTAGCTAGACGTTAGTGTAGTAGCTAGACGTTAGTGTAGTAGCTAGACGGTATTGTAGTAGCTAGACGGTAGTGTAGTAGCTAGACGTTAGTGTAGTGGCTAGACGGTAGTGTAGTGGCTAGACGTTAGTGTAGTAGTTAGACGGTAGTGTAGTAGCTAGACGGTAGTGTAGTAGCTAGACGGTAGTGTAGTAGCTAGACGGTAGTGTAGTAGCTAGATGGTAGTGAAGTAGCTAGACGTTAGTGTAGTATCTAGACGGTATTGTAGTAGCTAGACGGTAGTGTAGTAGCTAGACGTTAGTGTAGTAGCTAGACGGTAGTGTAGTAGCTAGACGGTAGTGTAGTAGCTAGACGGTAGTGTAGTGGCTAGACGGTAGTGTAGTGGCTAGACGGTAGTGTAGTAGCTAGACGGTAGTGTAGTGGCTAGACGTTAGTGTAGTAGCTAGACGGTAGTGTAGTAGCTAGACGGTAGTGTAGTAGCTAGACGGTAGTGTAGTAGCTAGACGGTAGTGTAGTAGCTAGATGGTAGTGAAGTAGCTAGACGTTAGTGTAGTATCTAGACGGTATTGTAGTAGCTAGACGTTAGTGTAGTAGCTAGACGTTAGTGTAGTATCTAGACGGTATTGTAGTAGCTAGACGGTAGTGTAGTAGCTAGACGGTAGTGTAGTAGCTAGACGTTAGTGTAGTATCTAGACGGTATTGTAGTATCTAGACGGTAGTGTAGTGGCTAGACATTAGTGTAGTGGTTAGACGGTAGTGTAGTAGCTAGACGGTAGTGTAGTAGCTAGACGGTAGTGTAGTAGCTAGACGTTAGTGTAGTAGCTAGACGGTAGTGTAGTAGCTAGACGGTAGTGTAGTAGTTAGACGGTAGTGTAGTAGCTAGACGGTAGTGTAGTGGCTAGACGGTATTGTAGTAGCTAGACGTTAGTGTAGTAGCTAGACGTTAGTGTAGTAGCTAGACGTTAGTGTAGTAGCTAGACGGTAGTGTAGTAGCTAGACGGTAGTGTAGTGGCTAGACGGTAGTGTAGTAGCTAGACGGTAGTGTAGTAGCTAGACGGTAGTGTTGTAGCTAGACGTTAGTGTAGTGGCTAGACGGTAGAGTAGTAACTAGACGGTAGTGTAGTAGCTAGACGGTAGTGTAGTAGCTAGACGGTAGTGTAGTGGCTAGACGTTAATGTAGTAGCTAGACGGTAGTGTAGTGGCTAGACGGTAGTGTAGTGGCTAGACGGTAGTGTAGTAGCTAGACGGTAGTGTAGTGGCTAGACATTAGTGTAGTGGCTAGACGGTAGTGTAGTGGCTAGACGGTAGTGTAGTAGATAGACGGTAGTGTAGTGGCTAGACGGTAGTGTAGTAGCTAGACGGTAGTGTAGTAGCTAGACGGTAGTGTAGTAGCTAGACGGTAGTGTAGTGGCTAGACGTTAGTGTAGTAGCTAGACGGTAGTGTAGTGGCTAGACGGTAGTGTAGTGGCTAGACGGTAGTGTAGTAGCTAGACAGTAGTGTAGTGGCTAGACGTTAGTGTAGTACCTAGACGGTAGTGTAGTGGCTAGACGGTAGTGTAGTAGCTAGACGGTAGTGTAGTGGCTAGACTTTAGTGTAGTAGCTAGACGTTAGTGTAGTAGCTAGACGGTAGTGTAGTGGCTAGACGGTAGTGTAGTGGCTAGACGGTAGTGTAGTAGCTAGACGTTAGTGTAGTAGCTAGACGTTAGTGTAGTAGCTAGACGGTATTGTAGTAGCTAGACGGTAGTGTAGTAGCTAGACGTTAGTGTAGTGGCTAGACGGTAGTGTAGTGGCTAGACGTTAGTGTAGTAGTTAGACGGTAGTGTAGTAGCTAGACGGTAGTGTAGTAGCTAGACGGTAGTGTAGTAGCTAGACGGTAGTGTAGTAGCTAGATGGTAGTGAAGTAGCTAGACGTTAGTGTAGTATCTAGACGGTATTGTAGTAGCTAGACGGTAGTGTAGTGGCTAGACGTTAGTGTAGTGGCTAGACGGTAGTGTAGTGGCTAGACGGTAGTGTAGTAGATAGACGGTAGTGTAGTGGCTAGACGGTAGTGTAGTAGCTAGACGGTAGTGTAGTAGCTAGACGGTAGTGTAGTAGCTAGACGGTAGTGTAGTGGCTAGACGTTAGTGTAGTAGCTAGA
This sequence comes from Cepaea hortensis, assembly GCA_963921405.1. Taxonomy (NCBI): domain Eukaryota; kingdom Metazoa; phylum Mollusca; class Gastropoda; order Stylommatophora; family Helicidae; genus Cepaea; species Cepaea hortensis. Next base: position 101,163,487 of record OY992883.1, read on the forward strand.
CGGTAGTGTAGTGGCTAGACGGTAGTGTAGTGGCTAGACGGTAGTGTAGTAGCTAGACAGTAGTGTAGTGGCTAGACGTTAGTGTAGTAGCTAGACGGTAGTGTAGTGGCTAGACGGTAGTGTAGTAGCTAGACGGTAGTGTAGTGGCTAGACGTTAGTGTAGTAGCTAGACGTTAGTGTAGTAGCTAGACGGTAGTGTAGTGGCTAGACGGTAGTGTAGTGGCTAGACGTTAGTGTAGTAGCTAGACGGTAGTGTAGTAGCTAGACGGTAATATAGTAGCTAGACGTTAGTGTAGTAGCTAGACGGTAGTGTAGTGGCTAGACGTTAGTGTAGTACTTAGACGGTAGTGTAGTGGCTAGACGGTAGTGTAGTAGCTAGACGTTAGTGTAGTGACTAGACGGTAGTGTAGTGGCTATACGGTAGTGTAGTAGCTAGACGTTAGTGTAGTAGCTAGACGTTAGTGTAGTAGCTAGACGGTATTGTAGTAGCTAGACGGTAGTGTAGTAGCTAGACGTTAGTGTAGTGGCTAGACGGTAGTGTAGTGGCTAGACGTTAGTGTAGTAGTTAGACGGTAGTGTAGTAGCTAGACGGTATTGTAGTAGCTAGACGGTAGTGTAGTAGCTAGACGGTAGTGTAGTATCTAGACGGTATTGTAGTAGCTAGACGTTAGTGTAGTATCTAGACGGTATTGTAGTAGCTAGACGGTAGTGTAGTAGCTAGACGTTAGTGTAGTAGCTAGACGGTAGTGTAGTAGCTAGACGGTAGTGTAGTAGCTAGACGGTAGTGTAGTGGCTAGACGGTAGTGTAGTGGCTAGACGGTAGTGTAGTAGCTAGACGGTAGTGTAGTGGCTAGACGTTAGTGTAGTAGCTAGACGGTAGTGTAGTAGCTAGACGGTATTGTAGTAGCTAGACGTTAGTGTAGTAGCTAGACGTTAGTGTAGTAGCTAGACGTTAGTGTAGTAGCTAGACGTTAGTGTAGTGGCTAGACGGTAGAGTAGTAGCTAGACGTTAGTGTAGTAGCTAGACGTTAGTGTAGTATCTGGACGTTAGTGTAGTATCTAGACGGTATTGTAGTAGCTAGACGTTAGTGTAGTAGCTAGACGTTAGTGTAGTAGCTAGACGGTAGTGTAGTGGCTAGACGGTAGTGTAGTGGCTAGACGTTAGTGTAGTAGCTAGACGGTAGTGTAGTAGCTAGACGGTAATATAGTAGCTAGACGTTAGTGTAGTAGCTAGACGGTAGTGTAGTGGCTAGACGTTAGTGTAGTACTTAGACGGTAGTGTAGTGGCTAGACGGTAGTGTAGTAGCTAGACGTTAGTGTAGTGACTAGACGGTAGTGTAGTGGCTATACGGTAGTGTAGTAGCTAGACGTTAGTGTAGTAGCTAGACGTTAGTGTAGTAGCTAGACGGTATTGTAGTAGCTAGACGGTAGTGTAGTAGCTAGACTTTAGTGTAGTGGCTAGACGGTAGTGTAGTGGCTAGACGTTAGTGTAGTAGTTAGACGGTAGTGTAGTAGCTAGACGGTATTGTAGTAGCTAGACGGTAGTGTAGTAGCTAGACGGTAGTGTAGTATCTAGACGGTATTGTAGTAGCTAGACGTTAGTGTAGTATCTAGACGGTATTGTAGTAGCTAGACGGTAGTGTAGTAGCTAGACGTTAGTGTAGTAGCTAGACGGTAGTGTAGTAGCTAGACGGTAGTGTAGTAGCTAGACGGTAGTGTAGTGGCTAGACGGTAGTGTAGTGGCTAGACGGTAGTGTAGTAGCTAGACGGTAGTGTAGTGGCTAGACGTTAGTGTAGTAGCTAGACGGTAGTGTAGTAGCTAGACGGTATTGTAGTAGCTAGACGTTAGTGTAGTAGCTAGACGTTAGTGTAGTAGCTAGACGTTAGTGTAGTAGCTAGACGTTAGTGTAGTGGCTAGACGGTAGAGTAGTAGCTAGACGTTAGTGTAGTAGCTAGACGTTAGTGTAGTATCTGGACGTTAGTGTAGTATCTAGACGGTATTGTAGTAGCTAGACGTTAGTGTAGTAGCTAGACGTTAGTGTAGTATCTAGACGGTATTGTAGTATCTAGACGGTAGAGTAGTAGCTAGACATTAGTGTATGGTTAGACGTTAGTGTAGTAGCTAGACGGTATTGTAGTAGCTAGACGTTAGTGTAGTAGCTAGACGGTATTGTAGTAGCTAGACGGTAGTGTAGTGTCTAGACGGTAGTGTAGTAGCTAGACGTTAGTGTAGTAGCTAGACGTTAGTGTAGTAGCTAGACGTTAGTGTAGTAGCTAGACGTTAGTGTAGTAGCTAGACGGTAGTGTAGTAGCTAGACGGTAGTGTAGTGGCTAGACGGTAGTGTAGTAGCTAGACGGTAGTGTAGTATCTAGACGGTAGTGTAGTAGCTAGACGGTAGTGTAGTAGCTAGACGTTAGTGTAGTAGCTAGACGGTAGTGTAGTGGCTAGACGTTAGTGTAGTGGCTAGACGGTAGAGTAGTATCTAGACGGTAGTGTAGTAGCTAGACGTTAGTGTAGTGGCTAGACGGTAGAGTAGTAGCTAGACGGTAGTGTAGTAGCTAGACGTTAGTGTAGTATCTGGACGTTAGTGTAGTATCTAGACGGTATTGTAGTAGCTAGACGTTAGTGTAGTAGCTAGACGTTAGTGTAGTGGCTAGATGGTAGAGTAGTAGCTAGACGGTAGAGTAGTAGCTAGACGTTAGTGTAGTAGCTAGACGTTAGTGTAGTATC
>OY992883.1:101166417-101168917 GCA_963921405.1 Cepaea hortensis
TAGACGGTATTGTAGTAGCTAGACGTTAGTGTAGTAGCTAGACGGTATTGTAGTAGCTAGACGGTAGTGTAGTGTCTAGACGGTAGTGTAGTAGCTAGACGTTAGTGTAGTAGCTAGACGTTAGTGTAGTAGCTAGACGTTAGTGTAGTAGCTAGACGTTAGTGTAGTAGCTAGACGGTAGTGTAGTAGCTAGACGGTAGTGTAGTGGCTAGACGGTAATGTAGTAGCTAGACGGTAGTGTAGTAGCTAGACGGTAGTGTAGTAGCTAGACGTTAGTGTAGTAGCTAGACGTTAGTGTAGTAGCTAGACGTTAGTGTAGTAGCTAGACGGTAGTGTAGCAGCTAGACGGTAGTGTAGTGGCTAGACGGTAGTGTAGTAGCTAGACGGTAGTGTAGTAGCTAGACGGCAGTGTAGTAGCTAGACGTTAGTGTAGAAGCTAGACGGTAGTGTAGTAGCTAGACGGTAGTGTAGTGGCTAGACGTTAGTGTAGAAGCTAGACGGTAGTGTAGTAGTTAGACGTTAGTGTAGTAGCTAGACGGTAGTGTAGTAGCTAGACGGTAGTGTAGTAGCTAGACGGTAGTGTAGTGGCTAGACGTTAGTGTAGAAGCTAGACGGTAGTGTAGAAGCTAGACGGTAGTGTAGTGGTTAGACGGTAGTGTAGTAGCTAGACGGTAGTTGCCATGAGTTAACTACTCCCGTAACAATTAACTGGAAAGTCAACGTCAAAGCTTTGGCTCAACAACAGTTAAAGCTTCACATCAAACTTTGCAAATGAAATGCGAAGAATCAACCGACGCCATTCCGATAGTGAAAGTACTTACACACACGTTTATTTGTGGTGCTAGATCAATACAGTGGTCGTCCAGACCGTAAAGTTCCCCTTTAACACAGGGATAGCATTTACACAATATCTGCAAACTATATCCACGTATTATCTGACTTTACCTCGGATCGCCTTTTATCCCGCCATTCTCATCTGAAAGATTGTCTAGGTATTCCGTGCCCACGGGTCTTCTCTTCGATATTGATAGTCTTCTCGTCAGACATCCTCCACCTGATAATCCTTACAAACAAAATCTCTGAACGCCCACGGCTCCACCAAATATGTCGCGCCTCAGCCGAATCACCCAAGGTCCTCTCCGTTGTCCTTCTCTGTTGTCGTCTGACGTCCCCTGTTTCTAAGTTTCCTTAGTTTCTTGTGGGGTTTTCCTTATATGATTTTCTACCGCCTTTTCCGATGACGTCATTATGTCTAAACGCAATGTGGCAGTAGTGTAGTAGCTAGACGTTAGTGTAGTAGCTAAACGTTAGTGTAGTAGCTAGACGGTAGTGTAGTGGCTAAACGTTAGTGTAGTAGCTAGACGTTAGTGTAGTAGCTAGACGGTAGTGTAGTGGCTAGACGTTAGTGTAGTGGCTAGACGTTAGTGTAGTGGCTAGACGTTATTGTAGTGGCTAGACGGTAGTGTAGTGGCTAGATGGTAGTGTAGTAGCTAGACGGTAGTGTAGTAGCTAGACGTTAGTGTAGTGGCTAGACGGTAGAGTAGTAGCTAGACGTTAGTGTAGTGGCTAGACGTTAGTGTAGTGGCTAGACGTTAGTGTAGTGGCTAGACGTTAGTGTAGTAGATAGACGGTAGTGTAGTAGCTAGACGTTAGTGTAGTGGCTAGACGGTAGTGTAGTGGCTAGACGTTAGTGTAGTAGCTAGACGGTAGTGTAGTAGCTAGACGGTAGTGTAGTAGCTAAACGGTATGTAGTGGCTAGACATTAGTGTAGTAGCTAGACGGTAGTGTAGTGGCTAGAAGTTAGTGTAGTAGCTAGACGGTAGTGTAGTAGCTAGACGGTAGTGTAGTAGCTAGACGTTAGTGTAGTAGCTAGACGTTAGTGTAGTGGCTAGATGGTAGTGTAGTAGCTAGACGGTAGTGTAGTAGCTAGACGTTAGTGTAGTGGCTAGACGGTAGAGTAGTAGCTAGACGGTAGTGTAGTAGCTAGACGTTAGTGTAGTGGCTAGACGGTAGTGTAGTGAGTGGCTAGACGTTAGTGTAGTGGCTAGACGGTAGTGTAGTGGCTAGACGTTAGTGTAGTGGCTAGACGGTAGTGTAGTGGCTAGACGGTAGTGTAGTAGCTAGACGGTAGTGTAGTAGCTAGACGTTAGTGTAGTAGCTAGACGGTAGTGTAGTGGCTAGACGGTAGTGTAGTAGCTAGACGTTAGTGTAGTAGCTAGACGGTAGTGTAGTGGCTAGACGGTAGTGTAGTAGCTAGACGTTAGTGTAGTAGCTAGACGGTAGTGTAGTAGCTAGACGTTAGTGTAGTGGCTAGACGGTAGTGTAGTGGCTAGACGTTATTGTAGTAGCTAGACGTTAGTGTAGTAGCTAGACGTTAGTGTAGTGGCTAGACGGTAGTGTAGTAGCTAGACGTTAGTGTAGTGGCTAGACGTTAGTGTAGTGGCTAGACGGTAGTGTAGTAGCTAGACGGTAGTGTAGTGGCTAGACGTTAGTGTAGTGG